>OU898277.1:136999867-137599867 GCA_918026665.1 Diabrotica balteata
CCTTTTTAAATAACTGGTCCGAGTAAACATTGAACAATGTTGGCGACAAAATGCAACCTTGTCTGACTCCTCGTTGTATGGAGATTTCATCGGTGTAGTTATCTCCAATTTTTACGATAGCAGTTTGATTCCAGTACAAATTTTTAATGACACGAATATCCTTGTCATCTATTCCGATATTTTTCAGTATTTGCATTAATTTTACATGCTGTACTTTATCGAATGCCTTTTCGAAGTCCACGAAACATGCAAATACATCTTTTCTTTGGTCACGGCATTTTTGTAATAGGATGTTAAGCGCAAAAAGTGCCTCCCTGGTTCCCATAGCATTTCTAAAACCAAATTGGGTATCTTCAAGATCTTCTTCGCATTTGCGTCTAATTCTGTTGTGAAGTATTCTTAGGAAAATTTTAAGAGTGTGGCTCATTAGGCTAATTAATCGATATTCTGAGCATTTTCTCGCATTGTGTTTTTTAGGTATTGCGATAAAGATGGATTTGAGCCAATCTGCGGGAATCACTCCGGTGTTATATATTGAATTAAAAAGTCTTACTACTACTTTTATGTTATCATTCTCTATTAGTTTCAGCAACTCAGTTGGTGTATCATCTGGACCACAAGCTTTTCTAATTTTAGCATTATTTATAGCATGTTCTACCTCGCATTTCATAATTTCTGGGCCGTCAGTACAGTTTTGGTAGAATTCGACAATATTATTCCTGTCATCTTCAAACAACTCTGATATATACAGCTGCCATTATTTTCTTATTTCTTGCTCATTTACAATAATTTTGTTATTAGTGTCAACGAGTACAGAGGGAACTCGTTTTTTAAATATATTACTCATTTCTTTCATTTTTTGTGCACATTAATAAGTCGTGTTTAGATATTACATCCTCCATTTCGTCGCACCTTTCTCTCATCCATTTTTCTTTGGCTAATTTGATCTCATGTTTTATTCTTCTCTGCAGGTGTCTATATTTCGTTACATTAGCGTTTGTTCTTCTGGATCTTCAAGATAAACTATATATTAATTCGAAACTTTGAGTATAAATGCAGTACTTATTAAATATTTAAAATGGGAAAATTTTTTTCCGAAGATAAAACCTTTTTCCGGCTCCTGGTACCAATATTATTGTACGGAACTAGGTCGCAGGTTACCTACCTAAGTAATATATGGCTAAAAATGTTTGGTAAAAAAAACTGACCCTCTTGATAGTCAAGTTTATCTTACCTGTGACTCGTAACTGTGAACGTGACATGTATCGATAAGGATTGGCGGCATTGTTTTTAGAGTTGTTATTACATATTGTATTATGTTAATTGTTTTATATTTGATCAATGCTGGGTCGGATGCCCAATAAAAATTTTCTATAAGCTTGTAGACTATGAGTTAAACTTTCTATTAAATTTTACATTTTACATTATTACAGTTTAACAGATTGGAAGTAGCTGGAAATTACTTTACAAGTATACGTGCTCATAGGCAATATTAATTGTAATAAAAAAAATTATTCACATGCAGTTTATTAATAAAACTGCCTAAATAAAAAATAAATTAAATGTTTATTGTTAATAATTTTGAAACTGTATAACCATTGAAAGAAACATACCACTGGTTCTTGCATTTGTCGATTACGAGAAGGCTTTTGATTATGTAGAGTTTGAAACAATACTGGAAGCCCTAAATCAAAGCCGAATAGATTACAGGTACACGACACTAATCAAAAACATCTACGAGAACGCTACATCAAATATACGACTACACGAAGACACAGAAAAATTGAAACCACTAAGATTGGCAGATGATGTTAGTATCAATCGCAGATAATTTACAAGATATAGTTTCTATGATGCATTCGCTTAAAAGTCTGTCTGAAAGAGCAGGATTAAAGATAAACTTTGAGAAAACTAAACTTATAACAAATCTCGTAATGAGTGGAAATATAACTATTGACAATAATAACATACAACAAACAGACACATTACAACAAATCACAACAAGCGAAATATTTAGACCAATGTGTTTTACCTGTACAAACTATGGAGCGGAGACTTTAACACTCACGCAAAAATCTGCGAATAAACTCAGAGTAACGCAACAAGCCATGGAACGTGCAATGCTGAACGTGAGCCTTCGAGACCACATAACAAACCAACAAATCAGGCAAAGATCAGGAGTTCAAGACGTCATCGAAAGAACCACGTCGCTTAAGTGGAACTGGGCAGGGCACTTAGCCAGAGCACAAGATGGACGGTGGACAAGACGTATTATGGAATGGAGGCCCAGAAACTATAAAAGAAGCCGAGGACGACCACCGACTAGATGGACCGATGATATAAAACGTGTAGCGGAAAACTGGCTACAAGCGGCCCAGCGTAGAGAACATTGGAAAGAACTGAGGGAGGCCTATGTCCAGCAGTGGACGCGATTGGCTGATTGATGATAAGCATTTATGTATTTGTAATTACAAAACAGTTACACCATAAAATAATTAGGTATTTATATTATTTTTACGTAGGTTTACAGTACCTATATTTTCTCGGAAAGAGTGCCAATACAGTGCTCGATTTTTAATAAATAATGAAATTCGTTTAGAATAATTAGTTTGAATTTTTTATGTTAATATTGGATAACATTGAATTTTATTCGTAATTTTAATTGCAATTACATATGCAAATTCAAGCTATACCGCGACCATCAACTGTTAGTTGCCTACATTTGGCACAACTATAAATTAGCCTAACTTTTCTATAAAATATATTTTTTATAGGTAATAGAAACTCCGTTATTTATACTTAAAATAAATTTCTAGGAGAATTTTATTTTCGTTATTAATTTTCTTTTGCATCTCTTCTGCTTTAATGTGACGTATACAGGAAGTAATTGTACAAAAAGACAAGGTAGATTCTACGCATTTTAAAGATTACGATTTCACATAACTTCTTCTTCTTCTTACGGTATCTATTTGTTAGTACGGCCATGGTATTAGAATGACTATCATACTTTACTTGCAGCTATGCGGAATAGTCAGGTTGTAGACGTATTAAACCCACTTCCTTAGGTTTTGAAGCCAAGATGTTTTTCTTCTCCCTGGCCTCTCTTTCCAAATACCTTGTCCTAAAGAATAAGTTGCAATAAGCCACATCCGTGTTCATTTCTTATAACATGGCGAAGATATTCTAATTTGCGGCTCTTTGATTGTGTTAGTGATCTCGCATTTCTTGCCTATTCTACGTCTACCTTAATATTAGTCACACGATCCTTTCATGAAATCCGTAAGATGCGCTAGTAACAACAGATCTGAAAGGCCGCGAGCTTTCCTAAAAAAGCTTTAGAGAGCGTCCACGCCTCTACTCCGTATATTAATGTAGAAAATATATAGCATCTCATGATAGGTGTTTTGCGACTAAGTGGTAAATCGTGACCTCTGAAAAGAGCCTTCATGTTTACGAACGCTGATCTAGCTTTCCCTATGCACTATTTTATTTCAGTAGAGTGGTTCCATGGACCGTTTATGTTAGTACCAAGATATATGTAGCTGTTTACCCTGTTAATTGGCTAACAGTTTACTAAAAGATGTATATTTAATATTTCGCGCTTATTAACTACCGTGTACGTTGTTTTGTTCGTATTAAGATCCGGCCCATACTCTCCACTTATATCTAATATACGCGACATTGTTGCTTGTAACCAGGGGTGTTCAAACGGTCGATCGCGATCGACTGGTCGATCGCGAGTGCTTTTTGGGTAGATCTCGAGAAGAAAAAAAATTTTAATAAGTAGGTAGGTAACTAAACTACTGTCAGCAGAGTTAAACGTTTTTATTAATACTGAACTATACAAATACATAGAATGCTTGACTAAGCATCATTGCAATTCAAAGAAGTGGGGACAACAAAATACTGTCCACACAGCATATTTTATATTTACATATATTAACTAATTATTTTATTAATTCAATATTTATTATAATTATTAATCAAATTTGGGATGATATTCTATCAACTACAAAAATGTATTACGTAATAAAATAACACTGCTTGCGGCAAAAGGTGGCTTTATCAAAGGAACGCGCGGCACTTGTCAAAGAAAAGCCGTGTTGTTTCTAGACGAGAGACAGTACAGTCTAGTTTCGGGCGGCGCGTTTGACGGAACATTCGAGACTTTCGTTCACGCCGATATAAATGTTGCGCCTGCAGGAATTGGAGTTATTCTGAATTGTAACTTGATAGCGATCCTACGTCGATACAAAGTTTATTATTAAATAGTGGAAAATGAGTGCAGTGAAGAAATCTAAAACGTATCATTTTAATAAGGATTGGGAGGAAGAATTTTTCTTTTCTATGGTGAAGGATAAGTGCATTTGTGTTATTTGTCGTGCGTCAGTTGCAATACCTAAGCGTGGTAACTTAGAGAGGCATCATAAAACGGTTCATAAAAACTATGAAAAGGATTTTCCAGCCACAGAGTGAATTAAGAAAACGAAAAGTAAGTGATTTGATATCTTGTTTGAAAAAAGAACAATCCATGTTCACAAGACCAGCCAAACAATCAAAAGCTGCTACGATCGCGTCATTTAAAATATCTCATATTTTGGCGAAACACAAGAAACCATTTGAAGATGGATCGGTGGTGAAGGAAAGCATTTATTGAAGCGGGTGAGACTTTATTTGGAGATTTTAAAAATAAAACAGAAATCATGTCTGCTATTAGAGAACTTCAGTTATCTCGTCCGACTGTCACAAGGCGTATTGAAGTCATGAGTCAAGACATCGCAGATAAACTAAAACATGATATCATGGAATGTACATACTTTTCTTTACAGTTCGACGAATCCATCGATATGACAGACACTGCCCAGCTGTGTATTTTTATTCGGATGGTATTCAATGACATGTTGGCTAAGGAAGAATTTTTGACAATCATTCCTCTGAAGGGGAAGACCCGTGGCGAAGATATATATGACGTTTTCTTAAATTTTGTAAAAAACTACGAGCTACCAATATATAAATTAATGTGCATTACAACCGATGGAGCACCAGCAATGACTGGAAACAAAAACGGTTTTGTGGCATTGTGTCGAGCTAATGAAGAATTCCCTTCATTTTTTTCATTCCATTGCATTATACATCAACAAGTTTTGTGTTCAAAAGTTTTAAACACGGAGGAAATTATGGGCATTGCAACAAAAATTGTGAATTCCATCCGTGCACGTAGCTTGCAACGGCGGCTCTTTCAGTTGCAGTTGGAAGATAGGGAGTCAGCTGAACACACTGATTTAGTTCTTCACACGGACGTCAGGTGGTTGAGTCGCGGAAAATTCCTAGAAAGGTTTCAAGAATTATTGCCCGAAATAACAGCTTTTCTAGACGAAAGAGGTGATGACACTCAGATTTTGAAAAACGAAAAATGGCTAAATGATTTGGCATTTTTGACTGACATCACAATGCACTTAAACACCGTTAACTTGGAGCTTCAAGGTAAAGGAAAAAACTATTATTGAGATGATTAGCGCAGTAAACGCATTCAAAAGTAAATTGCAACTTATGATAGATCAACTGAAAAGAAAGGATCTGAAACATTTTCCGTCTTTGAAAGCAAGGATTCCTCAGTTGAATTATGATACGTATGAGGCTGAATTATCAAATATTTTGGGACAATTCGAAATGCGTTTTTATGATTGCAGTAAATTGGAAAATATAGCATCATTTATGAGTTATCCTTTTTCATGTAAAAACATTGAGGAATTAGCTACTGAAATAGCAAGTCAGTTTAATATGAACTCATGTTCTGTTGAAAATGAGTTGGTGCAGATTATATCAGATATACATCTCAAAGCTACAGTATCTGATACAAATTTCTGGCGTTTTATATCTGAAGATAAATATCCGAATGTAAGGCAAATCGCCCTTCAACTGACGGCATTTTTTGGGTCAACTTACTTGTGCGAGTCTGCATTTTCTGAAATGAAGATAATTAAGTCAAAATATCGCAATCGACTAACTGACGATCATATGACATCATGCTTGCGATTAGCACTCAGTGGTTACGTACCATCTTATGAAAAGTATGCTGAGGACATGCAGTGCCACGCTTCAACATCCAAAGCCACTCCTTAGTTAAGTTTAACACCATATGTAACTCTTTTGTTTTGTAACAACAAATAAACTCGCAATTTTGAATAACTATGAGTTTTTTCATTGATATTGTAGAGAAGAACCTAACTAAACCTAACCCAAACCTTGACTAAAATAATGTACCTATATTGTGCAGAAAGCTAATATCTATATATGCTACGGTACGCCCTACCTAGGTAGGTAGGGTGTATCGTGTATGTACGACAACCCTGCATCACACACACTTGCAGTCTCTCAGAGTCGATCGTAAGTAGTCTAAAAATATTGAGGTAGATCGCCAGCAGTTCAAGTTTGAGCACCCCTGTTGTAAACCATCTAGGCTATTTGCAAAAACGACTGCGTCGTCAGCATATCTAATTTTGTTTAGACGTACTCCGTTAACTAGGACGCCTTCATGTAGCTGCCTTAGTGCTTGCTCGAAGATACGCTCCGAGTACATGTTCAATAGCACTGAGAGACAGAATACATCCTTGTCTCACTCCTCTATCTACAGAGATTGATTCTGTCAACTCGTCATACACTTTAATGTTGGCAGTTTGGTTGTAATATAAATTATATATAATTACGCAAGTTTCTATCATCCCAAACCGGCGTCTTTCAAGATAAATATGAGCTTGTCATGTTTTACTCTATGAAATGCCTTTTTGTAGTCGATAAAACAAATGTATTTTTTACAGTTGACATCTCTGCACCTGTGGATAAGCACTTGTATAGCGAATGAGGCTTATTGGGTGCCTAATGTATCGCGGAATTCAATTTGTGTTGTTCTTCACATTTATTATATATTCTTTGACGTATAACTTTTGGAAAACTCTTATAAGTAAGTGGCTCATTATGATTATTATTCTGTAGTCTTCGCATTAAAATTATGTCTGTTTTTCACATCAAAAGTGTATTAAGGTTTGTTTTTTAACCAGGAGGAGTAAAACTAGCGAGACAGATTCACACCAAGAATACTAGAAAGTCACCAAATACATCTTCTTTTTTGGTTGATTATCTCGGCCTTGCGGTAATCCAGTAATCAGTATCGGACAACCTCACACGTCGATTCTAATCTAACTTCGTTTGTTTATGTTTGAATAATAATTTTTTCAATTCACTTTCAATATATATTTTGTTTTTTTAATTACAATAAAAAATGTTGAATTGTTATGAAGAATTGAAAAATTTTTAGAGTTTATTTATCACATTGTAGAAGAAAATCTCCGGAACGTATACGAAAGCGATATTTCGTGATAAAATTATATCTAAAATCCAATGGAATTTTACAATATTTCATCAGCGCATTAACTTAAACAACAAATATTGTATGCTACTTTATAGAAATATAACCATATTTTTATTCATGTATGTTGCAAGGATAGAAGGTCGACCGCCAATATTTTTAGGACATCTTACTGTTCCAGTCTGCTTATATTCCTTAATTGTTCTGTAAATAGTTGAATTCGCAACACCTAAAATTAGCACTTTAGTAAGTCTTGATTTTAACAATAACTATTCTGCAAAACTAACCTGTTGCCTGTTTTATTTTTGCTACCATGGCTGTTATTTTCATTCCAGGATTATCAATTTTTATTTGTTTGTACATGTTTATAATGCATTGTTTTTCATTTGATGATAAATGACCCAAATCTACTCGGCGTTTTTTAGGTGGAGAAGGATAATTACCACTAGTACTTGGCATTGAATCCATATTGTTATCTTAATAACACTAATACGTCGCTAAATAGTTCTGAAAAGAACTGTTTTTTATATAAATGCAAACGAAAAATCTAAAAATTAAAGGAATAACGCAGAAAATACAAAAATCGTCGATATAAATTTTGAATTTTAAAATTTCATAAATGTCATTAGTGTCAAAATGTCATAATTTAGTGAGTAAACTTGCCTGCGGTTGAACCAATTACAAACAAGCATTACGGCGCGGTAAATTTGAATTACACGTTCTGGTTAAAAAACAAACCATAGTACCTTCAAAATAAAAATTTAAGGATCTTTATAATTTGTATTGAATTAGTTTAGAACTTTGACTTAAATTATTATCATTTCGTAAAACAAATAGCAAATACTGATGTTCTGGCTTCCAACTGATTAAATATGTCGCTTCCAATTAATAATTGTTCGTCGTTCAACACACAAAGGTATACAACCTTTCAGCCTAGCATAATGCAAATTAAATTTATATTGCGTGTTCTGGTAGATCACTTAACAGTACAGTTGAAATGCCGCTTCTCAAAATCTAATATTGTTGCTGGAATGTTGGTGTATGCAAATTATATAGAACAGTCAAAGTTCAAACAAACTTTATCTAAATAATACGTGTTATTTCGCTAGGGCGTGTGGTTAATATAGGGCAGGGCGCATCAGTATAATGGAAGCATTCATAATAGTTGTTACTGGTATTATATAAAGCCTTTTTAGTTGTCTTCTTAATTGATATGCTATTAAGATATATTATGATAATTATAATATATTGATATGATATGAAATAAAAAAGTAATTTTAATACACAAGAATTATCGGCTACCATTTTGTACAAAGGAAACAACATAAAATTATAATAATCAACATATTAATTTATGAATCTTCATTTATTGGGTTAACAAATAAGATAACAATATTTTTTCGCTTTTTCTTTTACATTTTTTTTTATATTGTATGTAACGTGAATAAAAAAATCATCATCATCAATGGTGCTACAGCCCTATGAAAGAGCCTCGACCTTCCCAAGTCTATTACGCCAGGCAGTCCTATCCATTGCCAACCGTTGCCAGTTTGCTGCGCCTATCTTTCTACCATCCTCATCTACACCATCCTTCCATCTGAGTTTTGGCCTACCCCTTTTTCTACTTCCCACGGGTTGTGACATAAGGATTCTTCTAGGAGGGTTGTTCTGCTGTGATCTTGCTAGATGTCCTGCCCATCTTAGTCTTCCTATTCTTATAAGAGACACTAAGTCTTTACCACCAAATATTTGTTTATATCTGTGGTATACCTCGTAGTTGTATCTCCTCCTCCAAACACCATTTTCACAGATGCCACCAAATATTCCTCTCAGGATCCTTCGTTCAAATATAAGCAAAAGGTCTTCGTCTGCCTTGGAGATGGTCCATGTCTCCGATTCATATGTCAACACTGGCTGTATAAGGGTTTTTGTATATATTTATTTTTGTTTTTTGGCCTAAGTTTCTACTTTTCATATGTCTACTCAGTCCAAAATAGAATAAAAAAATACAGAATAAAAAAATATGATTGTGAAATTAAGGACCTTGCTGCAAGAAGTGGGCAATTCCATTTACAGTAACTTTTGGGAAAATAGAAAAAATGTTTTATAAAAATTTACTCATGTATTAATTACAATAAAGCAATTTAGTTAAAATATAATCATATTGATACACCTGCCAAGTTTTTCCTTTATTTAAAACTAAAAACCACTACAAAACAACTAAAACAAATTGGAGCTTCCCCTCTCCTGCACCCAAATAACAAAAAAATAGTATCCATTATAGGTTATTATTGAAAAATAAAAAAAAGTTGCAGCAAAATCTATTTATTGTTTAATTAAGTAATAAGTAATTAAGTAATTAAGTAATTAAGTAATAAGTAATTAAGTAATTAAGTAATTAAGTAAATTAAGTAAGTAATTAAGTAATTAAGTAATTAAGTAATTAAGTAATTAAGTAATTAAGTAATTAAGTAATTAGTAATTAAGTAATAAGTAATTAAGTAATTAAGTAATTAAGTAATTAGTAATTAAGTAATTAAGTAATTAAGTAATAAGTAATTAAGTAATTAAGTAATTAAGTAAATTAAGTAATTAAGTAATTAAGTAATTAAGTAATTAAGTAATTAAGTAATTAGTAATTAAGTAATTAAGTAATTAAGTAATAGTAATAAGTAATTAAGTAATTAAGTAATTAAGTAATAAGTAATTAAGTAATTAAGTAATTAAGTAATTAAGTAATTAAGTAATTAAGTAATTAAGTAATTAAGTAATTAAGTAATTAAGTAATTAAGTAATTAAGTAATTAAGTAATTAAGTAATTAAGTAATTAGTAATTAAGTAATTAAGTAATTAAGTATTAAGTAATTAAGTAATTAAGTAATTAAGTAATTAAGTAATTAAGTAATTAAGTAATTAAGTAATTAAAAATTACTAAAAAACGATTTTTATTTTATATTTTAACAGAAAATCAGTCTATTCGTCTGCTTGGTCCTCGGTCATCGGTGTCTGAAATCTGGGTATCATGGTTATCATTACCAACGTCATCGCATTTAAGGGATTGGTAAAACTCCATTTCGTTGTCTGGAACGTAGTTGGTAGCTTACTGCATTACGTCTTTGTCTATCTAATTAGCCTTCTTCGGTCCATCTTTGGCCATAGGCCTCCCCAATCCTTTTCCATTGTTCTTTGTCTGTCGCTACAGTCATCCACCTAGAGCCCACGTGCTTCTTGATATCATCTGCCCATCTCATTTGGGGCCTTCCTCTGCTTCGTTTATATTCCCACGGTCTCCAACTTATAAGAATTTTGTTCCATCGGTCTTCTTTTTGTCTTATATTGTGTCCGGCAAATCTCCATTATTTTAATTTTTCTATATTATTATATTTACTATATATATTATCCTTACTTGTTCTATTTATCTTGTCCGATTCTCATTGTGATGTCTTCATCTGTATTTGTTATAGTTTTGGTCTTGCTGTAATTCATATTAAGGCTATCTTTCCAGCTTCTACGTCCAGTTCTTTCATCATTTCAAATAATTCTTCTTTTTTATCGGTTATCAATACGATGTCATCAGCGTACCTTAGATGGTTCAAGCGTTGTCCACAAATTTTTATACCTTTTTCTTCCATTCTAATCTTTTAAAAGTATCTTCAAGAGCCTGATTGAAAAGTTTCGGTGATATTGTATCACCCTGTCTCACGCCTCTACTTATTTGTAATGATTTTGTTCCTTCATATACTTTAATTGTTGTTTTGGCTTCCTTATATATATTGGTTATTAGTTCCGTATATCTGTGGTCAATTCGGCTGTTAATCAAAGAACTTTTCACTGCCCAATGTTCGACACTGTCGAAAGCCTTTTCGAAATCTATGAACGCCATATATAGAGGAATGTGGTATTCATTTGCTCGTTCTATAAGTATTTTCATACTTAGTAAATGGTCACTTGTGCTGAATCCCTTTCTAAAACCAGCTTGTTCTTTCGACTGGTATCCATCGAATTTTGTCGTCAATCTATTGGTTAAAATTTTTGTTAGGAGTTTATACATTACATTGAGGAGTGTTATAGGACGGTAGTTTTTTATATCTGCTTTATCCCTTTCTTGTGTAGGATAATGGTTACTGATTCCTTCAGTTGTTTGGGATTCTTTTTTCTTTTAATATCTTGTTAAAAAGGGAATGTAGAGTATTAATTACCACTTTTCCACCATATTTCAGCATCTCTGCAGTTATTCCATTTTTTCCAGGCGATTTGTTGTTTTTTATTTCTTTCAATGCCTTCTTTTTATTTCTGATTTGGAGTGGTTAAATTTCTTTGCTAGTGGTTCTTTTTTTGTGGTCCTTTATATAATTCTGAGTAGAAATGGTGGATTATATTTATGATGTCATCTTTAACGTTTGTTTCTATTTCATTTACATCTTTTATTTTGTTTATTTCAAACTTACCTAATTTCGGCCTCAAGCATTTCATATTTTTGTTGTTTTGTATTACTTCTTCTATTTTTATTTCTTGTTCTTTTCTCTTATTTTCTTTTATTATTCTGCTTATTGTTTTATTAATTTCTACATATTCTATAGATTTCCTTTTGCCTTCTTCGTTCAGCTTCCTTCTTTATCCATAAGCTTCTTTGTTTCTGTTGATATGTAGTTGTTCTTTTTTAGATCCTTATTTTGCTATTTCTTTTCCTGATGTAATCATTGTTGCTGTAAGTATGTTGTCTATTTCGTCTATATCTTTATCGTCACTGTCTACGTCTTTGTATTTGGCCTTTTTTACAGGTATTGATGACTCGTACACCATCAAGTTAGTTTCAACTGAAAGATTATTTTGATTGTCTCCCAAAATGAAGTACAATTAAAAAATAGGAATATCAGTTGTAACAGACACATTAACTGTATCTATGTGGCCCTTGCTGTATTCAAAAATCCGGTGTTGAGAAATCTTAAACCTCTGTTTCTAAGAATTCATTATAACTTTATTAAAATGGCGATGATTCTTGATGAAACCATAATGAGGTATGAAATATTTCGAAGTCTGTTGAATAAACTGACAGTATTGTATAGGAGAGAAAATATAATCCTTTTTTTTTTTCGAAAAAACTGTTCTATAACACCAAAACAACGGTAACACGATAGAAAACTGTGCCGTGGATTAGGAAAATCATGTTGAATATTCTCCAAAGACGTGGTTTTTACAAGAAAGATGCAGAAAACTGTAGTATCGTTGAATTTTTAGTTTGAGCTGCAGCATTATTGAAAAAAAAGGGTTCACTTGACTGAAATTTGTTGAAAGGATATTTTTTATGTAGTGATAAAGAAAATAAACAACTTCATTCGGTGATGTTCTAGCAGTTGTTTAATCGTAAATATATAAATTACCTTTGCCGGTTTTGTCCGAATGTATGCAAAAATTGTATACCCATAGTTGACGATTGTAGAAGGCTTCGCGAGCCGGAATTTTCGGCAGAGGAAGATTCTGCTAAAAATCAAACGTTAATATTTCCCTGTCGTTATTTGGTTGGCTCAGTTTTGTCTTTTCTTTTAAGTTTGTAAAAAAACGACTTGCTTTAACCTTATGTAATTTCTTTTCGAGTCGTAAATTTTCCTTTTCACGTATTATTAAGAACTGGATCTTGAAGGCTATTGTGTAATATGTCACATCTTTTGCAGGTGTCTGAACGAGTCGCTTCAAAACTATAATAAAAATTTGTTTTTAAAATTCCTAAAAATAAAAATCGTGGAAGTGGCATCTTTTGAACATTAAGATTAGGAGACAAATAAAACAGGGACGTTTTAAACTCGCCTGTAGTGTGAATCACGTCGTGGAAAACTTTTTATGTGATTATCTACCTTCTGCAGTAAAGATATTTTTTTTATTATTGAGTTAATGCCTCGACAACTAAGATCATTGGCATGGTACAGTCAGGTACCTAGTGTAGTGTGTGTGTGTAGAGTAATTGTCTTGATACTTAGCAAAGTCGACGTCATTGTCTTTGCTAAGAGACGCTAATTGTATCCGAACGTCTGCGGTCCCTCGGTGAGTACCGATCGCACAAGGATAGAAATTATTTTCATTCATTAATTTTTAATAAACGAAAATTTCTCCACCCAGATGAGATTCGAACTCACGACCTTTAGGTTTAAAGGTAGGCGCTCTTACCACTGAGCCACAGAGGAGATTAGTAAATATTTTAAGATGCGATTTTTTTTTATTTTTTATGTTTACCATGTTTGCTGTTCGGGAGTAAAATGTTGTTACTGCGCAAAGTTTTAGAAATATTATTCACTCGTTTCTTGGATACTCCGTGTATTGCTACGAATGCACTCCTATAAACTCGCATTTTTTTCATACCTAGCTTAATATAGTACGTGTGGTTTAGTTCTACGCCTCTCTCGCTCACCAGTTTTAGCTCGAGGCATGGCAACATTGCTTCTTGTTATTAAATCACCCAAGTAGATAGTTTGAATCAGTTTGTCTTCTATTTCGTTACTGTTTACTGAAACTGCTTGCCTCTTTTCTTAATTCACCCTTTCAAAACATTTAAACTTACATTTACAATTAGGTCACTTTGCCTAGGTCCCACACTACTACCTCTTCAGTTATCATAAGTTTTTCCTTCTGCAATATACTTTTTCTTAATGTTCCGTTTCCACTTTTTCTGGATCAACACTTTTTCTATTCTTCGCGAACGAAACACTCTAAACCTCGTTTTGAACTGTATTGACTAAAACATTGTGTTTTTTACACGCTTTCTTTTCACTGAAGGCCGTGCTTTATCAGGATCGAGCTTTTTTCCGATTCAGATGGATTATACAGATCAGACGAACCTCTACTAAACAGACTAATATTATTAAAATCAGATTCTGTACCACTTATGATACAAAAAAAAAATAATAAATAGTACTTAAAAAATAAATAAACAGTATAGAAACAGACGTGGTCAACTGTCGTAAAATGCACTGCGAGAATACGTTAGACCGATAGAACAATAATGGACCTCATTCGAGCGAATCATAGACTGAATACTAAACTTAAACCTCCGTTATAATTCGACAAGCGAGAGCTGGCGGGTGAGCTGTGCGAAAATAGAGAAGGAATTATTCTAACGGAGATAGGAGAGGTACTTAATCGCGATTATAGGTATATTAGTATAGTACTTAAACGGTTATACACGATGTGAACTCCTAGCCGACTGCAATAGAAATAAGCAATTCCTTCACTTTTCAATTTGTTCTACGCGCAACCAACCAGCTCTCGCTTGTCGGGTTATAAATCCATTCGAGGCCAAGCTAACGGTTACAGCGAAGCATCTCGATGTTTGGCAAAAAAAGAGGGCGCTTTGGAGCAAATAAAATTTTGCACTAATATAAATTCATACAAAAATACTGCTGTTTTGCAAATATCTCCGTAAATTATTTATTAATTTTAATTTCAAACGGGAAAATAAAGATGTTATTAATATAAAAAAAATTATATAAATATTATTTATGTAAAGTATAAGTGAAAAAACTTATAAACAAAAAATCAAATTGTGACCATAATTTACACAGACCGACATGATTTTTGGTGTTTTGAGTTTGACATGTGTCCTTAGCTAATACGGGTACGGTGATTCTGAATATGAATTCGGTTTAAGCCCATCACGTCAAAATTTTTACCAAAATTAAAAAAAACACTAGTTAATATTATGTACTAGCGCAAACAAATACCTTATTGATATTTCGTAAATTACATTAAAATTATTTCTTTAAAATACTTGATAGATCGATACAAAATATTTTAATACATTATGTTAATTTCATTTGAATGTCAACACTGCCCACCACGTCAAAATTTTCACAAAATTGAAAAAACCTTGTGAGATATTATACACTAGCGCAAACAAGTACCTCATTGGTGCTTGTAAAGTTTGGACAGGACAAACATTCGGCTCCACACAAAGTGTGCTTTCAGTGTGTCGAACTATTGAGAAAATAGACAAAAGGTATTGGGAGGGGAACCAAAAAAACCATGACGACTGCTACTTTTGCTCCTGAAATATCAAGGGTTTCAATTCAAAAATTTATGCAAAATTCAATATCCTTATTTTATCTTCTTCTAATCGACCTGTATCACATAAACCAGGAATCCCTATTTCTCCAACTTTTCTTCACACCATCCAATAGCAATCATTAGATGAAAGTTCAGATGGAAAAACCGATGAAGATGAATTCAATCCTGAGATAGACCAACCTCAACCTAAATAACTTAGTGGGAAACTTGGGCCTATCGAAAGATGCTGCACAAATCTCAGTATCACGACTGAAAGTTAAAAATCTATTGATTCCAGGTACCACATTTTCGTGGAATAGGCATCGTGAAAAAAAATTCGCGGAATATTTTCTCTAGAGGGCTCACGGGTGTATTGTCATAATATTTCTGAAGTAGTCATGAAACTGGGAGCTGAGAATCACCATTCAACATCATGGTGGTTATTTAATGATTCTTCTAAAAGAAGTCTGAATAGTGTCATTGTTGCACAATGGTAATATTTGTACCTCAGTGTCTGTTGCTCACTCCGTGAATATGAAAGAAAGTGTAGCAATTATTGTTGGCAATTCTGTGAAGATCTCAAAATAATATCCATGCTTTTGGGTCAGCAGTATGGATTCACATAGTATCCATGTTTTTTATACGAGTGGTACACTCGAGCACGAAATTTACACTACATTAAGAAAGAATTTCCACTCAGAGAAAGACTAGTACCGGGACAAAAAATGTGCAACGTGATACATTATAAAAATCGGACAGATTGTTCTAGAATACAATGACCCAGGATGAATCTGAAGCATAAAGTTCTTTTGTAGAACTCATAGACGGTTTTCTTGGAAACAACAAGTCTCCAGACTATAAAGAAATTGTAGCTAACATGGTCGAAAATTATAAAAAACTGGGATGCAATATGGGCGTCAAACTTCATTTTTTGGATTATCACGTTGACTATTTTCCCGAAAATCTTGGAGCAGTCAGCGAGGAGCTGGAAAAAAGGTTCTATCAAGATATAAAGGAGATGGAAAGACGTTACGAAGGAAGATGGATATAAGAATGATGGCTGATTACTGCTGAACATTTCAGAGAGACTCGATCACAAAAATCCATAAAAAGAAGACTACAAAATGCAGTTTTCATGGAAAAAGAGAACGGTTTTATTAAAGAAACAACAAATATTGTTGTGTAATTTTATATTAAATATCGTTTCAATAAATATTTTCTCAGTATTTTTGACAGATTCTATGAACAATTTCAAATACATTTTTCCTGAAAACCTGACGTGCTGGAAAAAAACTAAGTACAGATTCGTGATCAGCACATCCATATAGGACACCTATTCAACTTTAAACACTTTTTCATGAAAATAAAAATGTAGGCCTGTGTTATTGTTGAAAAAAAAACGTAAGGTAAAAATACGAGTACTTTTTCATCTATTTGTTATCTAGTAACCTAATCTCTGTCTGAAAAGCTTCAGATATCTCCAAAAAAATTTCCGACGTTTTTTTGACCAGACTCTGCTATTAGTTTTCTATAGTATACCAAGTATACGACTGCACGAAGACACAGAAAAATTCAGCTTAGGTCGAGGAGTTAGACAAGGAGACAATATTTCACCAAAATTGTTCACGGCAGCTCTAGAGTCAATATTTAAGGGTACTCAATGGCAAGATATGGGCATCAATATAGATGGAGAAAGATTAAATCACCTAAGGTTTGCAGATGATGTTGTATTAATCGCAGATAACTTACAAGATACAGTTTCTATGATGCATTCGCTTAAAAGTCTGTCTGAAAGAGCAGGATTAAAGATAAACTTTGAGAAAACTAAAATTATAACAAATCTCGTAATGAGTGGAAATATAACTATTGACAATAATACCATACAACAAACAGACACTTACAAATATCTGGGACACGAAATCAAAATAAGCAGAGACAATCAAACACATGAAATACAGAGGCGAATAGGTCTAACATGGGCAGCATTTGGCAAATTAAGCCATATTCTAAAAAGTTCAATTCCCATGTGTCTCAAGCGAAAGGTTTATAACCAATGTGTTTTACCTGTACAAACTTATGGAGCAGAGACATTAACACTCACGCAAAAATCTGCGAATAAACTTAGAGTTACACAACGAGCCATGGAACGTGCAATGCTGAACGTGAGCCTTCGAGACCACATAACAAACCAACAAATCAGGCGAAGATCAGGAGTTCAAGACGTCATCGAAAGAACCACGACGCTTAAGTGGAACTGGGCAGGGCACTTAGCCAGAACACAAGATGGACGGTGGACAAGACGTATTATGGAATGGAGGCCCAGAAATTATAAAAGAAGCCGAGGACGACCACCGACTAGATGGACCGATGACATTAAACGTGTAGCGGGAAACTGGCTTCAAGCGGCCCAGTGTAGAGAACACTGGAAAGAACTGAGGGAGGCCTATGTCCAGCAGTGGACGCGATTGGCTGATTGATGATGATGAAGTATACCAAGTTACTCAACCAAGAATAGAAAATAAATTCAGTACCTGCACTAATATCACATAAAAAAACCTACACTGAAGTAACAGGAAATTAAGAACTGCCAAAAACCCATTAGAAATAAATTGAATAAGTAATAGTGGTTTCAGTGAATTCAGGATTCATTTCTGGATACGTTGACCATTTGATTTACAATTTGTGACAGTAATACTACATAAAAAATGTTATTAATCAGAAAATCTTGCATTGAATAATAAACTGTTAAAGTCTTACACTTAGTGCACAGCTAAAAACAGTAGATCACAAAATTTGTATCGTTGGCTTTATTCACAAAGTTTTGTTTGTAGTGTATGTTAAAATTGTAATGAATATTTAGCATTCGTCTTGGAGATCCGTTATTCGTTGGAGTATTAGCTGAAATATACCTAAAATACGAGAATGAGCTCTTATTCATCTAGTGCGTCAGACTTAATGGTACGTTATAATTTTCTGAATCTTTTTATTTTTAAGTTAACCATATAAAATGAAAGTAATAATATACTACGAGTACTCTCCAAAATTAACGTAACACCTAAAATGGATCATGATTTTAAAACTATATTTCTCTTGAATCCTTAATTCGATTTTGACGATTGAATTTTCATATTGTAGGTATATTTCTAATTAATGACTATATTAATATTTTTTTGAGAAATGTCAACGTTATATCTATATTCTGCTTCTTTCTGTGCCGTGCTTGTATTCAAGCGTTGGCTATCATCATATTGACAAGCTGATGAAATGATTCTCGGTCGGCAGCTAGATGAAACAGTTCCTCGACCGTTCGACCTGTCCATTGTCTAATGTTACGCAGCCAGGACAGTTGTTTTCTTCCGACCCAACGTTTTCCTTCGATTTTGCCCTGAATGATTAACCGGAGTAAGCGATATTTAGGTCCTCTCATTATATGACCGAAGTATTGGACCTTTCTCATTTTGATGATGTTGATCAATTCTCGCTCTTTGAGCTACACTCGTTATGACATACACTCAGAATGCTTCGAAATTTGTTAAGATTTTTTATTTTTGTTGTCCAGGTTTCACATCCATAAAACAAAGTGGACCAGACGTAGCACTTCAATACTCTTAGACGTGTGGTCAACGACAGACTTCTACTGCATAATACAGAACGCCAGTTAATAAAGTTTTTCCGTGCGAGTTCTATTCTGGTCGAAATTTCCTCGTCACTTTCAACCCTGCAATAAATCCAGCTACCCAGATATCTAAAGTGTTTCACCCTTTCCAGGATTTTGTTATATAATCTTAGTACTGAGTCTTCGATATTAATTTTTCCGACCACCATACATTTGGTTTTTTTTTGCGCTGATTATTAAGCCCTTTAATGGATATAAATATACTTGTATTATATTTATATCCACTGAGAATGCAGCTAACTGAATTTGCATTACTCGGTTTGATAATAGGACAAAATGATTAATCTATATACAGGGTGTAAAAATAAAATTGTATTTTTTTGTCTAATTTTGCAACATCCTGTAAAATGTATTAGACACAAACGCTACATGTTATTAATATTTGAGATTGCGTTATTCTTTCGGCACATTTTTGTAAGAAAATATCACGATATCTTTATTATCAAAAAAGAAAAGTACGTTCAAAGCATCAAGCGATTTTATCGAATTGTAATACTCATTATTGAAAGCAGTTAGTTGGCTATGAAAAATCAAACAACTTGACACGACAGTTTGAGACTGTCAATGTTGCTTACATTTCAAAGATTTGTTTTGCTGTTTTGCGTATGTTAGTTGACATGGACCGTATTTCAAGCCCGTATTTCACATCTGAGTAGAGATGAATATGTTCAGGCAATTACTTTAGTTCGACGTTTTCGACAAAAAAATGACCATACGAGACGGCGTGGAAGAGGAAGACTTACAACACCACGACAAGATCAGTTTATCAGGCTTCGTGCAATAAGAGAGCGTTTTCTCACAACGAGACATTTACAAATACAATTGGCAAATGTTCATAACATTTAAATTAATAGCAATACTATACACAGTTTCGCTGATCTGCACAAAGATCTCCATGTAAGCATACCAGTCAGGGCACCAGCTTGAAACGTAAATCATCGTAGAAGTAGATTATAATTTGCCAGAGAATACCTTAACTGGAATGTTGATGACTGGAAGCACGTGTTGTTCACTGATGAATTCAGGTGTTGATTATATAGTTTAGATAGACGTGTGAGAGTTATTCAATGGCCAAGAGAACGCTACGCACAGTGTAACATACGGCCCATTAGTTTATTCAATGGAGGATCTGTAATGGTTTAAAGAGGAATATCTGTTACAACGCGAACGGATATTGTTGCTTTACGAAGAGTCTTAACAGAAGAGTCCTTAACAAGTAAAAGGTATATTACAGACATTTTGTCTAACCACGTAGTTCCATTTGCTCCTTACATAGGAAATATATTTCTTTTAATGTATGATAACGCTCGAATACATATTGCATGTGTGGTCCGTAAATATTTGAACAAGTTTGGAATACAAACAATGAACTGGCCACCCTACAGCCCTGATCTCAATCCCATAGAGAACATGTGGGATATTATTGATCGGCAACCACCACCTGTCTCTCTTGACGAAATAGAAGTTTTGGTAAGAGAAGTTGAGATTTAATTGATCAAGACTAAATACTCCGCTTGTACAAATTTTAAGTATGTCTCGTCGCTGTGATGAAGTAATTATTAGATGTAGAGTAGTAGTGTTGAAAATGCTCGTTATTATGTATTTTTGGAAAAGAGAAATTGTTAAATATTATTTAGCTGTATATTTTCCTAGACTTTATCTGTATTAAATGTCAATAAAGTTTATGTAAGTAATGTTTTCTTTGAAATCGTAGGCTTCCACGGCCAGAGTCAGAATTATAGTTTATTCGTCTTCCGGGTTTGGACCGTGTCATTTGTGAGTGACCCAAAGTGGGTTGAGATGAATCCACTTTTGGGTCACTCACAAATGACACGGTCCAAACCCGGAAGACAAATAAACTATAATGTTTTCTTTGTTTTTAATTTTGATAGCAACTTACATTACGTTACATTTAAAGTTCTGTATAATCTTCGATAATAGGGATATCGAGACAACCTTTTTACGAAAATTTTAAAAAAGAATAAATCTATTTTAAAATAATAATAAGGTGTAGCATTAATTTCTAGTAAATTCCACAGGGTGTTACAAAAAAAAACAATGAAAAACACAACTTTAATTTTACACTCTGTATACGGGTCAAACGTTGATATCTTTTAAGAAAAAATTAATACATTGATTTACTAGAAATAGACCTATAATATGCAAAAAACATCAAAATCCAATTATTCATTGAGAAGAAAAATAGCTTCAAACTAATGGTACATTTAAGGTGGTGCGTTAATTTTGAGGAGTCTTGTATATGCCATAGGGTATTTTTATAATGTGTTTTGTTTTTACAACATTTAAGACTTTTAATTTTTTTTACTCTATTTAATTGTTACTTGATGTGACAGATTTACTGTAGATTGTGGCTTAATAATTTGGCGTGTACCTTTAAATTTATAGGTATCAACATCAATTTTTTTCCTCGAAAAGAAATACTGACATAAACTTTTAATATTTTCTTAAACAGCCCATTACGCCAACTTCAGGATAGTTACTCTGAAAAATAAAAATTGTGGTTTTTACGCGCTTATACACGCTATCCTAAGTAATGCTTTTTTTTATCAAATTTGTTCATTTTAAAAACGAACAACACATAGTATAAGATCCCATTGCAAGATCACTACGTTCAAAACGTAATTATTTAAAGTTACATTTTGTGATGTACTAAAAATTACAACAACATACTAATAATAGATTTCAAGTCAAAAAGTAGCCGCAAATATTTTTAATTCAATTAATAGTTGTCAATTTTTGAACAAAAATTTTATTTTATTTTTTTATTTTTTAAATAAAATATGCTGCTCATGGAGTATATGCATGCTCTTTTTATCAAATTAAAGCAAATTTATTTTTAATATGATGATTTATTATGATAGGGTTGCTTAAGAAAAGATAATCATAAACTAGGCAAGAAAAGCTCTTAAAATTGCGAAGTATCAAAGAAAAAGTAAAATACGGTTAGCGAGTAACGACACTGGTTTGACAAGTGATACTATGTACATTTACATAAGTATACCATTTTTCAAAGTAAAATACTCGCACGTCACGATTTATACAAAATGAATTGTATTTAAAATTTCCAGAACGTCAACCTTAGAGTTCAAATTTTCCTAACACAGCTAATAATACGAAACCCATACGGAACTGCTCGATCTTTCATAGGCGTCAACATGGTGTAATAATCAGAAAAATGTAATCATCATTATATTGGAAATTTTAGAATTATATTGATTAAATAACCAAAAACATTTGTTATTATTAATAATATAAATTTTATGAAATAACTCTTCAAGTCTAATATTCCACAAAATAATAATTTTAATTAAATAGATTAGACAATTGTACGCAACTGATACGGAATACTTCAAATTTTATTGACAGTTCAGCGTGTGGCAAAAGTGTATAAAGTGTTGCCGCTTTTTTAGAGTAAGAATTTTGTTTATGTTTTGATTTCTTACACAATTTGATCATAATATAATATATATTAATAAATTGTATTTATAAATACATATTAAATTTAGATTAATAGCTTTAAAAACTAATTATTGTTGTGTATTGTGATTGTGCTATGCCAAAACAAATAAATAGTCTGTAGAAAGCTGATAAGCTTTCATATAAGATAGATTATTTTGAACAAGAAATAATGGCGGGACGTTTTTACTATTAAAGCCCTAAAAGAGGTAAGTTTAAAATTTAGAATATATAATTTTGTATTAAAATGTTTTCTTATGTATTTTAATGTGTTGCAGTAGTCTTAAAACTAAGTGTATTTACTGTTAATATAATAGTTTGACAAATAGTTGACATTTTAAAAATTCCTCACTTACTAACTATTCTGATGTTTTGGCAACGCTGTGGGATTCTGACGTCGTAAATCTTGAATGACGTGCAAGCATTTTTATGTGAAAAATGCTATACATAGGCATATAAAGAGGGTTTTTGTCTGGTCTACTGTAGACATAGGTAAGAGTTCAACTAACGTTTAGCCGTTGGCAGGTCAGAATGTACAGGTTTAAATGTAACAGTTCTCATTTCTCATATCACGAAACGTTTTCAGATTGTTCACACAAACAAGAAGTTATGTTTAATTGTTTTGAATACACAGTTTTATTATTTTACATATTATAAATATTATCTTATTGTGAGTTGGCAACAAGTGACAAGACAGTGACAGCCAAAGGGTGAGGGAAGGCGTGCTTGTCACTTATTATTATAGATAATAGTTGTTGTTATGTGTTATGTTGTTTATAATAAACATAATAACCACAATCAAATATCAGCAATAGACTGACGTTCAGATATACTTAGAAATAACTGTCCAATATCAGTTTGATGTCCAATGTGTGTTTTTATAAAATTGACTTCAACTTTTTCTGCCAAATCAACCACAACCGTGAGACCTGCTGGGCAAAATCCACCAATTTTTATACTGCCTTTCATTTTTAAGTGCCTCTTTCCTTTGCTTTCAGAATTAAAGCAGCCTGACCGATGACACAGAAACTTCATTGTTTTGTGAGTCTTTGCGGAAAAGTTCTCTACTTTAACGTATTTGGTTTTTGTACTACTTTCAATAGAACATTTCCACTCCTGAAAAGAGGCTAAATTGGAAAATTGAAGTGTTTCACTTTCTAGGATTAGGTTGTGTTTTTCTTGAAAGTGAGTGTGCAATTCTGCAACATAACTTGAATGAAAATTACACAAAGGACACTTCTTAGAATCTTTGTTGATTTTGCTATCTTCCGTTAAAGTATCTACAACATTTTTGTGAGTTTTTTCATGATAACGTAAATGTTTTTTGTGGTTGAAATTGTTACCACATATTCTACATTTAAAATTGTAATTCACTACTTCCACCTGCACTGATTCTGGGTGGAACTTCTTAATATGTTTGCGTAAATTTGAGGTATTTAAGAATACTTTTTTACAGTTTTTGCACTCGCAATCCATTTTCTTTATTCTTTCATTTCTTGTAATGAAATACGAAATTGTAAATTCAAATTTAGCTAAATAACACAAATTGATCAATGCGACTGCGCAGTAGGTTGATTTGTAATTGGTTAGGATCGCTATCTTGTCACTTGTTGCCAACTCACAATAAGATAATATTTATAATATGTAAAATAATAAAACTGTGTATTCAAAACAATTAAACATAACTCCTTATTTGTGTGAACAATCTGAGAACGTTTCGTGATATGAGAAATGAGAACTGTTACATTCAAACCTGTACATAATTTGAATGACGCGCCACACACAAAATCAAGTGCGATTGGATTGGTCAGGATTATCCTGACGTGCAGTTTTTGTACATATATATATATATATATATATATATATATATATATATATATATATATATATATATTTATAGATATACATATGTTTATATATGGGGTGGTCCTTAAGTAATTGTACAAAAAGAAAACCTCAGATTCTATACTTTAAAATATTAGGATTTAAGCCAACTTGCTTTAATGTGTTGATATTGATATTGAATGTTGATTTAATTTGAAATAATGAAATTTAAAATTTTATGTTTCGCTATAACTTTCATGTTTGTAAACATTTATGTATAAAAATTTACAGCTGGGTACTATTTAATATCAAGAATTATAATTTGATGCATACATTGATATAGCTAATAGAGGGCGCCACATATGCCACATACGTGGCATACATTTGCACTTAACTTTTTTGTTCTTCAAGTTACCGGTACTTTTGATAAAAAATGTTAAAGATACTATTTTAACAAAAAAGTATACTTAATAACTTCAAAACTCAACAGTCTTCGAGATAATCGCATTTTACAAATCAACTGCATAATTCAGATTTAACGCAATTACTCCAGGCAATGAAAGAAAAATAGATAAAAACATCAATACTTCTGAATTTTGTTATAAAATACCTTTAATAAAGTCAATAGTTAACGAAATATTAAATAAAATAAATATATCAGCAGGATAATTAATAATAGGATTTGATAAAATAACAGAATAATTGGATTTTACATCAAACATTTTACGTTTTGTATTAAATTAAAGTCATAATCAAAACATTTTATTTACAAACCAAATTAAAAAATAGTTAAACTAAATAACATTAAACTTTTTGTCAAAGTAAGTGTTCGATATGTCCACCATTTTCTTTAATTCATTTGTCAATACATTCCATAAAATATCGTCTCATATTAAATAGCATCATTGGTTCTAAAGAAACTGCTGCAGTATTTATTATAGTTGTTTTAAGTATAATAATAAGTAATTTTTTGAAATTTTTATGAATTAAATAATTATATTATTATCTCACCACAAGAATATGACTACCACGAACAATCCAACGTTCAGGAAAGTGTATTTAAATACTGTCTCACTCCGCTTTCTCTGTAATGTAATGGTGTACCATCTTGTAGAAACCACATATTTCGCCTTAAGTTTGATGACAATTCTTCCAATAAATCAATAAAATCATTTTATAAAAAATGTAAATAAATCTCACCATTCAAATTGAAAGGTAATTCGCATATCCGTAAAATATCATTCAAAATTCATATTTAAAATGCATGTCCTATGGTTTGGAACCATTGATAATTATTTTTTACGGATATGCGAATTACCTTGCAATTTGAATGTCGAGATTTATTTACATTTTTTATAAAATAATTCTATTGATTTATTGTAAGAATTGTCATCAAATTTAAGGCGAAATATGTGGTTTCTACAAGATGGTACACCATTACATTACAGAGAAAGCGGAGTGAGACAGTATTTAAATACAACTTTCCTGAACGTTGGATTGTTCATGGTAGTCATATTCTTGTGGTGAGATATTAATATAATTATTTAATTCATAAACATTTCAAAAAATTACTTATTAATATACTTATAACACTTATAATAAATACTGCAGCAGTTTCTTTAGAACCAATGACGCTATTTAATATGAGACGATATTTTATGGAATGTATTGACAAATGAATTAAAGAAAATGGTGGACATATTGAACACTTACTTTGACGAAAAGTTTAATGTTATTTACTTTAACTATTTCTTAATTTGGTTTGTAAATGAAATGTTTTGATTATGACTTTAATTTAATACAAAACGTAAAATGTTTGATGTAAAATCCAATTATTCTGTTATTTATCAAATCCTATTATTTTATCCTGCTGATATATTTATTTTATTTAATAATTCGTTAAATATTAACTTTATTAAAGGTATTTTTTACCAAATTTCAGAAGTATTGATGTTTTTCTTTAATTTTCTTTCGTTGCCTGGAGTAATTGCAATAAATCAGAATTATGGAAAGTTATAGCGAAAAATAAAATTTTAAATTTCAACTTTAACACCCTGTATCTTTCTAATACATATCAACATTGTATTGAAGAAACTTGACTTAAATGGTAATATTTTAAAGTGTAGAATCTACGGTTTCTTTTGGTACAATTACTTAAGAACCACCCTGTATATATATACTTATTTATTTTGTTGTTTATTACTACCCATAATTACATCTTTTTAAAGGCCCTTACCAAAATTTTTTCCCTGTTTGAAAACAAATTTCAGAGACAACATCATGTAATACAGTTTTCTAAATTTCAAGACATAAATTTAGTAATCCAACAAGATATACCAATTTTAAACATATACCTTTCCGCACTCCATTCACATTAACATAAAATATTAAATTCTGGAGAACTTCGGTAATAAAATTTAGATTAACCTTCTGACAGGCCAGCTGTTTCACGGGGCGCTCAGTGGCCCTATTTATAAGATGAAAACCGAAGCAACGTGCTTTTGACAATAAACTTATGGTAGAATTTTGTTGATTTATTTCCAAATTTTTTGTAATTTTTTAGCTATCATACTATATCATTTTATCTCTTTTATAAATAACTTTTATGGGTTGTCATGAATTTTTGGGAGTGATACAAGGAATATTCTATTTTCTTTTGTGTAAAATGATTAAACTTTAAGAAACCATAAGAAAGTTATGTCAAAAATAAATGATTGAATTTAAACATTGCTCAAAGAAGAAAAGTTATCCTAAAGTATTAAATTAATTATTAGAGAAATGACAAAGTTTAAAACAAAAATAATTTGTGTGTAATGTAAATGCTTTGTTTACAAATTATGTTGACCATTTCAATATGAACTCTTTCCAAAGTTTTTTCAGATAATAGTTTTTAATACTATAGTTAGTACATCAGTTACTAGATTTTGAGTATATTTTTGTTTTTTCTATAAAAAAAGGTGGTCAAATAATTTTCATGTTAGTCTCTGGTACATAGGGTGTACCAAGTTGTGTACCATTTGGGAACTTTGATCAATGAAACCAATGATCATACTGTATAAATAAACAGACGAATAGAGATTGCCAGATCAGCATTGATACGAATGAAGCCACTCCTAACGTGCAAAAATCTAAATTTGGAGATCAGACTACGTAGGTACCATTCGCTGTTATATATTTTCAATATTATTATATAGAGCTGAGACTTGGACATTAAAAAAATGTAATTTAAAAAGAATCGAGGCCTTCGAACTCTGGTTATACCGCAGATTATTGAAAAATATCATGGACTGATAGAATTACAAATAAAGAAACAGAAAACTGGAATACCTAGGCCACGTGATGAGGGGACCAAAATATGAAATTTTGAGACTGATAATACAGGGAAAGATTCAAGGAAGAAGATCTGTTGGCCGAAGGCAGAACTCATGGTTAAAGAATCTACGTGATTGGTACCAATGCAGATCGATTGATTTGTTTAGAGCAGCAAGTTCTAAAATAAAAATAGCCATTATGATTGCCAACCTCCGTAGGGAGACGGCACTCTAAGAAGAAGTAATAAAAAGTGTATCAATAATAGGTTTAGGACTTTAAATTATACAAAAGTACTGCACAATATTGTAATAAACAAATAAAAATATAATAATAAAAATAATAGTTCAGTCACTTGAATGATATGGTTTCAAACAATCGAAGCACAAAGCCACTTTACAGTCTTCTTCTTCTTCTTAACGTGCCCTATCAAGTCCCCTTGACGTTGGCGATTAACATGGCGAAACTGTCTCTGTCTCGAGCTATTCTAAAGAGTTGCTCAGCTTTCTTTATTCCTGTCCACTCTCTGATATTCTTCAACCAAGAGGCCTGCTTTCTACCAATTCCTCTGGTCCTTCGATTTTACCCATCATAATAAGTTGAAGAATATTATATCGGTCTCCCCTTACTACGTGTCCAAAATAGGCCATCTTTCTACATTTGATGTTATCAAGCAGCTCGCGAGCAGCATTTGCTCTCTCAAGGACTGCCACATTTGTCAGCATAGCCGTCCATGGAATTTTTAGTAAACGTCTGTGCAGCCACATTTCAAAGGCCTCCAGACGATTAATGGTGTATATTTTGAATTGGCTTTACAGTCTACGCACTCTATATTACTGCGCTTCTATAATCCCTTTTTGAGCACTGCTAGCATCGTCATCGCGTGGTTTTCTGCGGCAAAATGACCAACATTTTGAAAATACTCAATGTTCAATGGCCTCCCAATTTTTTTCTCGCAGAAAAATCTTTTATAAGACTGGTAGCCAATTTGGATCTATATTCAAGGTGAGATATTGCTTTTTTTCTACTGTTACTTTGCCTAAGGACTTCTTTATAAATTATATAAGACTTTACTATGGATGCATCAAAAAGGCAATAAAATAACTTCATCCACCATCGACGACTTTTCCAAGCTACTGAGTATGTCTGCATTCGTTGGTCAAACCGATCAACACTGCCCATATACATATTGTAGTCTACAATGGCTTGAGGACAGCGGATGTTTTCTCATTCTCCAGTTTTTGCTGTTTTCAAAACAAAACCAGTTTCTGCATGATTATGCATATTGCTACATGCGGTCACAGATTTTGAGCCATGATCCTTCCACTTACTTATAGTAATATATTGCAGACAACTCCATCAATTTCACCCATTTTCATTTTTCTGTCATCTACTAAATTTGCTTTTGGAAAATATTTTCGTGTTTGTCTTACTGTTCCACAACCAAAATGACCTAAGTTATTTATAAGAGGAAGTGTGGTAAAAAAATTGTCAAAGTACAAGCAGTGACCCCTTTTTCCAATACTTTAATTAAATTCAGTGTAACTCTTTTCCCTAGAGTATGCTCGTTAGTCCGTTCAGGTTCTCTACCTTGATATACCTCAAAATTTATGAGGTAACCTG
The DNA here is from genome assembly GCA_918026665.1 of Diabrotica balteata. Lineage (NCBI taxonomy): Eukaryota > Metazoa > Arthropoda > Insecta > Coleoptera > Chrysomelidae > Diabrotica > Diabrotica balteata. Next base: position 137,029,177 of record OU898277.1, read on the forward strand.
TTTCAGCACACGCCATTGTCCAAATTTTTATACCCCTCTTTATGGGTTTCATTGGCATGTACTGTTTCAAAGTAGTCCTTCCTTTAAAGGCAACCATACTTTTATCAATTGAAATATTTCTGCTTGGAGAAAAATATTCCATAAAGTTTTTTTTTAATTTTTGAATAAGAGGTCTCACTTTGTACAACTTGTCAAATTCCTGAGTTCTTCTGGCTGGCATTTATGGTTATTATTCAAATGGACATATATTAATATTTAAGAAATCTCTTTAGAGCGTAAATATTAATAATCCTTTCATTTAAATGTATTGCAGCAAGGTGTCATTAATAAAAAATATTAAAAAAACTTAATGGCTCTTCAGAAGACGGTATCACTTTCGAACCCTTGAATTCTGCATAATTACAATTTTTAAATTCAGTAGGTATTCTTGGTTCTTTAGACCACCCCTTAAAATCATCGGTAATATCGAAAGTTGCTTCATCTTCACTTGATGATGAAGCATTCATATTTTTGTTTTGAGAGGGTTTTTCGGGTTGGTAGGTAATCTCTGTCTGCTACAGAATCATCTGAATCCTCGTATTCTAAAAAGTCGTAAATTGTAGATTTTTACGTTTTCTACGTAGGGCTCGTCTATAGTCTATTTTGGCTGTACCACTTCCAGAGGGAGTAGACGGCAGTATTGTAGACGAACTTCTGCTAGATCTTTCTGATGGTGTGTCAGGTTCTACTACATCCTCAGCATTGAGTCCCTTAATTCGAATGTTATCTTGATTCGTAATATTTTGGCTAACTGTTCAGTTGTAAGGCCCTTTTTCCAATACTGTATATCAGAATAGTTTTCAGACATCTGAAAAAAACGTGCATGTTGAGGTATTGTGGAAAATATTTGCTGAGCGCAAATAGATTGGTTCATAATGTATGACGAAAATGTACAAAAATGACCAACACAACATATGCAACCAATTTAGCATATTTGTGATGGTTATAAATATTTATATTTTAGAGGAAAGTTTGAGGTTACATTTTTCTAAAATATCATATTTAAAATAATTTTAAATTTTCTTTACTTTTGATATATATTTTTTATTCCGAAACTATTGTATAGTATCTTTATATGGTAATAAAAAACACTTACCTTTATAGCACTCCTCAATGGTCAAATTTTGATGAAAAAATAACAAAACAGATTCAAAATACAATAGTAAATATGTAAATAGGTAGAAATCTTCTTTGTACTACTCATTTACTCTGGAGAAAATGTGTGGTACAAGAGTAATATAGAACATCTCAGAGGTTCTTTTCAGTGCGTCAAAGTTTTTCGATTTCTTTCTAATGCATTATGTTGGATATGACGAAGAAAAGCGGTAGTTCAGTGATTAAACAGAACTATATTGCAGCGTTAGAATAAGCTTACATACATAAGAGGTTCTTTCATAACGTTTGATTCGTTGATATTTAGATGCGCGCTTTCTCTAGCCAATCAAATACGCCTATTACTGACAGTTGACGGAAAATTTCGTCCATGCTGGCCATTCTTTCGAAGTGTTCCAACAGCCAGTGACGGCTGTCGTTCAGGTCAGTATTTGCAAAGAATATAGACGCTATATAATATATTTATATTCTTTGGTATTTGTTTTGTATAATTTTATTTATTTTGTTTTACATTGGATGAAACTTTGATATGCACTTCGCGTGTGCCGCTGGTAAATAATCAAACTCCGTGTGAAAAAACTGACTTTATTGAATTAACAATACATAAATAAAACGCTAATAAGTATTGTTTCGCTCGCTGGTGTCCACCGGCCTCGACTTCTCATATTTGAATGATGCTGTCGCCTTGGAGTGCTTTTAGGGGCTCGCCTTATCTTCACATATGGCATAATATATCTTCCTACGCTACTATGTTGCCGGATTGTAAAATGCATAAAAAACTTAAATTAGATAGAGGCGTGAACATGGCCCCCGCCTTGGCAAACACTGCCAACAAAATCGTCTGCTAATGCTAAATGTTCAAAAGTTTAAACTACACTTAGTCCGAACCGGGCAACGGACACACCTTGGAAAAAGAACGAGTTATGATACCATTGTCTGTCTTTATCTTAAAAACTCTGGCTACACCATCACTGCCGCGTATAAGTTCGATCACGCGACCTAACTTCCACCTTAATGGAGGTAAATTGTCCTCTTTTATGAGCACTAACGTGTTTTCCGCAACTTCACCGTTAGTAGTAGACCATTTCGTACGTTTTTGTAGCTCGGAGATGTATTCTTTGTTCCATCGTTCCCATATATGCTGAGAAAGCTGCTGAATATGCTGGAATTTTGAGAGCCGATTAACTGGAATATGACGCAAATCTGGATCTGGATTGGTAATAAGTGGTCTTCCGATGAGAAAATGTGCAGGAGTTAATGGGGAGAGATCATTTGGATCACAGGATAAAGGATGAATCGGTCGGGAATTTATTATAGCTTCAATCTGCACAAGCAACGAATAAAATTCCTCGAACGTTAAGTGCGCGTTTCCCAAAACTCTATGTAAATGATGTTTAACTGTTCTTACTCCGCTTTCCCACAGTCCGCCAAAATGTGGAGAATATGGAGGTATAAAAGACCACGAAATATTATCCTTTAGCAAGGATTCTCTTATCGCGGGAGTGTGCTGCTCTAAGAATTCTCTTAATGATTTTAACTCCGAACTAGCTGCTATAAAATTGGTTCCATTGTCGGAAACCATCTTTTGAGGCTTGCCTCTTCGCGCAATAAATCTTTTAAAGGCCAACAGAAATGATTCCTTAGACAGTTCTGTAACTAATTCTAAATGTATGGCCTTCGTACAAAAACAAATAAAAAGACACATGTAACTCTTTATTAGTTTACAACCTCGACCCTTTCTATCGCGAATTAAGAAAGGGCCCGCATAATCTACACCTGTTACAATAAACGGTGGGCCACCTGCGAGACGCTGAGCAGGTAGATCACCCATTATTGGCTGAATGGATTTAGATTTTAATCTAAAGCATTTTACACATTTGTGTACAGTACGTCGCGCTAAATTTCTTCCTGATAACGGCCAGAAAGTTTCTCTTATCGTTGCGAGTAAAAGCTGAGGACCAGCATGCATAAGATCCTTGTGAAAATGATCAAATATTAAAGATGTAACTATATGATCTGCCGCTAAAATGATGGGATGTTTTTTGTCATACGCAAACTCGGAATGCTTTAAACGCCCGCCTACTCTCATTATGCCTTGCTCATCAAGAAATGGAGATAAATTTATGAGTTTGCTCTTTTTATCTAGAGATCCCTTTTGGTTCAAACGCTTTATTTCACTAGAAAATGACTGTGCTTGACACAGTTTTAGAATACGGTTAAATGCAGAATGTATTTCATCCAAAGAAAGGGGTTCAGAAGTTCTCTTCTTAGTTTTACATATGCGGATGAATCTGAACACATATGCAGCGGTTCTTTTTAAACGTAAAATATTAGAAAAGCGCTCAAATGAAAATACTTCCGTATTCTGTGTTTCATCAAGTTTATTCGTAAAAACTTTTATGTTTTTCCTCGTTTCGCTTGTTTCTGTAGGAACAACTTGTAAATTTGGCCATTTATCTGAATCTTGCATGAGCCACTCCGGTCCATGCCACCATAAGTTGCATTCCATTATTTTATCTGGTTCCACGCCTCTGGACACTAGATCTGCAGGATTATCCTTGCCTGGCACATGACGCCACTGCGCAAACGAAGTGGTTTCCTGGATCTCTGCTACGCGGTTACTAACAAACGTCTTCAATACATTGGCTGATGTTTTCAACCAACTAAGTACTATTGATGAATCTGTCCAGAGGTAACACGTATTAAATTGCACATTTAATGAATTTTTGACCTTATTGGTCAAACGCGATAAAATGACTGCTCCACAGAGCTCTAAACGCGGCAAGGTAACTGGCTTTAAAGGCGCAACCTTGCTTTTCGCACATAATAAAAATGAATACGATCTACCTAACGAATCGGTAGATTTAATGAATATGCAAGCACCGTACGCTTTTTCTGAGGAGTCGCAAAAGCCATGAAGTTCTAGTTTGACCTCACGATAACATATAATATGCCGAGGTATTTTTAAATTGTTTAAGATTTCTAATTTATTCCTAAACTGTAAATAATTATTTGCTAAATGTTCAGGTATGGGATCATCCCACGAAAGACGCTCTAGCCATAGTTGTTGCAACGTAATTTTCGCTATGATTGTACACGCACTTAATAGACCCAAGGGATCAAAAATTTGAGCTATGTCTGACAATAAATTTCGCTTTGTGATTATATGGCCTAGAGATGAATTTATGCTATAAAACAGAGTATCTGATTGAGGTGAGTACAATAATCCCAAAGTTTTCGCCTTCTCGTTTTCACCGAATTGAATAACTGAACCCGTAGTTGAATTATCCGGTATATCTCTTAATATTTCAGGATCATTTGAATAGAATTTACGCAATGTAAATCCTCCGCCTTTGAGGACCTCAAAAAGTTGTTTACATGCTTCGCGCGCTTTCTGTTTTGAATCAAAACCTGTCAAAAGGTCGTCAACATAAAAATCAGATTTAATAATGCTAGCAATGTTAGGATTTTTAGCTTCTTGCTCCTCCGCTAATGTCATTAAACGCAAATCTAACAAAGCTCGCACTATGTATGCCTTGCCTTGGCCGTCAAAAATATTAACTAATACTGTGGACAGTATAGTTTGATCTGTAGCGCTAACTGCCGAAACTGACAAATTGGTAGTGTTTAAAATACCTTGTATATTATCTACAGATCGTATATCGCTCGCGTTTTCTACCGGTTGATGAACTAAAGCTGTGTTCTGTTCGCTTGACCTATCTGGATGCAATAACGTATGGTGTTTTGAAGCGCATTTCTTGCATGTTGATTGTCTACACCGCTTATAGAAATGTCCAGGTTTAAGACAATTCGTGCAAAGATTGACCTGTCTTACTTTATCAAACCTGTCCCTAGATGAAAGTTTTAAAAATTCGCCGCATTGATAAATGGTGTGTTCCCTTTTGCAAATAGGGCAACACTGTGTATTATCCGCTTTGTTTAAAGTTCCCTGTGCTGAATGTAGACCGCGAATGTTTTGTGAATATTTCGTATTCCGTGAATATGCGCCCGCCTGAGAAATATTCCGTATATTTTGCTTTTCAGCTTGATTTACCTCAAGTGATTCTAAGAGGTCCGCCCTTGATTTTAAAAACGTTTTAAAATCCTCAAAACTAGGAATTTCATTATGTGTTTTGCTATTCTCCCACGCGCGTAAAGTCGATGTATCGAACTTACAAGAAATAATGTGAATAAGTAGTATGTCCCATGAATCAGTAGGTAGCCCTAGCTGCTTTAACGCGTATAAATGCTTCGAAAAAATATCAACTAATTGCCGCAATCTATTAGATGACTCTTTATGTATAGGCTCTATATTAAATAATGCGTTAACATGATTGGAAATTAATAATCTCTTATTATCGTACCTTTCCCTAATTAATTTCCACGCAACTGCATAGTTTTCGGCGGTAAACTCTAATGTTCGTATTACCTGCGCCGCACCGCCCTGTAATGAACTTCGTAAATAATGAAAACGCCTTATATTGTCTAAGTACTCATTTCTGTTAACTAGAGATTCAAAAAGATCTGCAAAATCTAACCAATTATTATAATTACCATCAAATTTTGGTAACTCGATAGGTTTAAGCTCAATCCCTGTATATGAATTCTTAGAGCGCTCACTTGCTTTATCGTCTTCTATACAAGCTACTTGTTGATTATCGCGAATGATTTTTCGCGCTACCGCTAATTGTGAATAATATTTGTTGTAAAATTCTTCGCGCTCCGTATATTCATCCTCTAATAATTCAAATTGAACCGTATTTTCTATTTGACCCTGAACCTCATCGAATTCGCCCTGTAAATGTCCTATATTATTTACCATTTCTATAGCTTGTAATACTTCTAAATCTGAAATTGTTTCACCCTTAGTTACCTTATCATTCAATGCTAATATATATTTCGAAAATATTGTGAGTTTGCATTTAAAACCGCCCCTTTTTCGCTTTAAATTCTCCATAGTTTTATAATGAATTAAACAGTAAACATAAACAGATTATAAATCGCTTGATATTCGACCCTAACGTTCTAAGAATTACCACATGTGCAGAATAAAGATACAAAAAACTGATAAATAAGGGAATGTAGTGAAATGGGTATGCTCACCAAAGTATTTTTATGTTTATTCTAACAGCTGGCCTTGCGTGGCGCCACAAATCTTCGCATCAACTCGTAGAGTAGTTCTTCACAAGTTTTAAGAACCACAGTTGTCCACTTATGTAACTGTCTTAAGAATAACGTTCGAATGTCTATAACGCGCTTGAGCCACTATGATGCACTGCTGTTATATCGCCCGCTAATTTGATGACACAAATATGAGTTTCTAACCGGTGAATTTACACTGTTTTAACACAAGAATTTGATGATTCGGATCGATGGACCAAATGGATGAAACTTGATATGCACTTCGCGTGTGCCGCTGGTAAATAATCAAACTCCGTGTGAAAAAACTGACTTTATTGAATTAACAATACATAAATAAAACGCTAATAAGTATTGTTTCGCTCGCTGGTGTCCACCGGCCTCGACTTCTCATATTTGAATGATGCTGTCGCCCTTGGAGTGCTTTTAGGGGCTCGCCTTATCTTCACATATGGCATAATATATCTTCCTACGCTACTATGTTGCCGGATTGTAAAATGCATAAAAAACTTAAATTAGATAGAGGCGTGAACATACATAGTATTGTGATTGTGGTTTAATTTGTATTTGTACAAGATGACAAGATATACGGAAAAAGAAGAAGTTCTAATATTAAATTTGCTTAAATATTTTCAATTGGAAAAGGAAGCTGGACCAACATTATTACCAATTTCTGCTGTTCGTGAAGTAAGTTGAAAATTACCGTGAAAATAAAATTGTTTTATTTACTGTTTATTTCAGCGTAATGGGGACATTAGGTATTTGTATGGTATTTTTCAAAACACTATTTAATACACATAGTTTTTTCACCATATTTCGACCTTTGTATTTACTTGACCTAGTGCTTTAAATAGTATCATAATTGGATAACTCAGAAACACTATTGTCATACCATTTTACACACAAAATTTCCAATGTTGTCAAATCTTATATTCACATCTGACTGGCTTCTCTCTAATTAACTGTTTGGCTAAGTTATGACCAAAATATTTGACCATGCAGTTGTCTAAGGAAATATCTTTATGAAAATATCCCCACTGGCAGTATTTTTCTATAATTTTATCTGCTAAAAGTCTAATTTTGTACATACAAACGTATAAAATAGAATTTTATTTTGTTTATGTAATTAATTTATAAGTTACCTAATAAATTTTTGAAAACAGTCTTTTTTGTGTTACTTATAAGACTAAAAAGCAGTAGTGAGAATAGAAGATATAACATCAGAAGAAATAGAAGTACAAAGAGTTGTTCAACAAGGGTGTATACATAAACCAGTATTATTTAATATATACTCGGAAGACATATTAATTAAGGCAATGGATTAACGAAACGTAGACATTAGAATTAATGACATGATTATAAATAACCTGAGATACGTTGATGATACAGTTCTTTTAGCCAAATCACATGAATACCTACAGATACTTCTTAATTAGGTGACTGCAGTAAGCGAAGCAGAATATCGACCATCACTCAATAGAGCAAGAAATATATGATAATAACAAAGATAACTCACGGACATTCGTGAGATATATGTACAGAATCAGCCTATTGAAATAGTAAGAGAATTCAAATTTCTAGATACAACTATTAATGAAAACAATGACAACTCTCAAGAAATACGAATCAGAATCAAATAGGCCAGAAGCGCATTAACAAGAACACAAAGGCTTCTCCGCTGTAGAAACTTACACCTTAAGGTTGATCTGCACCCCCCAAAAAATAAATTCCAAATTCAAAAAATTTGAAAAAATTTGAGAAGGTGTATGAGATGACTAGAACTGTTTTGACAACTTTTAAGCAAACTTCATGTTTTCGTTTTTAAAAAAACTCAAAAAAACTACTTTTTTCCAAGTATAAAGCGGGAAAACCAGACATATAATTTTATTAATTTTTTTACAGCATCAAGATATAATTATAAGAAATACTTAGGAATTTTTTTTTTAATTTTTGAATTTACAGTTTTGTCCCAGTAGGAAAAAATAGTATGTTTCTGCTTATAATAAAGCTTCCGGTAAGAAACCAAAAATTTTTTTAATAACAACATATATAAAACTGTAAAAGTGGAAAATATTTGCAATAAAACGTTAAATATTTTTTTTAAACATATGAAAAATCTCGTTAAACAAGAATTATGTTTTGAACCGCCGCCTTCAAATGTGTAATATAGGGAGATGGCTCCATCTGAAACAGTGGTAGTATTTATCATCGATAGATAGCATTACGTTCGGCTTCGAAACGCTTCAAACGAAACGACATAGTAACAGGGTTGCCATATCAATTAGTTTGTACAACAATTTGGCAGAATATAACAAAACTTAGTAGGAATGTTATCGGTTTGAATTTTAAACTGGTCATGCTGAAACTTACAGAGTTACAGAATAGTAGATACTGCAACTTTTATTTTGAAAGTATGATATCATAAAATTTACACTCTATAAGTATTATATCTATAAAAAACTTATTTAGTTTTAAAAACCTATTTAGGCGTTTTTAGTAAATTATTTTACTATTTATAAACAATAGTGTTCCTTGCATAACGGCCATTAAAGGTTAAATTTGCAGATAATGATAGTCCATTATTTATGTTGCGCAATAATATGAGGTTGTTAGGAACCAAATTTTCTAGAATTCAATTGAAGGATGACTTAACTAAATATCAAATAAACTATTTGAATAAAGTGCGAGAGGAACTGGAAAAACGTAATCTACTTAACAAGGAACTAACAATAAAGTATATTAATAAAGTTCCAACTATTATTAGTACTAACCAACAAAATTCCGCAAAAAAACAAATATAGTTGACAACAATAAATATTTTTTAGACTAATATTGCTTCTTTACATGCTAAGTTTTCTGACTTTTTGTCAAATAATAAGTTGGTCTACTCAAACACCAAAAGTAGTTAGTAAAGCGAACTCTGCTTTATTATTTATCACAAAAGCTTTTCATAGAATATCTGCAGACTTGTTTTTGAAATTCTACAAAAGTTATGTCAGACCTGACCTAGAATTTGCAGTGTCAGTTTGGTCACCTCATTTGCAAAAAGACATTAATTTATTAGAAGGAGTACAAAAGACGTAGACGTAGAAGTAGACGGGTATCGACAAAATCTCTATGCCGAATTTTGCAGGGAGTACCCAGAAATTCAAGTAACTGAACAACGAGTTGCTGATCAATACCGGGTAATTATAAGAAATAATCTTATCCCAGAGGCTAGACGCAATACCATCAGAAGCGAAGTCGAACGGGAGATTAATCACCAAGAGGTAAATGTAGATCAAGTCCCTAATGAAAGACATGAGCAGATTCCTGAGCTTACCATACAAGAAACTCAACCTGATAATACACTACAGGACAACAACGAGTTACGCGATACTCTGGTAAGCGAAATGGCACGAGCTGTACAAGAGTTTAATGGAACAAATCCACTTAGCAGACCACCGCTACCAAAAATAAACTCTTCTAAAAAACTAGGTGCTCTGTTACAAATTATAAATACTGAAGTCCTACCCAATTACGTCGTAGAAGCCCATACGCTGGAATATTTGCATATGCTTATTTACTGTGCAGCAACAGTAACAGCTAATATAATGGGAATTAAGATCAGAACACGACGGGGTACCAATGCCGGAAGGACTGATAACAGAGTTGCACCCTGGGAGAAACGGCTTCTAACCAAGATTGAATTACTGCGTAGGGACATTGGTCAAATGACAGAATATATACGAGGAACAACAAGTAGAAAAGTCATTAAAAGAGCTGATCAAATAATGCTAAGCACTGCAAGACACTCGCAATATGATCCAGTAAACATCACAGCCCATCAGTGCCTGGATACATTAAAACAAAAACTCTCCGTTTATTCCGGACGACTAAGGAGGTACAAGGTTAGCAACAGCAGGAAAAGTGACAATGCACTTTTTGAGCATGCCGAGAAGGCATTCTATCGGAAACTTAATTCCACTGTCGAAAGTGCCAATAAATCATACCCAAGCCAAGAAGACATTCAGGAGTTTTGGGGAAATCAACTTTCCACACCAGCTGCTCTTAACACCAATGCTGGATGGATAGTAGATACGACGCACAGCTGTCAACACTACCGCACAACTGTTTATGAACCCTTCACCACAGAAGAAGTCTCTAATATCATCAAAGAGCTTCATAACTGGAAATCTCCTGGACCAGACGGAGTTCAAAACTTTTGGCTTAAGAAGTTCTGGAGTGCTCATGAGTGCCTGTCAACATTAATTAATCGCGTTATTTCTAATCCGCAGGAAATACCATCATTCCTAACTCAGGGAACGACTTATTTAATACCGAAGGATCAAAATAATACCCAAGATCCAGCCAAATACCGCCCAATTACGTGTCTTCCAACTCTGTATAAATTGGTCACATCCTGTGTAGCCCAGCGTATCTACCAACACTGCGCTCTAAACAATATCATAGAACCTCAACAGAAAGGATGCGCTAAGGGCTCCATGGGTTGCAAAGAACAACTTATTATCGACTCAGTCATTTCTAACCAGGCATACACCAAAAAAAGGAACCTCTTCACTGCCTTTATTGACTATAAGAAAGCCTTTGACTCAGTACCGCATGAATGGCTGGTAGATATATTAAGAATATATAAAGTCGATGATAATATAGTGACCTTCTTAAGACATATAATGACAGATTGGAAGACTAAAATTCACCTCCAAATACCTGGTGAAAACAATATCGAAACGGAAAATATCGCAATTAACCGCGGCCTATTCCAAGGAGACTCGCTGAGTCCCTTGTGGTTCTGTCTAGCGATGAACCCACTATCCCAGCTATTAAACTCTAGTGACTCAGGTTTTAGCATTAAAAACAACAACAATGTAGTGGCAAAGCTTAATCATCTGTTGTATATGGATGATTTGAAACTAATGGCTTCCACTCGAAATCACTTAGATCAAATGCTAAAAACTGTGGAAACTTTTTCAAATGATATCAGTATGCACTTTGGGTTAGACAAATGTCGTGTATTAAATATAGTAAAGGGAAAGGTTCAGCCCGGGGGATTCGATATGCAAAATGGCCAAAACATCGAGGCTATGGGCGAAAATGATATGTATAAATATCTAGGAGTAAAGCAAGCGCGGAAAATTGACCATAAACAAATGAAAATGGAATTAACATCAGAGTTCATACGAAGAGTAAAACAGCTACTCCGCTCACATCTTAATAGTAAAAATTTGTTTAAGGCATTAAACACCTATGCATTTTCCGCGCTTAGCTACTCATTTGGTATTATTAAGTGGACTAAAACGGATATAGAAACTCTTCAGAGAAAAGTACGAACACACCTCACAAAGGCACAAAAACACCATCCTCGAAGTGCAGTAGAAAGAACGACATTACCGCGGTATTTAGGAGGACGAGGACTTATTGATATAAGCGAGCAATTAGAAAAACAGATTACTAATTTAAGAACTTATTTTCAGGTGCAGGCGGAGACATCTACTCTTCATCGCGCGATTTGTGCAGTAGATGATACAACACCGATCAAACTGAGGGAACAAGAAATGCGCATAGACCATCTTACTAAGAACGAAAAAATGCGCATCTGGATGGGTAAACCTCTACACGGGCGACATCCGAATGAGGTCAGTCAAGACTATGTCGACAATATAGCGTCGAACTATTGGCTGACATCAGGAAAGATGTTCCCTGAAACAGAAGGTTCATTACTCGCCATTCAGGATCAGGTTATACCAACCAAAAATTACCTGAAATATATTGTCAAAGACCCTCAGGTCCAAAACGACAAATGCCGATATGGATGCCAAGCCCAAGAAACGATCCAACATCTTACCGGAGGCTGCCAGGCATTTGCTGCAACTGAATATAAGGAACGGCATGACTCAGTAGGGAAGATCCTCCATCAAGAGATAGCTATTAAACTGGGACTTCTACAAACAAACCATCTCCCATATTATCAATACGTTCCAGAGAGTATGCTTGAGAATGACAACTACAAGCTATACTGGGATCGCACTGTGCTCACAGACCAAACTGTAGCACATAATAGACCAGATCTCGTGCTAGTTAATAAACTAACAAGACAAACAACTCTAATCGATGTGGCGATACCTAACAACAATAATCTGCGTGTTAAGTACAACGAAAAGATCGCCAAGTACAGAGATCTGGAAATACAAATAAGGAGACAATGGAGAATGGAAAGTACCCAGACGATACCTATTATTCTTTCTACCACTGGAGTCATTCCGAAGAACCTCCTAGAAAACATAAAAAAGCTGGGTCTAAATGAACATCTATATAAGATCATGCAGAAATCTGTGCTACTTTCGACGTCCAGATGCGTGCGAAAATTTTTGGGAGATACACCGACGTACCAAGTCACCTAGGACTCGATAACATGGAAAGAGTCCCACCAGAGCTCAATCCTTTTGATACCGTAGGTATCTGGGATGAGTGAATTTTCCCCTTAGAGGGAGTGTGAGCCGTATGGCTAAATCTGGATAATAATAATAATAATAACTTCGACGTCCAGATGCGTGCGAAAATTTTTGGGAGATACACCGACGTACCAGTCACCTAGGACTCGATAACATGGAAAGAGTCCCACCAGAGCTCAATCCTTTTGATACCGTAGGTATCTGGGATGAGTGAATTTTCCCCTTAGAGGGAGTGTGAGCCGTATGGCTAAATCTGGATAATAATAATAATAAAATAAACTAATGGCTTCACTCGAAATCACTTAGATCAATGCTAAAAAACTGTGGAAAACTTTTTCAAATGATATCATATGCACTTTGGGTTAGACAAATGTCGTGTATTAAATATAGTAAAGGGAAAGGTTCAGCCCGGGGGATTCGATATGCAAAATGGCCAAAACATCGAGGCTATGGGCGAAAATGATATGTATAAATATCTAGGAGTAAAGCAAGCGCGGAAAATTGACCATAAACAAATGAAAGTGAATTAACATCAGAGTTTATACGAAGAGTAAAACAGCTACTCCGCTCACATCTTAATAGTAAAAATTTATTTAAGGCATTAAACACCTATGCATTTTCCGCGCTTAGCTACTCATTTGGTATTATTAAGTGGACTAAAACGGATATAGAAACTCTTCAGAGAAAAGTACGAACACACCTCACAAAGGCACAAAAACACCATCCTCGAAGTGCAGTAGAAAGAACGACATTACCGCGGTATTTAGGAGGACGAGGACTTATTGATATAAGCGAGCAATTAGAAAAACAGATTACTAATTTAAGAACTTATTTTCAGGTGCAGGCGGAGACATCTACTCTTCATCGCGCGATTTGCGCAGTAGATGACACAACACCGATCAACCTGAGGGAACAAGAAATGCGCATAAACCATCTTACTAAGAACGAAAAAATGCGCAACTGGATGGGTAAACCTCTGCACGGGCGACATCCGAATGAAGTCAGTCAAGACTATGTCGACAATATAGCGTCGAACTATTGGCTGACATCAGGAAAGATGTTCCCTGAAACAGAAGGTTCATTACTCGCCATTCAGGATCAGGTTATACCAACCAAAAATTACCTGAAATATATTGTCAAAGACCCTCAGGTCCAAAACGACAAATGCCGATATGGATGTCAAGCCCAAGAAACGATCCAACATCTTACCGGAGGCTGCCAGGCATTTGCTGCAACTGAATATAAGGAACGGCATGACTCAGTAGGGAAGATCCTCCATCAAGAGATAGCTATTAAACTGGGACTTCTACAAACAAACCATCTCCCATATTATCAATACGTTCCAGAGAGTATGCTTGAGAATGACAACTACAAGCTATACTGGGATCGCACTGTGCTCACAGACCAAACTGTAGCACATAATAGACCAGATCTCGTGCTAGTTAATAAACTAACAAGACAAACAACTCTAATCGATGTGGCGATACCTAACAACAATAATCTGCGTGTTAAGTACAACGAAAAGATCGCCAAGTACAGAGATCTGGAAATACAAATAAGAAGACAATGGAGAATGGAAAGTACCCAGACGATACCTATTATTCTTTCTACCACTGGAGTCATTCCGAAGAACCTCCTAGAAAACATAAAAAAGCTGGGTCTAAATGAACATCTATATAAGGTCATGCAGAAAGCTGTGCTACTTTCGACGTCCAGATGCGTGCGAAAATTTTTAGGAGATACACCGACGTACCAAGTCACCTAGGACTCGATAACATGGAAAGAGTCCCACCAGAGCTCAATCCTTTTGATACCGTAGGTATCTGGGATGAGTGAATTTTCCCCTTAGAGGGAGTGTGAGCCGTATGGCTAAATCTGGATAATAATAATAATAATACTCATAGAACCTCAACAGAAAGGATGCGCTAAGGGCTCCATGAGTTGCAAAGAACAACTTATTATCGACTCAGTCATTTCTAACCAGGCATACACAAAAAAAAAAGGAATCTCTTTACTGCCTTTATTGACTATGAGAAAGACTTTGACTCAGTGCCGCATGAATGGCTGGTAGATATATTAAGAATATATAAAGTCGATGATAATATAGTAACCTTCTTAAGACATATAATGACAGATTGGAAGACTAAAATTCACCTCCAAGTATAACCCGACAAGCGAGAGCTGGCGGTTTGCTCGTAGAACAAATTGAAAAGTAGAAGGTATTGCTCATTTCTATTGCAGTCGGCTAGGAGTTCACATCGTGTATAACCGTTTAAGTACCTATACTATATACCTATAATCGCGATTAAGTACCTCTCCTATCTCTCTTAGAATAATTCCTTTTCTATTTTCGCGCAGCTCACCCGCCAGCTCTCGCTTGTCGGATTATACCTGGTGAAAAAAATATCGAAACGGAAAATATTACAATTAACCGCGGCCTATTCCAAGGAGACTCGCTAAGTCCCTTGTGGTTCTGTCTAGCGATGAACCCACTATCCCAGCTATTGAACTCCACTGACTCAGGTTTCAGCATTAAAAACAACAACACTGTAGGCGAAGCTTAATCATCTGTTGTATATGGATGATTTGAAACTCATGGCTTCCACTCGAAATCACTTAGATCAAATGCTAAAAACTATAGAACATTTTTCAAATGATATCAGTATGCACTTTGGGTTAGACAAATGTCGTGTACTAAATATAGTCAAGGGAAAGGTTCAGCCCGGCGGATTCGATATGCAAAATAGCCAAAACATCGAGGCTGTGGGCGAAAATGACATGTATAAATATCTTGAAGTAAAACAGCTACTCCGCTCACAGATCTTAATAGCAAAAATTTGTTTAAGGCATTAAACACCTACGCATTTTCCGCGCTTAGCTATTCATTTGGGATTATTAAATGGACTAAAACGGATATAGAAACTCTTCAGAGAAAAGTACGAACACACCTCACAAAGGCACAAAAACACCATCCTCGAAGTGCAGTAGAAAGAACGACATGACCGCGATATTTAGGAGGACGAGGACTTATTGATATAAGCGAGCAATTAGATAAACAGATTACTAATTTAAGAACTTATTTTCAGGTGCAGGCGGAGACATCTACTGTTCATCGCGCGATTTGCGCAGTAGATGACACAACACCGATCAACCTGAGGGAACAAGAAATGCGCATAAACCATCTTACTAAAAACGAAAAAATGCGCATCTGGATGGGTAAACCTCTGCACGGGCGACATCCGAATGAAGTCAGTCAAGACTATGTCGACAATATAGCGTCGAACTATTGGCTGACATCAGGAAAGATGTTTCCTGAAAAAGAAGGTTTATTACTCGCCATTCAGGATCAGGTTATACCAACCAAAAATTACCTGAAATATATCGTCAAAGACCCTCAGGTCCAAAACGACAAATGCCGATATGGATGTCAAGCCCAAGAAACTATCCAACATCTTACCGGAGGCTGCCAGGCATTTGCTTCAACTGAATATAAGGAACGGCATGACTCAGTAGGGAAGATCTCCATCAAGAGATAGCTTTTAAACTGGGATTTCTACAAACAAACCATCTCCCATATTATCAATACGTTCCTAAGAGTATGCTTGAGAATGACAACTACAAGCTATACTGGGATCGCACTGTGCTCACAGACCAAACTGTAGCACATAATAGACCAGATCTCGTGCTAGTTAATAAACTAACAAGACAAACAACTCTAATCGATGTGGCGATACCTAACAACAATAATCTGCAAGTTAAGTACAATGAAAAGATCTCCAAGTACAGAGATCTGGAAATACAAATAAGAAGACAATGGAGAATGAAAAGTACCCAGACGATACCTATTATTCTTTCTACCACTGGAGTCATTCCGAAAAACCTCCTGGAAAACATAAAAAAGCTGGGTCTAAATGAACATCTATATAAGGTTCATGCAGAAAGCTGTGCTACTTTCGACGTCCAGATGCGTGCGAAAATTTTTAGGAGATACACCGACGTACCAAGTCACCTAGGACTCGATAACATGGAAAAAGTCACACCAGAGCTCAATCCTTTTGATACCGTAGGTATTTGGGATGAGTGAATTTTCCCCTTAGAGGCAGTATGAGCCGTATGGCTAAATCTGGATACTCATGTTACTCGTGTTATTCCCAAAAATCACCTAGCGAACATAAAACAGCTGGGTCTAAATGAACATCTTTATAAGGCCATACATAAAGCTGTACTCCTCGCGACGTCCAGATGTCTACGAAAATTTTTGGGAGATACTTCAGCATACCAAGTCACCTAGGGCTTAATAATGCAGAAAGAGTCCCACTAGAGCTCAATCCTTTTGATACCGTAGGTATCTGGGATGAGTGAATTTTCCTCTTAGAGGGAGTGTGAGTCGTATGGCTAAATCTGGATAATACTCAAAATCAAACTTAATTCCAAGCACACAATAAAAGCAATAAACACATACGCAATAACACTTTTCACATAGTCCTGATTTATATATAGTCCCAAGATTCCTAAGAGGAACATAGGGCTTCCACAAAGTGTCTCCAGCGAACTCTATTTCTGGCTAGTGCTTTGATTTCAAGCCAGGATTTTCCCATTGTTCTCCCTTCGTCCAGTACTGTCCTTCTCCAAGTTCCCTTAGGTCTGCCTACTTTCCGTCGGCCTTGGGGATTCCAATCCAGTGCTGTCCTGGCAATGTCATTTGGCGGTCTACGGAGTGTGTGGCCCAGCCATCTCCATTTTCTTCGCCTTATTTGCTTTATGACATTTTCTTGGTTGCTTTGGTTCCATAAATTTTCATTGGAGATTCGGTTAGGCCAAAATATACGAAGGATTTTTCGTAACGCTCTATTAATGAAAGCTTGCTAGTCCTGATTTGGCGTTATAAAAATTGTCGAATACTGAAACTGAAGAACTAAATGGACCAAATAGAACCGTAATAATTAAATACGCATCAAACACTCCAAATCATACATTCAACGTATGACCACCAAGCACACAAGGCGGGAGAAGAACGGGGTGTTTTGGAAATATCACCCACTACTTAAAAATAAAAAAAAAACAGCAAAAGAAACAAAGACAAAAATACATAGCGCAGCAATTAGACCGATGATAGCATAAGGAGCGGAAGTAATGTGTCTCACGAAAAAAGATGAAGAAAAAGTAAGAATTATTAAAAGAAAAATTATAAGAATAAACAGACCAATAAAGCCAGAACAATGAAGCATGAAATAAGAAATATAAATATAACCGAAGAAGAAGACATAGTAAAATTTATTAATCCATAAAGACATATAGTAATAGATATTAATAAACAGACTTAAATAACATGTTTGTCATTTTCCACTAAAATATTACATAATCATAATACCAGATCATTTTTTAATTTTTAACTATCAACAAAAATGTAATATAATATGATGTACGAATTTAATGGAAATACTATACTCACAAAGAAAGCCGCAACATACATAATTTCTTTGTCGGTAAAATTGTTTAGATAATGAATGAATTTGGTATATTATATTCCGACTGACATAGCAGAACAGTAAAGTATTATACATAAAGATGTTGTTATAAGATATCTTTGCTTAGTTGGTCTACTAGTAACCATTTAAGTTATAGCATATTTGATAAAATTACTGTCTACACAACTTGGCAACTCAGCCAATTGATATACTGACAGAAAACTGCAATTTATATTAGGATTTGAAAATATTACAGAGTCGTCATGTAGAAATCTACAATTAAGTTAAAAAATTTACCACAGTAGCATGCCGCAGTAGAGCCATCTCTAGGATCAGAAACAAATTAATCGAGGGTGCAGATCAACCTTAAGTTAAAAATACGACTGCTGAGGTGCTACGTACTATCCGTATTATAATACGGGATGGAAGCGTGGACACTGAAGAAAATTCACGTGAGGAGACTGAAGGCATTCGAGATGTGGATGAACCGAAGATTACTAGAGATCTCATGGGTAGATGGAATAACCAACGTTGAGGTAATGTGACGTATGCATAAGGAAAGAGAAGTAGTCACAATAAGGAGGAGAAAAGTGGGATATATGGGTCATGTGATGAGAGGAGATAAATATCTAACACTCCAGGTCATTATGCAAGGAAAAATTAGGAGAAAAAGATCCATAGGAAGGAGACGTAACTCATGTAATAACGACTTATTTAGAACCGCTGTCTCAAAATTAAAAATCACTGTGATGATTGCTAACTTTCGACGCGCTGACAGCCCCTTGAGAAGAAGATACAAAAATTCAATAAATGAATCATTTTCGTCGTCAATTTTAAATTTTTCCATATTTATAAAATTGATAAACAATATTGCTTACTTTTTATTTTTATTAATATACGGGATTACCCTCTGTGGCTAAGTACGATCCTGGGATCTGTCAGATTCTTCAATAATTATATGAATTAGTGGGCCGCAGGAGTGTGACGTCACGACTGTCACATTGACATTATTACTTTCCAAACAAAAGTTGAAATGTCAAATCTCAAGACTTTTTAATTTCTATAAAGTTAACATTTTGCTTCCTCTGCTGCTTTTTCTTGTAAGCATAGTGTTTTTTACGATAATACCATCATAATTCAGAGTTCTATTTCTATGAAATATAGTTTAAAAGTTTAAATAAAGAAATTGTAACCTTACTTTATTGATACATGCATTTTATTGCTATTAGCATAAAACAATGTGCTTTATTATTTACACAACCTTGTAAAATTGTTGTAGTAACTATTAGAATACTTAAATATTGCAATAAGCGGAAAGATTCTATAAAATAAATGAAAAAATAACGAAAAATACAAATTATCCACACTAAACCAGGTTTGTTTGGAAAGTGAAACTGACGTATGTCAATAAAATCTACGTCATCACTCCTGTGGTCCATTCTTGACACACCTAATTCATTATATTATGACGTCATATTTAATGACGCACTAAAAGTACCTCTGGGATGTACTTTACCAGGGATACTTAAAGGGTTAAATCGCAATAAATCCCTTTAACTTGCCATAATTCCAACAGAAATAATTAAAGTAATATCAAAATATCAACTGAGTGTATTACTAGACCTATATTATACGATACATAGGAAATATTTCCATAGGATGGTTAAAATTAAGATTTATTACGTTACCCAAAAATTTAAATGCAAGGAATGCAATAAATAATAATAAATTTTATGAGTCACACACTTAAAATACTCGTAAAAAGTCTACATTATCAAATGTTTAGCAAGCTTGACTATGACAGTATTTAATCCCATTTTAAATTTAGAAATGTTTTAGGCACACAAAGGGCAATATTCTTATTTAATACACTAACTTATAAATATATAATTCATGTTTAATGATTAAACTTGAGAGATTCGCTGGTTAAAATTGTATTGAATAAATAATTATAACGAAAAAATGCAATATTAGATTGTATATAAGATTAGCGAAAATAGCGAATATTTGTAGCAAATATATGTAAAATAAAATGAATTCAAATAACAATTGGCAGATTTTATATCTTATTGTCAATTCTATATGAGATTCACTTACCTTTTTTGTCTATGGTCGGCCCGGCTGGGGTTGGCGTGAGATACACTGCTGTGGTGATCTGCTTGGCGCTTGCTTCCGTACAGGACGAGAGTTTTTGAAGAGTGGTCGATCATATGCAAAGGGGCACGTATCTATTACCCCAAATCGACTAGAGGGTACTGTTTTTAGAGACCTCCGTGAATAGCCGTAAATTAAACTTAAAGTGACATTCTTTACTTGCTACACAAAGGCGGATACGTTTCTTAAGGAATCTGAAGTGTTTGGGTTGATATATGTTTCCCAAAAACATGTTGAATTTTAGACAAGTGAATTCTCAGAACTTGACAATAATTAATCAGCCAATTTGAGTTCGAGAATTTAAAAATAAACTAAAGCCATATTGCAATTAGGTAATATATGATTAAATAAAATTTAAAACTAAATAAGGTCATACTCGCAACAATAAAAATAAAATATTTAAATTACTTGACACTTTTCCAAACATTCTCCGCCCCAAAACGAATGTTTTTTAAGAAACAACTACAATAATAAGAATAAAAACGAACACTAAATTATAATAATAATAGAAATGAAGAAAGATATAGTTGTTAACAAATAGGTAGTGGACAGATCTTGACCACCGGACGTTGTAGGATGCCATCTGAAGCTGTCCTCAGAGTAACAACCCGTGCAATACCGTCGGTGCCATAATGCAACTCAATGATTCTGGCCAACTGCCAGCGAAGAGGAGGCTGTTGTTCATTTTTTATGAGGACTAGCGAACCTTTAACGAGAGATGGGGTTGGACTATGCCATTTAGATCGCTCTTGAAGAGAATGAATATACTCTTTAGACCATCTTTTCCAAAAATCCCCCTTTATCCTTTGAATTAACTGCCAACGATTCAGACGGTTAATCTTTAAAGCGCTTAGATCTGGATCGGGAATTGAATCCACTAAGGGTTCAAAAATCAAAAAATGACCAGGAGTCAGTGCCTGCAAATCATTAGGGTCAGAGCTTGCTGCACACAAAGGACGAGAATTAAGAACTGCCTCGATTTGAGTCATAAGAGTATAGAACTCCTCATAAGTCAAAATTTGTGTACCCAAAACACGATACATATGGTTCTTGAATGATTTGACGCCAGCCTCGGCTAACCCATTAAAATGAGGGGCACCGGGCGGATTAAAATCCCAGGTAATAGAAAGAGTCTCAGCAGCAGATCGAGCTAGTTTTATGATTTCGTTGCTGGCTCCCTTAAAATTGGTACCTTGATCACTCCTAATAGTTAGGCACTTACCGCGTCGAGATACAAATCTACGAAAGGCAGCCAAAAAGGACTCAGAACTAAGATTTGAAGTTACTTCCAGATGAATGGCTTTTGTACTCGTACACACGAATACACAAACATATCCTTTGTATGTTTTTGCACCTCTATGTTTGGACATTAATAACGAGAATGGTCCTGCAAAATCCACACAAACAGACAGGAAAGCACGTAACGGAGTAACTCGGACAGTTGGCAAGTTTGCCATAAAGGGGTTGTAAGATTTAGGTCGGCATCTAAAACAACGAATGCACTTCGACAAACAGCGATGAATGGCACTTTTCGGAGACAGAATCCAAAAGCGCTGAAGTAATAAATAATGCATAGCCTTTAAACCAGGGTGCAGATGAGTTTGATGAGTCCACTCGATGATTAAATCGGTCAAACGATGAGTTTTCGGTAATAGCAATGGATGTTTTACATCAAAAGACAACTTAGACTTTTGTAATCGACCTCCTACTCTCAAAAGACCATATTCATCAATAAAGGGTGCGAGTTTACGAAAAGGTTTGGGTAACAGCGAATTTTGTTGAATTTTGAGAAAAATATCCGAAAAAACGTCAGCTTGTACATGCTTAACAATGTATCGTAACGCAGATTCCATCTCTAAATGACTGTTCAGGGAATCTGAAGAGGCAGCATTGTTTTTTCTTTGAAGTTTAGCCACGAATTTTAAGACGTAAACCATGACTTTCTGAATTTTTATCAGGGACGAAAATTTTGAAAGTAAAGTAGAGATGATATTATCCGAAATGACCGGTATCAATGATAATACAGTGGGCAATTTTTCTTCTAACATTTCCGTGGGATGGGAGGTGTGAAAATTAACCTGAGAGGGCCAACACTCGCTTGACTTTGAAAGAAAATCAGGACCCCGCCACCAGAGGGAAAATTGTAGTAGTTGTGTCGGTGTCAAACCCCGACTAGCACAATCAGCAGGGTTTTGATTAGATGGCACGTAATGCCAAGAAGAACATGGTATAAGTTCTTGTATGTGCCTTACCCGATTGGCAATAAAGGTTTTCCATTTATGCGGAGAAGAATTAATCCAGGTAAGAGCAATCGTGGAATCCGACCAAACATGAATATCGGAAAAAGAAAAGATATGCTTAAACGACTCTTTAATGAAGGCGACTAGATCCGCCAGCAATACAGCTGCCAACAGTTCCAATCTTGCAATAGATTGTGTCTTCAGAGGAGACACTCGACATTTAGCACACACAAGTACAGTCTCAAATGTGTCAGAAGTATTAAATCGGAAATATACAACGCTGGCGTATCCTAACTCTGAAGCATCGCAGAATCCATGAATCTCGACTTTAGAAGATTTATTAAAGCCGAAGTGTCGAGGGATTTGAATGTTCGCAAGGTCAGGTAACTCGATTTTAAACTGATGCCATACCTGTTGTATTTGTTCAGGTGGTTCATCATCCCAAGATACATTGGATTGCCACAACTGTTGCAGCAGACGTTTGGCCTTTAAAAGACACGGGGAGATGAAACCAAGAGGATCAAAAATACGACTGATTTCCGAAAGAATAGCCCGCTTTGTACAAGTTTTGTCAAGGGGACAGTAAGAATAAGAAAAGACGTCAGTCGACGGGTCCCATTTCAGGCCTAGCACCTTAATAACGGAAGGTTCCTCTTTGTCAAACGAACAAGATGTCAGAATATCAGAACCAAAATCTTGGAGTAGACTGGGATGGTTGCTGGCCCATTTGCCTAGTTCAAAACCACCAAGCTTTAAAAGTTGAATGAGCTCTAACTGTAGAGAGCGGGTAGATGACAGAGAATCACTTCCTAATAGACCATCGTCAATATAAAAATGTCGCGTTAAAGCTTGTGAAGCGTTAGGGAAACGAGACTCTGCCGACTCAGCTAACTCTTGTAAAGTTTTTAATGCGAGATAAGGTGAAGAAGAAACACCGTAAGTAACAGTACGTAAAAAGTACTCTTGAAGAGGTTTAGAAGAATCCGACCTCCAGAGAATTCTTTGATAATTCCAAAATTCTTTGTTTACGTTAATTTGTCGATACATTTGCTTTATATCGCATGTGAAGCAGTAACGAAAATATCGAAAATTGAGTAAAAGCGAAGAGATGTCCTTTTGAAGTTTAGGACCTGTATATAGGGTATCATTGAGAGACACACCTCGAACGTCACGTAGACTGGCGTCGAAGACAACACGAATTTTGGAAACAAGAGATGAATTAACAATTTGTTTTTTGAAAACTGCGTGATGAGCAAAATAATACGAGGTAGGTGATTTAAAATCAGATTCAGGAACCGGGACCATATGTTTCGAAGTAATATAGTCATTCATAAACTCAACATATTTCTCTTTGAGATCCGGAATTTTCTTAAAACGATTCTCTAATACGCAAAAACGACGATATGCTTGAGAATAAGTATCGCAAAAGACAGGATTGGGTTGTCGAAACGGTAGAGGAACAGAAAATCTGCCTGTTGACTCTCGGAAAGTAAATGCCTTGTAAATATCCTCACAAACTTGATCGTCCTGGGACAAAATGGCAGGTTTAGATATATTTTCGACTTCCCAAAATTTTTGTAAAAGACTATCTATGTTTGTATCCATAGACGTATGTAAAGAGGTAAAATTACAATTTGAAAGGGCCGTAGAGACTCGCCCTTGTAGCACATAACCGAAAATGGTTTCTAAAGCGACAGGTTGGTTTGGTTCGCCAAGAATTCGACCCGACTTTAAAAAGAGAGGAACTAATTCAGCCCCTATCAGCATGTCTATCGGACCTGGTTGATAGAATGTGTGATCTGCTAATTTCAGATCACGAATATGAGTAAGATCGTGAGGATTGATAAATACCTTAGGTTGATTTGAACACACCTTTTTCACAATTATTGCGTCCAACGAGAAGATCGGGCCGTCACGATCACATGGTTTAATATGACAGAACGTGGTACCCTGAGTGGTACACGTCGACATTCCGTTTAGACCTTCCACTGGGATTGATAAATTATTACGGGAAAGACCTAAGCGCCGAAAACAACTGTCTGAAATAAAATTAGCCATCGAGCCTGTATCCAGTAAGATACGAATTTTCTGAAAATCACCGTAGACATCTTTGATATGTATCAAACATGTTGATAATAATACCGACGAGAATGTTAAACGTGATTGTGTGGAAAGGTTAGCGTTTATTAGAGACGTCGGCGCAAAACTAGACGTAGAGGTTTGAGGCGTCTCTAATGTAGAGTTGTGGTTCTCATTAGAAGATTGTATTTGAGGAGGCGGTTGACTGAATAAACAAGATTCGTTGGAACTTGGATAGACATGAAGAAAAGTGTGATGTCGTGATTGGCAAACCCTACATGTGCTCGAAGAAGCACAGTTTACGGCGGAATGATGTGCACCCAAACAGTTCAAGCATAAATTATGGCGTTTAGCCAACGAAATACGTTCTTGCGCCGTTTTAGCAAGAAAGAATGAACATTTATATATAGGGTGAACACCAGAACACACGACACATTTACCCCCTTGATAAGTCACCTTCGGTCGATTGGTGGCACTGACAAAACTAGATGTGAATGGTTTTTTATTAGACTGATGAGAAAATGATCGCGAGTGAGACTGGGTAGAAAGGGTTAATGAATTAAACTGAACCGACTCCAAAGCTATACATTGTCTTTCTAAAAATGAAACCAATTGCCTGTAAGTGGGAATGTCACAGCTTCGACTGTTTTCTAATTCAAAATCTGTACGAGTTTTATTGTCCAATTTGTTCGACAACATATTGAATAATAGAAAATCCCATTGCTCAACCGGGAAATCAAGAACACGTAAAGCGGCAACATTTTCCGTGAAAGTATTTAAGAGATTTCTTAAATTAGAAGAAGTAGAATTTTTGATAACCGACGCGTTGAAAAGATCGTTATAATATTGGGTAGCAAGAATTCGTTTATTCTGATACCTTTTCCCTAGAATGTCATAAGCAATCTGATAATTTGCATCGGTCAGGGGAATGCCTTTAATAAGAGCCAAAGGTTCTTGACTAATAGACGTAATAAGAAAACGGAATTTTTCCACATCGGACAAATCGTGATTGTGGTGAATTAAGCTATTAAATAGGTCAAAGAAACTAGGCCAATCTCGAAAATTGCCTGAAAAGGTGGGTATATTAAGCTTTGGGAGTCTAACTGAAGGCCTTGAAGATTGTGCACTTGAATGTGAGGAGATATTTGAAGAAGAAGACGAATCCCTAATTAAGAAATCACTCTTTATGGATTTTACTCCGTAGTATGCCTGATCAGCGGCCACCCTAAACTTATCTTGCTCCGAAAATTCCTCATCGGTTATTGATCCGATGATCAGATTGTGAGCTGTATGAAATTCTTTATAAATAGATTCGATTTCTTCTGCCCTAGCTAAGAATAATGATTTGACAGTATCATCCCTTGATGCTTGAATGCCTGCCTCATGGGCTTCTCTCAATCTAGAATACGCTGTTTGGCGGGCCAAGTTGGCTTTGTTTATTTTGCTGGACATTGTAAGATAAAAGACACGACAAAAGAGGACAATGCAAACAAAATTAAACAAATCGAACACAAGAAATGCCCTAGATTGAAAGAAGAGAAATGCGCTACCTGGTTTCAGACACAATTCTGAACAAACAAGGGAAGTATCGATAAAAGTAGAATAAAACTAATTCACAAAAATCAGCACAAAAAAAATGTAAAAAATGTAATACAACGTTAATAAATCCTGTGTCAAAAGTGATATATATGAATAATTAATATATGTATGTAATATAAGTTAAAATGTGTAATAAGTATAAAAGTACTACTGATATTATAAATGGTAAAGTAGAAATAAATTAGAAATAAATTTAAAAAAATTGTTACGTAAATATGACCAAATTTAATTGTGTAAATTCAATTTAAAAATATAGCGTGAAGGACTGTATCAGATTTAAAATAAAAGCAACAAAAACAAATAATTAATTAAAATGAATTAATTGAAACACAATGAAATTAATTAAATCAAAGTTAAAATCCGTCTCGAAGTAGACCAAATGTTTAATGATTAAACTTGAGAGATCGCTGGTTAAATTGTATTGAATAAATAATTTATAACGAAAAAATGCAATATTAGATTGTATATAAGATTAGCGAAAATAGCGAATATTTGTAGCAAATATATGTAAAATAAAATGAATTCAAATAACAATTGGCAGATTTTATATCTTATTGTCAATTCTATATGAGATTCACTTACCTTTTTTTGTCTATGGTCGGCCCGGCTGGGGTTGGCGTGAGATACACTGCTGTGGTGATCTGCTTGGCGCTTGCTTCCGTACAGGACGAGAGTTTTTTGAAGAGTGGTCGATCATATGCAAAGGGGCACGTATCTATTACCCCAAATCGACTAGAGGGTACTGTTTTTAGAGACCTCCGTGAATAGCCGTAAATTAAACTTAAAGTGACATTCTTTACTTGCTACACAAAGGCGGATACGTTTCTTAGGAATCTGAAGTGTTTTGGGTTGATATATGTTTCCCAAAAACATGTTGAATTTTAGACAAGTGAATTCTCAGAACTTGACAATAATTAATCAGCCAATTTGAGTTCGAGAATTTAAAAATAAACTAAAGCCATATTGCAATTAGGTAATATATGATTAAATAAAATTTTAAAACCAAATAAGGTCATATTCGCAACAAATAAAAATAAAATATTTAAATTACTTGACACTTTTCCAAACAAATCATCTGTATCAGAATCATAAAGAACTGATTAGAAATCAATCAACCTTTATACCAATCCCATAAAAAACCAAACGCTAATAGTTGCGACCAATTCCGAATGATCAGCTTATCAGAGATCAGCAAAAATATGTCTTCCTATGCTTTATAGATTACCAGAAAGCATTAGATTGTGTTAATCATTCAGAATTAATAAGATTGCCCCAGGAACGTTTAATAGATGAGAATGACATTAAAATCAAGGATGAATCATTTCATAGGAAAGTTACTAGATTTTAGAGACAATTTTATGAGAATACCACAGAAAACTTCACTTTTCCTCGATATTTTAGTGATCTACCTCAAACATAGGATACTAGAAATATCACATGCGCTGATGATATTGGATAAGCATTAGATAACATTAAGACATAAAAATTATAATTAATTGATATGAGGTTGAATGCTCGAATAAATGAACTTTGAAAATTAGGGCAATTAGCACAAGTTTAATTAAATCTTGCCCAAGTAGGTACTTTCGCTTAATATAGCATCTTCAAGGGCATTTCGTCAAATATGGGCTATCCGGCAAGCGTAGAATGTCATGAATGTGAATGATAACATAAAATTGTACACACACTACACTAAAAACAAGGACAAACAGTTTAAAATTAGTTAAAATATTACTACGCTCTACATTCGGTGTATCAGGAGAGAGAATGGTGTTTAACGGAAATGCTAAGGTGACATCATTACACCACGTCAGTGTCAAGGGGCTTGAGGACACTCGAGTCCAATACAATTAGATTGAGGAATAATAACTATTAATTTCTATACGAACCTGATAATGGATGTTAGCGATAACATTTTTCATTAATTCTATATTTCTTGCAATATGTGTCAGAGATTGTATGTCGTTAATCCCTGTCTATTGCCTTATGTTTCGGAGCCAGCACATTTTTTTGCGTCCCATTCCTCTCTTGCCTTCAATTTTACCCTCGATTATAAGTTGGAGGAACTGGTATTTTTCATTTCGCATGATGTTACCTAGATACGCCGTTTTCCTTTTCTTGATGGTTTCGAAAAATTGGCGTTCTTGGTTTATTCTTTTAAGGACATCTATATTTGTGATTTTCGCTGTCCATGGTATTTTTAGGATACGGCGATAGAGCCACATTTCGAAAGCTTCTAATCTGTTTATATCCCTCGTTTTGAGTGTCCAGCCCTCTACACCATATAGCAGCACTAACCACACGTAGCACTTAGTAAACCTTAGTTTCAGTTAAAGATCGAACTCTGAACAAGTCAGTACCTTCTTGAATTTTACAAAAGCTTGTCGAGCTTGCTCAACGCGACATTTTACTTCCCTGTTCGATGCCCAGTCTTTAGAAAACCACGATCCTAGATATTTAAATTTGCTCACTCTTTCAATGGACTTAGTATTCAGTGTTATGGCGGAGTTTTCAAGTGCATCCAAGTTTCTAGAGATGATCATAAATTTGGTTTTTTTGGTATTAATGTCTAATCCCATTCGCTTACTGTATTCTATGATTATAATGACAAGTTGTTGAAGATCGACTATGTTGTCACAAATTAAGACACCATCATCAGCATATCGTATGTTGTTGATCAATACTCCATTCACTTTGAGTCCCTTCTTTGCATCCTCCAAAGACTCTTAAAATATGGCTTCCGAATGAATGTTAAATAAAAGAATGGAAAGCACACATCCCTGTCGAACGCCCCTTCTTATATGTATGGGTTTGGATATAGAATTATCT
Source organism: Diabrotica balteata (assembly GCA_918026665.1). Lineage (NCBI taxonomy): Eukaryota > Metazoa > Arthropoda > Insecta > Coleoptera > Chrysomelidae > Diabrotica > Diabrotica balteata. Next base: position 137,058,289 of record OU898277.1, read on the forward strand.
ATTTTTAACTGTGCCGTTTGATGCCAGTACAAGTTGTCAATGCATCTTATGTCATTTTGGTCTATACCAACTTTCTTGAGGATCTGCATTAACTTGTGGTGTTGGACACGATCAAACGCTTTTTGGTAATCCAAAAAGCATAGGAACACATCCTTCTTCTGATTGTAAAAATTTTTGACCAGCAACTGTCTTGCTACTATTGCTTCTCGTGTTCCTAAACCTTGCCTAAACCCGAACTGGGAGTCACCGATGTCCCATTCACATTTTTTGTATAATCTTTGATGTAGCATTTTTAAGAATATTTTTAAAGTGTGACTCATCAGGCTAATGAGTCTGTAATCCTCACATCTCCTTGCATTGATTATCTTGGGCAGGGGAATAAAGGTAGAGCGTAACCACTGTTGGGGATAGCAGCCAGTTTTATAAATTAAGTTAAATATTTTGTGTAGTGCTGAAATTCCCCTTTCATCTAGAAATTTAAGTATTTTTGACGGGATTTCATCTGGTCCAGGTGCCTTATGGTTTTTTGAATTTAATATTGCCTTTTCTATCTCCTCTTTAGTGATTGAAGGGCCAGTCAGCTGGTCGTCTGCATAAACTTCACTCATGGGTCTTTCGTCATGCAAGAGCTCCTGGATATAATTTTCCCATATATCAATTTTCTCCTTTTTACCCAGCACTATCTGGTTATCCTAATTAACTATGGTAGTTGGTCTTCGTTTTCTGTATATTCCAGTAGTCTCCTTAAGCTTTTTATGTAAATTACGGTCGTCGTGGTGTCGATGCTAGTTACGAGTACAAAAATGACGATACCAGTTATTTTTTATTATAAAAAAAAAAACATAAAAAAACAATCGAATCGAAAAAAGAAAATTTGGAGCATCAAAAATCCAAAAGAAAAATAGTTGCTTTATGCTCTACTTAGGAGGTTAACCGGTCACCTATTTGAAGTAATCGCATTTAATAAATGTTATCTTTTATTACTTTTATTTCTATGAGAAAAATTGTTAGTTTTTTTTTATTTCAGGACTTTGTTTTCTATTTTTATTTTTCATTTCAAATCTCATGGACTAATCCAATAACATGCTGAGCGCTCCATCGTATTCATTAGAGCCCATTGTTTGTTTCTCCTAAACCGTTCAACAAAATTAGTGTCAGCAGGTGGTATCAAGTTCTACGACAATAAATGCCTAATGCAGAAGCGAATCGTTATTTTGCAATTTAATGTCTGCATAATCTCCTAATAGTACTGGCCAGAGTAAAATGGAATTTCCTATTACAGGGACACGTGCACAATGAATTGCGCGAAATAAACCGAACAGATTTCCACAGGTTGCATGAATAGCGCGTATAATAAAACGAAATTCTGTTATATAACTATTTAATCTAGTTTGGTCCAGTGGGTGGAAACAGGGGATATTAATATTCTTACAGCGAAGTTTATATTTTTAATTAATTTACAGGATGATGTGATATTTTGGTCACGTAAAACTTTGTAAATACGGGAAACCTAAGATGTATAACTTACAGTGGCGGCTGGTGACTCAAAAATTTGGTAGTTCTGCAGTATTTTTTGGTTTTTTTTTAATTCAATATCTTTTAATCGTTGTATTTTACAACGAGGCTTTTAGTTTGATATTTTACACCATATATTTATTCATTATATATCTATTAAAAAATAATAAAGAACTTACCGATTTTCTTCTTTTCAAATTGAAGATAAATCCAATTATATCAAAAATAGCAATGGTACATTATGGCACACTAGTAATTGTTTTATAGTTTATGTTTTTAGTAGAATTTTATCGATAAATACGCGAAACTAAGGAATGCAAACGAAAAAACACTACAAACAAAATCGCCACAACAATAATTGCATTATAGGGTCTTACGAACTAACTACACACAGAGCCAAATATATTATTTTTTTTATAAATAAGCTCGATTCGTCGATTTTTTTTTAAAGCAAACTTGTCTATAACTTTTTCATTAAAGTTTGGTATTTCTTTTATAAGTGTTTTTTCTACTGACAACATGGTTAATGCTACAAGTCGGTCTTCAGTCATGGAATTTCTCAAGAATGTTTTAATCCGTTTTAAACTCGAAAAGCACCTTTCAGCTTCTGCCGTACTCATGGGCACTGTAATTAGAATTTGAAGCAGTTTTACAGTTTCTTGAAAAGGCTCTGTTAAATTATTTTCAATTAAAAATTTTAAAAAAGGTATTGCCCCATTAATGTCTCTACAGTCTCTTCTAAAATAAATAACAGATAATTCAGTCTTCAAGCGCTCCCTATCTAAATTTGGATATGACGCGCAAGTCAGGCTTAAATTATCATCTGGGAAATTATCACAATAATTATCAAATTGCTCAGGATAAAGCAATGAAGTTGCAAGTAGGTGATTTTTAAAAGCAAATCTATCATTTGCACAATTTATGATTATATCACAAACTTCGATAGATGCTCTCCGATGATCTACTGGACTGTTATCCTTCCGTAACCTTTTAGTTGGTAATGGTTCAACGCATAAACTAGAACCTTGGTCAATGGTATCATCTATTGAATTTCTAACTGAATTCATGTATCTTTCGAAATCTGTCACCTTTTTATTGATTTCCAAAGGATCCGTTTTAGTCTTTTGAAGGGCATTATACAAAACGTCTACTTGTGGCATTATGCGATGGAAAAATGTTAACCAAAAAACAAAATTTTGATCCACTAGTATTCTTCGAATGGAAGACGCTGAACTACAGACAGCTGCCTTATCAAACGATTCTTCTATTTCTTCCATACATTCGATAAAAGAAGATCGATGTTCAAACACAACATTAACAGTTCGAATATTGAAGTTCCAGCGAGTTGGAGCGCCATGAGGAATTTTCTTTTGGACGATTTTATCTAAAACTGCCACTCGTTGTGGCGAATTTTTAAAAAAGGTAGGGATTTCATTTAAATTTCCAAAAAAAAGTCTAACTTGAGAGTTTTCGGAACAAGCCTTAGACATTATTAAATTTAATTGATGCGCGTAACAGTGTACAAAATGAGCAAATGGATATTTTTCTTTGATTCTGGCTTGAACTCCTGCGTGCTGTCCACACATGACCGCTGCCCCATCATAACTCTGAGCAATTAGTTTATTATTTGAGTTTTCCAGGATAGGATCCAAAACACTGAAAATGTTTTTGCTTAAAGTATCTGCATTTAATTTTGAAGGTACCAAATATGTCCAAAATCGTTCTACCGGTGCTCCATTTCGACAATATCTAAATACTACAACCATTTGTGATTTTGCTGAAATGTCTGTAGTCTCGTCGGCCATGACAGCTAGATATGGAGATTCCCGAATTTCCTCCAAAATTTTATCCTGGCATAATTCCAACATGCAGTCCAAAATATCATTTTGAATTTCTTTAGAAATGCCCTTAAAAACCGTCGATTCTTCCAAGTGTTGTGCTAAAGTTCTATCCAATTCAGCAGTAAAATTTATGAGGCCGCGAAAAATTCCAGGATTGTCGGATGTTTGTGTCTCGTCGTGTCCCCGAAGCGCCAATTCGAAAACACTACAAAATTTTATGCAGTCTATAATTTTTGAGAGAACATACCTATTTTTTGTTACAGCTTCATTGAATTTTTGAATATTTATCCAGTATGCAGAATCTAACTGTTCTTTAATATTCACGGAGCCTAATAAAGCATATTCCATTTGATTGTGCAAATGATGCTTAGAAGTTTCGTGCTTTTTTATTTTATCACTTAAATGTACTAAGTCTGTTACACCAACTTGCGTCCATGACTTATCACCTCCAAAGAGTACACAAGGAAAACAGAAAAGAGCGTTTTTTTCTGTTGCAGCCACATATCCAACTATTTCTCGTATAAATATCGCAATTAAATTGTCGTTTGTAATTTTTCCCTCGGCTTGATCCTTCTTTTTCGATTTTAATATCCGGCAAAGGACGTCCTTTGCATTTTAATTCTAGTTTTTCGTCATAAGAATATTTAAAGAATCTCTTAACATTAATCAAATTATAAATAACATCCATCCTGAACAGCACTTTTATTCTCATATACTTAATATAAATACCGAATTACGTGCAGGACAACTTATTTTAACAGTCGTCGCGTCGCGATCACCGATTATTTAAAATTACAATAAACGTAGGTTTGTACACACTAGTTCGAACTGCGACAAATGCAGCTCAAATATTGCTTTCAGTCGTCGCCTGAAAAGTGTTGGCGAGGGTTGAGCGGGTGTTATCGGGGATATCTTTAACAGTTCACAGCTCGGAGTAGCACCGGTCCGGTCAAATAAGTGGGACTTGCTGTCGCCATGAGATGCGACGGACGACAGATTAAAATAAAGGCGGCCATGCACGAAAACCATCTAAATGAATTTAGATTTTATAAGTAGTGATATTTTGTATTTAATTTTCAAAGTAATTTTGTTTGGATTATTTTGGTGGTTCTGCAGCTCCGCAGCACTTATATACCAACCGCCACTGATAACTTATAAATCAATTTGTAGCCGGTGCTGAAATTTCAGGTACTAGATAAATCGAAATACTTTGATTTCCACAACTTTTATAGTTTTTGAGAAGAAACAGTGTAAATTTAAATAATAAACTGAAATATATAGAAGCAGTGTACAGTGGTATGTTAATAGCTGTAAGTACAGTTTCCAAATTGGCAGTAGTTTTATTACAAACATTGTTTTTATATGTACACAAAGAATATTATTCATATTTCGTATTTATTAATTATTTAAAAAACTAAGTTTCAACTTTTGGCGTTATCTTGCTAAGTGCTAGATCGACTATTTACTTTTAAATAAACAGAATCGGACCTACCCAAATTAAAATGATTGAAATGAAAGTTCAATTTAAATTTAAAAAATGATAGAAGATTAAATTTGACAAAACGACAGGTGGTAATTCTGACTACAGGGGTCCATTAATTAATCCCGATCAGCAAAACATTACTTATTCTACCATCACTAAGCAACAACCATTACCAAAATTTCCAACAAAAAACCAGGCCAACAAAATTTCCTTTATATTTCCAACCATTTCCAAGAAAAAAATAATTTTACCGGCAGTAGATGAAATAAGAACAGAAGAGTACACCATTGCAGTAGGAACTATAGTTCATCCAAATAATGTACTGTTATCATCCAAAATGTCAAACGGAAGAACATGCATCTACCTTTCAAGCATACAAGTCGTAGATGATTTTCTAAGTCAACATGGTGAAATTAAAATTAGAGAACATACAATCAAAGCACGTAAAATAATTACACCCGCTAATAGATTAGTTTTATCCAACGTATGTCCATCTATACCACATGACAAAATCGAACAGTCTTTAATCAATCTTGGTTTTACATTAATGTCTCCGATTTCGTTTCTTAGAGCTGGAATACAAGACCCGCAATACAGTCATGTGCTTAGTTTTCGAAGAAAAGCTTTACTTTGCACCTATAGACAATTTTACTGTAGCCGACTCCATCCTAATTAATTTTGAAAATATTTCATACCGAATTTTTCTTTCCGATAAACTAACTTTTTACAAACGCCACCAAGATGGTCACGTTTCCTCCGACTGTACCTCAAATCCCTCTTATCCACAAAATACTCAAAAGCCTCAAAGGAGGAAAATTTTCTTCCACAAATACCATCCACTAGCCCCGAACAAAATCAAATTACACATGTAAATGACGAATCTCGAGAAGAAATGGATGCTCAAATCAGCACTGATACCGATAATAAAAATAAACGATCTTACTCGGAAGTGTCATCCCCAACTTGCTTCACTCCTACAGAAACTATACCAATAGAATTCAGAAAACCAAAAGCAGTGCAAATTAAAAAAAAGAAAAAAATTATCAAATTATACAAATCCACTTCAGAAACTACTAATATTGAGTCGTTATTACAACCAGTCAAACAATTTATCCAGGATGCATCACCACCATATGTTCTAAATTACATCTAATTACTAGAATTCTCAGAAGACGTTCACGGTTCTTCCACCCCAGTAGAACTGGCCCTAGAATACACACAGGATGTAAACGGGTTGGGACATATGCTAACTGAAATATATCCCATGTTGAACGAAAAAGCAATTAAATCTAGAATTACAAGAATCAAGAAAAAACTACTTAGTAAAATAAACCAAGATTTTAGTATTCAGGACGACACCTTTGAAGATACTGACGCATCACAGGAAAATACTCCTTCCAAAGATAAATAAAAAAAACAAAAAGTTAACAAAATGGCTATTATTCAGTGAAACATTCAATCCTTATTTACACATATAGAAATGCTACAGCTTTTAATTAAAGAAACACATCCGCAAGTTATTCTACAAGAGATCTTATCTTATCTTAGAGAAAAGTTATCCTACAAGTTATCTTACAAGAGACAAATTTCACAACAAATAAAAAATACTCATTAAAACAATATGAGGCCTACCATAAAATTAGAACAAACGCTGGTAAAGCTAGTGGCGGCGTATCCATATATGTTAATTCACATTTGGAATCAGAGGAAATCCCTATTCAATCAGAATTAGAAGTATATATTCCATCAGATACCGAAATCACTGCCAAACAACTCGAAAAAGTTAATTGAACAAATTCCAAAACCCAGAATAATAGTACGAGACTTTAATGCACACAGCACAACGTGGTAATGTCTAACTCATCGAGCAAAAAGACAAAAGAGGGAATGTAAATGTAGTGGGGGCAAAAATATTGTTAGACAGAAAGTGCGATCTTTAGAGGCCACGTTAAACAAGGAAAGAGAGTCCCTCTCCTTGTTTGACATCAAATTTAGTTGGGTTATGTTATTGTTTGTCCCAAATGTCGCATGAAATCTTATTTATATTGAAGTTTTTTAACAATTGTGTCGCATTTTAGACTATTATCGTTAATAATTAATTAAAACTTTCTCGTCTAAGACACATTCTGAAAAATATTATATAGCTACTGTTAATAAGTGTCGGAAAATTTAAATTTGGCGCATTCGCATTTCCGGATATGTCCGCCATCAGAGGCCACTTTTTTGGTCTCCTTTTCATAAGGATTAGATTCCCTCTTTTGTCTTTTTGCTCGATGGTCTAAATACAGTTAAAAAAGTGATACTATAGAAATATTTTTAAGCTTAACTGACTTTGTCTTGCTTAACTCAGGGGAAAAAACTCGCTTTAACTCAATTATTGGTAAACATTCCGCTATTGATCTCTCTATATGCGAAAGCTCGCTAGCTCCAACTTTAAACCGGGAAGTACTACATCATACTTATGACAGCGATCACTATAATAAACTACGCATTAGACAGAAATACTGAAATATCCTTTCCAGAAAAGTGGAAAATCAATAATTTAGATTGAGAAAATTATCAAAATTTTATCAAAAACTCTATACCCCACTTAGTACCATTGGAAACTGATATTGATTTCATCGTTTAAAAATTCACTACAATGATTATAAAAGCTGCAGAAGAAATTGTAGGTAAAATAAGCAGGCCAAAACGTAAACAGACTGTCCCATGGTGGAATTCTGAATGTCAAGATGCACTGAAACCTAGTAAACATGCCTTCAACGTATTAAAAAAAACCTTACAGAAGAGAACTTAGTTAATTTGAAAAAACATAGAGTTAAAGCAAGATATATAATTAAAAAGAATAAGCGTAGTCATGGAAACAATATATATCCTCAAAAATTACCGATGATGCCCCGCATCTGAAGTGTAGAACAAGATCCGCAGAATTAAAGGTAGTCCATATACTTACAAGATAAACTCTCTTAATAGGAACGGAATTCAAATAACTGATGAAGCACAAATAACAAATGCCTTAGCAGTTTCGTTTCAAACATACAGCAATGACTCTATATATGACCCTATATTTAGTGAACATAAAAGAAACTCAGAACAAGAAATAATCATTACCAATAACAATCATCCACTGAACTCATCACTAAGTATAAATAAACTAAATGAAGCACTTCAGGACGTTAAAAATTCTAACCCAGGACCTTACAAAAGATCTTATGCATTCCTTATAAATCTTCCAGCAAATGCTAAACAATACCTTCTGGATATCTATAATCTGTTATTCTATACGAAACAATTCCCAAAATCTTGATCATGAAGCTAAAGAAGCCTGCTATAAGAATAGATCAGATAAAGAGCTCCTAGAAATTCCTCATTCCGACATTCAAAACACCATCAAAGAATTTTCAATGAGAATATGGCTCGAAAGATGGAAAAAACTTGACGACAACAAACTACAACGCATCAACCCAAATTTGTCACCAAAAGGGATAATGCCACAAAAACGACGAGATCAAGTCATACAACACCGCTTGAGAATAGGACATACCAGGTTAACCCACCAGTACCTAATGAAGAAAGAACAACAAAAACTGTGCTATGTTTGTGATATTCCTCTGACAATCGAACACATTATTGTTAGTTGCCACTCTATCACCTGGAACGACTTCAAAGTGATTTACCAAGTGATCTGAAAAGTGCTCTGAACTATAGTAAATGTGATAAAGTGACTAAGTTTCTAAAACTAACTAAATTGTACAATCTAATATAAAAATAGACTTAAGTTCTCAATTGTAATTAGTTGTTATAAGCAAACATCTGATTTTATGTACAACTCTTCCCCGCCAATCAAAAAATGGATGTAAGACAATTTCGCGAAGAATTAGTGACTGCCATTTGCAAAGACAATAATGTTACAAAACCTCGACAAACACATCATAGACTGGAAGAATATGACAAAAGAGGACGATGTGTTGTATGTTACGCCACACTGGCAAAATCCTTTGGTCGCGCACATGCATCTAAGAATTCCAAACAGTGCAACACTAGGTGCACTGGCACTGAATGTAGAGAAAAAAAATTTATTTGTAACATTTGTTTTTTTTTAAACACATAATGTATATTTAAAATAATTTGTTTAGATGTTTGTTTATGTTTTTTCGTGATAAAGTTTCATAAATAATGTGTATCAATTTCAATACATGTAGGCTATGGGTAATGATATTATGAAAAGTTGTCTAGTTGAACTGCGTGTATCAAAAATAAACACACCCTACAAAGCCATTGTTAAATAAAAAAAAGTCATTATATGAATTAACTCATACATATAGAGCATTTTATTAAAGAACATGAAAAAAAGTGGTCAGGCTGTGACAACTTATGCGGATAAATAGGCCCAGGAGTTAAAGTGTTAAATAGGTAAAAATAAATAAATAAGACTTACTCACAATCAGTTTAATTTAACTACCTAGACGACCGGTTTCGCTTTCTACAATTTGCAAAGCATCTTCAGGTCAGTCGGTACAAAGTTAATTAAATGCTGAAATAATAAAAGCCATATTAGCGTGCTGTCTTATAAAGATAAACAAAATAAATAATATAAAATTCAGTAATTATGCCAATATTACATGTCTGTGTTTTTAATATGAATAAATTAAGTAGACAAAGTAAGACCCACAAATTGGTATAAAATGGTCTATATAAATTGTAATAAATTAGTAAATAAACAGAACATTACTTACATGCCGGTACAAGATTTAATTATTAATGATTTAAAGAACATAGTTCGAACTATCCTGTAATTGCTGATGATGGGGGATCTTCGGTTTTACTATTGTTCCCGCTAATTATCAAACAGTTACAATATTACAATAGTAAAACCGAAGATCCCCCATCATCAGCAATTACAGGATAGTTTGAACTATGTTCTCCAAATCATTAATAATTAAATATTATACCGACATGTAAGTAATGTTTTGTTTATTTACTAATTTATTACAATTCAATAGACTATTTATACCAATTTGTGGGTCTTACTTTGTCTGCTTAAACAATTTATTCATATTAAAAACACAGACATGTAATGTATTATTGTATTGGCATAATAACTGTAATTTTATATTATTTTATCTTATTTTTATCTTTATAAGACAGCACCCTCATATGGGCTTTTATAATTTCAGCATTTAATTAACTTTGTACCGACTGACCTGAAGATGCTTTGCAAATTGTAGAAAGCGAAACCCGTCGTCTTGGTAGTTACATTAAACTGATTGTGGGTAAGTCTTATTTATTTCTTTTTACCTATTTGAAAATGGACTTACACAGGCAACACATTCATGACTTTACACTTTATACATTGGGTGTAGGTTCTTTTTGTACAAATTTGACACTGGTTGCGATGTTTTTGCTATTCTGAAATGTGTGCAATGTTGTCCGTACGTACAGAATTTAACGATATATCTTGATGTCTTGCAGTAGTTTTTTTGTTCTGTTTGTTGGTGTTGGGGTTGTTCCATTGTTTAACACAGGTGGAGTTTTTTGATGACTAGACGTTAGAGTTCCTTGATGACTAGATGTTGGAGTTCCATTTTGTCTTACTGAACGACCTCTCTTTCTTGGTAGTGACTTTAAAGATTTACATAAATGTTCAGAAACATGTGTGACAAACAGCCTAATGTTACTGTTAAATAAGCTTCTAAGGTAGATTGAGGAGTTTATATACATAATAATAAATACAAATACGAACAAAAATCATTATCGGTCAGTGATATTATGTAACTTGTATATTGGGGAAGTAAATATTTTTACTGTTTAGTCCTTTTTTTGTTTTAAAGGGCTGGCTAATTGTATTATCCCTAACTAATTGACAGGCCGAAATATTACGGTTTAGTTAAGTATCTACTAAAAAATTTATCCTTTAATGAAGGGTTATTTTTTATATACTCTTATATTTATGAGCAATTCAGAATATATTAGACGTAGTAATTAACTAAAAAATAATGCAATACATTTTTTTACATAGTTTTCTATTAATCGCAACAAAGTGCATACACAGCGCAATCTCAAAGCACAACAGACTTTATTAGTCTCTGTGCCTTAGCGATGGTTGTTATTGCTGGTTGATTATACATTTCCGTAGCCAAATTATTAGACCTTCTTTCAAAGTTCTCATTTTTTTTTTAAATAAGTATTTTACGTTTTCATCTCTCTTATCTTCATTTCGTAATTGCAAAATTTTTATTAGAAATTAACGTTTCACTTGCTTAGAGAACAGTCGAATTACTAGGGTATAATATATCACTAGGGTAGGTATTTTTGCCTTTGCCGATATTGGTTTTGGTTTTATACAGATAAAAATAAGGCTGAATCCTTAATAATTTGCCATGACAATACAAACTGTAGAATTTTATGTCTGTAGACCAACAGTCCTGTTATATTTGTAAAAAGACTATCGCCTCAAAACAATAATAACTCCAGTTCAATAATAAATAACACAGTGACTACAGCAGGCAATATAACCAACGTAACACAACACTCAGCACAAATCCATTCGGAACCAAATTATTTGGTACAAGACACTCAATGGAAACAAAACAAAACTGAAGATGTAGATGTAAATAAACTAGGGTCAAAAACGATAACCCGTTTACAAATGAAGGTATAAATATTAATGAAATAGGATCAGAAACTAATTAATTATTGATTACTTTGCCAATTAGCACACTGCAAACATACACTGCAAACACAGAGCAAAAGAGCTTTCTCCGAAACAGTCACACCACCTGAAACTCCTGAATGCTTTATACGTCCTGCTAACGATATAAGTTCAAAAAAGAAGAGAACGATCCCAACAATAGTTTCTATTAAGATACAAAAATTCATGCAGCCAACAAAAGTATTATTGACGACGAATTAAAGTATTTTTGACGACGCCACAAACGAAAGTATTCTTAATTACCAATAAGCGATACACTTTTCTGAAGACTCGTATGGTTTACTTCACCCATTGAGTGTTGCTCAAACTTTTAGAAAAGATATTGAGGGATTACTAAAATTATTAGACAACATCGACCTGTGTTCGATAAAAAACAATGAAAACACGTTGCACAAAGATTAAGCGCAAAATATCTAAATTGCTGGATACAAATTCCTCTTCTGAATTGGATGGTGATCAAGTACAAGAATAAAAATTAACATATAGAATAAAAATGTCAATTATTCGATGGAACATAAATGGTTATTATACATAACTAGAAATGTTTAAATTATAAATAACTAAACACCCACCTTCAATAATATGTCTCCAAGAAACGAATTTTACTGACCAAAAATTAGCAAATTGAAAGGCATTTACAGGTTATCATAAAAACAGACGTGATTTTAAAAAACCAGTGTAGAGTTCTCTATTTATATTTATAACTTATTAGAATCTAGACCAATAACTTTAAAGACCAACCTTGAAGCAGTAGCTGTAACCATAAAATATCCAAAAATTATTACCAGACGTAACATTTATTTTCCTCCGAATATTGATAAAAGTATAAAGGAGATAACTCATATTATAGATCAAATTCCATCGCCTAAGATTTTAATAGGAGATCTAAATGGACACAATCCACTTTGGGGATCTAATAGATACAACAAAATAGGTCACATAATAGAAACTGTTATTAATAACACCAATATTACCCTACTTTGGATGGATCTCCAACAAGATTTAATCCTTTTACCGAATACACTAGTTGTATTGACTTATCTCTTGTAGGGCCTTCTCTAGTACAAAACATAACTTGGGAAGTTAGTATACAATTGTATGGAACCGATCATTTTTCCATAGTGATATATTTCGAAAACAAACAAAAAATTTAGCATACACTAGATGGAATACAGAAATAGAGAAATACATTTGAATTCTTTTTCAGATCCATCCCCGCATGACAATATAAACGACAGTAAATAAATTTCATCCGTCATACTTTCCGCAGCAGATCATATTATTGGAAAAAAGAAAATAGTAAAAAATCGTATTGGAGTACCGTAGTGGAACAATCACAATCAGGGTGCTATAAAGAAGACTCACAGAGCACTTGGAAATAATTTTGACAAACATTTAAATTTTAAGCAACATATTTATTATCTTAAAACATCTTGTTAACAATATTTGAACATAATAAAAGTACTATCTACTAAAAATTGGGGATGTGATCAAGATATTCTATTGACAGTTTATAAAAGCCTTATTAGATCAAAAGTAGATTACGCTTCAATGGGTCTACCATTCAATCACTTTTAAAAGAGTTAAAGAGTTCCAAACAATCCAAAATGCTGCTGTAAGAATAGCCTTAGGATCTTTTTGTACCACACCTATAGATAGCTTACTGTTTAGTAGAGGGAAAATGCTCTAGCGAATGAAAAAGACAATAACTATAGCTATCATATGGCTGCAACGTCTTTAGCAACAAAGTGAAAATTCTGTCAGTAGAAATCCAGCCAGAATTGTCTTCTCAGTTTCCACACATATATCATACAAAAAGGATCTGAAACCCCCTTTCTATGAAGAGGCCCCATGAATACGTGACCAGTAATATGTAATTGTCTTCCCTAAAAATATACCAAACATTCTTTGAACGCCCTCCAGTGCAAGGTCATAAAAACTCTCTGTATACTTATAGCGAAGGGTTTTTGACAAAGTACTAAAAACAACTTTACGCTTCCTCTTTGGTTAAACAGTTTTACAGTAGGAGATTAATAGAACCAAAAGTACTAAACGTATTTTCTACATGATGCCTACAAGTCAGAAAAAGGAGTGAGATGAGCCCTCATACAACAATGACTACACTGCTTCAATAACAAAATCTCAATTTTAATACAATTACATACAAGGAGGGAACTATTCGCAATCTACAAAGCTATAGATATATAGCCACTGAACTCCAATAGATACAGATTCCTTAATTTTCTAAAGTAGTCTTAGAACCAATTTACCCAACTCATCCATTGTTGCGATTTGATAAAAAAACCAATTGTAACCAACATCAGCAGAAGAATGCATTTTAAAATTTATAGTGGATTCCGTCACATATAGGTAATACATGGGAATTAAATAGTAAGATTCTACTGCAATCTTCAGATAATAATGAAGTGACCTGTGGACAGAACTCTACTTAAAGAAAGAATGTGGGTATTAATCCGACATTTAAAGAACTGTTAGGCATCAGGAATAGTAAGACATCTCAATTCAAACTGCGATACATAAAAAACAACAAATACTAGAATGGAAGAATAATTGTAGCAAGAGTAAATGGACCAAACAATAATAAGACCTACTTGATAATTAGGACATACACGCTTTAACATATAAATAACGCGTAATTACTGAAGTGATAATCAGATGTGCGTAAGTGCTTCAACAGTTTAAGCCTTTAACATTGGCTTAATCGTGAAATAGCCGCCATGCAAATTCAAATGAGAGGAAAAGTCTAACCTACCGATAACGCTCGAATGCTTAATTGCCTACCTAAGTATGACTGACAAGGATTAGTTCAGTTTTACATCTTTTATTAAAATAACTTTATAATGAGACACTAATTTACTGGGATACAGTTCTAACAAAGAGTTATACATCCCGATTAGTACATAGCTGTAGACATTGACAGATGATTTTAATTAGGCAAGAGATATATAAAACAAATGTACTAAGGCTTATAAAAATATAATAAAAAGTCTAGCAGAGAGCTTATTTTCTTATTTATCAAACAGATTATCGTATTTAGCTAGCGTGTAATGCGAAACTTGTCGAATGTTTCCCATAACTGAGGCTAAAGGTATAAAAATTATGAGGGTGGAAATTCAGTAAGAAACCTGGCAAGCAATTTATACTTCAATCACAAGAAGTATAGTAAAATATTGTTTTGTCACCTTAGATATTAACTCCAACATAAATATTTACTTTTCATAAGGAGTAGTTGAGAGGTGATAATACTATACAAAAATCTTAATCAGATGCACTAGAACAAGAACATTCCAGACACTTGAATGTTACGATATAACACACCCAAAATCCTGATTTACATGTATACAACTTTGTAAACATGATTGGGAAATTATATCAATGTATAGTACCATTGTTAAATCATTAATTTTGAGATTGCGTCCCTGAAACATTTAACGTGCCTTGTGTTGTTTCTTTAATAGATGCAATCATGATTGTGATTTTGTGTAGTGTGGTACTAAATTTTATAAAACTCTAGCAGAGCACTATGAAATTTTTTCATAAAATTTATTTTTGAAATCTCTACTAGTCTTTAACCGTAACCAGCAAAAACGCACGCTTAAGGACCTTTTGAGGTAAAAAATATTAGGGTGTTAAGTTAGTGAAACATGGTAAAAAAATATGCATCGGCAAAAAGGTATTATTATACTGAATTCTGCAATCTTAAACCTTAAAGCAGCTGAATCGCATCTCAATAAGGTGGTTTGAGAGTGAAAACGATTGTTATGGTGGTGAATAAATAAGAGAAAAAAAAAAAAATAGATGAACAAAATATTTTATAAGCAAAAAATTTTTTTCTGAATCCTGCTGTGCTTGTGAACCTAAGTCAGCAGAATCCCCTCCACTTAAGGTTGTGTTTTTGCGAGCGGTGAAAAATTATAGTACGGTGAAAAGTTAAATTAGTCAAAAATGTGAGAAATGATTATAATGTATGTTATATTGGATTACCGCTCATTTGTCCCGCTAGCTTAAAGGTCCTCATCTCATAAATATGTACTGACGTACATCGCTAGTGAGACTCAGGGAGGTTGGAATATTGGAATATGGCGAGGAAAAGAAAAACGACCACAGAATATTAGGCTGTTCTGAAAGATCTCGAAGCAGCATTCCCATCATCTGACTTATCAAACTACTTATTTGTATTCTTTAATCAAATAGATCAAAATAATTACAAAACGTGAAGTCAGAACAGTGAAATGGGGTAGAATGATGTATTACATGCGAAATATTGTGATTTAAGTAACATGTGAATAACGTCGTATCTTTGGTCTATGTCAATAAATAAACCAATCAATTTTATCAGTATATGGTAAACAGAAAAAATAAATTGATTTGCTTAAGCATTTAACATAAAATTAAAAGACTACCAAATTATTAGTAATAGTTTTACTTTACTTTTACAGAATTTTCACAATCACAATCGTACATAAATTTTGGAACATATATATGAGTCTTATTTTACCTTATGTCAAACGCTTTTTCTTGGGAACATAATTCAACATTTATTTTAAAATGTAAAAGTATTACTGCCAATTTCCATGCCGAGTTTGGCCTGTGGCCAAATGCCCTAAATTTGTCATGTTTTATGCGAGATACAATTCTCATAAAAAGCTTTTATGACGTCATCTTCGACGTCTAAGGAGTGAGCTTGAGACCTTCAACAATAAATTTATTATTTCAATGTTCACCCGTGCGAACGAATAAAAAATAAGTTATTACCTGATTTTCGTGAAGAAAGTTTTTTATTTTTAAATTGGTAACTGAATGGTTTTAATTCTCCTTTTTCAGTTGCTGACAGCTTGCCTGAATGTTATTTTTGTTTTAATAATTTTTATGGTAGACCATAGCTGTCTGGAAGATTAGAGATTTGCTATTTTATAATAACATTATTGTGTCACATTTTTTGTCCTCTTGTTGTGACTACATACAATATAATTTTTGTGGTATTCATGTACAATTTTTTCTGCGAATATCAAAACTTGTAACAAAAATGTGTGAATGGGGCGTTGGACGCCAATGTAACAAAAATGTCTATGTGTAATGTAACACAAATATTTGGGCTGATGTCAAAAATTACATCCGAGCGACAATGTAACACAAAGCAAATAAATTAAGGCTGACTAGCAGAATGTGCCGGAGAGTGTCTACTTGGCACTCAAAGGATAATTCGGCCAATTTACATGCCCTACAGAGACCGTAAAATGAGAAAATAATTGACAAGGTAATATAAACATCGACATGCTGGTAACAATTTTCAACGCAATATATATATAACACCGGCCACAGAGCAACAAAATGCAAAGACCACAGACTGATAAGTTTAATCAGGCATCTGCCTAAGGTGTTTCTTCGCATCCTTCACACAAGAATGTTCAGAAAGCTGGAAGATCTAAGCGGTGAGACACAATTTGGTTTCAAGAGCGGACTGGTACACGTGAAGCAGCTTTCTGCTTGAATACGCTTGTACAAAACTGCATGGATCAACGAAAGGATGTAGTCATAACATTCCTCGATTATGAAAAAGCGTTTGGCACCGTAAAACATGACGCAATGATAAAAATGCTACACAACGCTAACATTGACGAGAAAGATAAAAGAGTTATCCAGAATCTCTATTGGAATCAAAAAGCACGAGTGAGACTGAACAAATCAACCAACACAGAAGAATTTGAAATTTTAAGAGGGTGCAACAAGGGTGTATTTTGTCTCCTATGCTCATCAATCTCTATGTAGAGAATATTTTACAGAGGCACTGGAAGGCTCTAAGTGTCGAATAAAGGTCAATGGGTTCCCGATAAATAACATGCTAGAAAAACTAAATGCATGGTTATAAGAAAAAACGCACTTTTAAGAATACAACTGCAAGTAGATGGTGCTCCAATCGATCAAGTGAAAACATTTAAATACTTGGAAATGATGATGAATGACCAATGGGATCCTCAACAAGAAATAAAATGCCTTAACAAACAAGCAAGACAAGCTTTTATCAAATTTAAACCGCTACTATGTAACCGCAATCTTTCCTTCAATCTCCGCTACAGGATGGTTAAGTGCTATGTATGGTCCATATTGTTATATGGCATGGAAACATGGACGTTAAGAGTACCTTCCATTAATAAGTTTGAGGCCTTCGAAATGTGGACGTGCGAAGAATTTTCCGCATACCATGGGCAGATGGTGAGAAACGAGGAAGTCTTAAGAAAGGCAAATATTGAGAGAGAACTACTCAATTTGATCAAGGTAGGAAAAATTGGATACCTCGGCCATATCAAGTATGCTTGCTGAAAGTCGATGAATAGCGCTATCGTTGGTAAGTTGTGTTCATAGATTTCTGCTTGTAATTCTCTGATTATGAATACTTGGTCTGTTGTGCTTCTCCCTCGTCTAAATCCGCACTGATATTCGCCTATTATATTTTCAACTTCTTTTTCTAGCTTATCTTTTATGGATTTTGATAGGATTTTATATACGGTATTTAGTAGCGCTACTCCTCTGTAATTACTGCATTCTGTTTTGTTCCCTTTCTTGTGTAATGGGCAAATAATGGCTTCCTTCCAATCTTCTGGTATTCGTACTTTTATCCGTACCTTTTTTATGATCTTGTATATCCAATTATTTAGCAGTTTTCCACCATATTTCATCATCTCTGCCGTTATGTTCCGCAAGAAAATGTCCTGGCTCCGAAACATAAGGCAATGGACAGGGATTAACGACATACAATCTCTGATACATACTGCAAGAAATAGAGAATTAATGGAAAATGTGATCGCTAACATCCATTAGTGGATTTGCATCTGAAGAAGAAGAAGCTGTTATGTTATCGCTTCCATTTCCTATTTCCTCGATTTGTTCTTTGCTGGGTGAATTATCTTCTATGTCTTCTAAGTGTTCGATTATTGCTTCTGCTTCCATACATTCTCTTTGGTTTGACTTATTATTGCCATTTATTAATTCATCAAAATACTCTTTCCACCTTTCGACTATTTCTGCTTCCCCGCTTATATTATTTCCTGCTTTGTTTTTAACGCGTATGGGTTTTTATTGGAAACCTTTTTTTTTCATTTTTAGCACCTTGATATAGGTTTTTAATTTTTTTATTTCTGTAATTCTCTTCTATTGCTTTTAGCTTATTTTCTATGCGTTTTCTCTTCTTTTCTCTCAGCATCCTCTTTACTTTTTGTCTTTGCTCCCTATATATATTCTTTGTCTTTTTTTGTTTCTTTCGTGATCATTTCCATCCATGATTTTCTTAATTCTATTTCTTTTTGGTACTATATGTCGAACCAGTCTTTCATCTTTTTATTCTCTTGTTTATTACATTCTTTTGCTGCTTTGTTCATTATTTGCTTTATGTTTTCCCATTTGTTCTCTTCTATTTGTATCTTTTTTAGTTCTATTTAGTTTATTGTTTTCTCGTATATTTCTTGCTCTTTCTTTGTTGCTAATCGAATTGGGTTATGTATACATTTCTTTTTTTTATTTTGTTTTTGTTTTCTGGTATCAGTTGCTTAATTTTGAATTTTTGAAAAATTTTCAAAATCAGTACAAAAATTTGTTTCTGTAAACATTACAGTTCGAAAAATAATTTATTAGTAGCTTGAATCGTTGAAAAGTAAAACAAAAATATTTATATTAGGATCACATTATTTTCGTGAATTACGTTAAAGTCGTATATTAAATAAAAAGTGCATTTATAATGTAACTTTTTTTTCAAATTTGGCCTATCTTTATGAATTTTGCAGACAAGTTAACTAAATATTTAGAAAAAACTAAATAACTAAAAATTCCTGCAAAACAAAAGCTTTTATATATACCACGCCTGACAAAAGGACTTGTTTTTGAGGGGATCTATAACAGAGTAATGAAGTACGAGTCTACAGTGCTTTACTTTGAAAGTTTAATCAATGAAATTAGGTCAAGAAGTGTATCTTTAGATCATTTATTCACTGTATTTGTAGATTCCTGGGATTAAGAAAACCTTTTAGACGGAGATCTTTCTTTCAGGTTATCAAGTTTCCACATGAAATGCTTTGAGAATAACATGATGAGATGGTTCAATCTCGATTATTTTGTCACTAAAAATGGTTTTAAAGTACATTATAAAGACATTTAAAATGAACAAAATCAATGTAAATTTATATAAATTTATTTAAATTTGTAAATTTTATCAATATGTTAGAGCAAAAAAATATCAAACGTAAAATTCATCAGTATACAGTATCAACAAAAAGTCATATACCTGCTATATAAAATGAATGAAATTTCCTAACGAATCAAAATTATGACATCTAAAGTACAAAAATCCAAACATACAGGTCATGTTTCTAACGTGTACTTTAATTTTAGGAAAGAATTAAGAAAATCTGTTTCTATACACAAACCGAAAACTTTTCAAACCACATTTATCTCCCTATGACATAATTTTTGTAATCTTTTAGTTGTATAATTTCTTCTTACTCTTTTTAATTTCATAATAATTTTTAAATTTTTAAAATATTGTAAATGTTTTAAAATTGCCATTTTTAATGGTTAGAGATGTTTTTTTTCAATAAGGAAGTTTCACATGAAGCAATTAAATAAAAATATGTTATTCCATGGTTTCCTGATTGAATTTTGTCTCCACATCTGTTCCCTCATTGGTATGTGCATTTTTGTGAATACATCCCGTCGTAAAATGACCTATATAAAGGGATTCCACGGAAAGGAAAAATCCACAATAAAATATCCTTCTTGCTTACTAAAGTGAAACGATCTAGAAATAAGGAAAGCACATTTTTCCTGTTTTTCTATTTATTTTAAGGAATGTTTTTTCTCACAAAAAATATAGATATCACATAGGTACTGGTTTATTTATTGATTTTGAATATATTAGAGTTTTTGTGAACTAGTGGTAATTTATAAAAACGTTAATAGACGACAATATTTTTTGTTCTATATTATTTTGTTTTATAATATTATAATAGACAGTTGCAATAATTCGACTAAAGGGAAAAAAACGAAATTATTTTTGAAAAAAAAATGTAATATAACTTCTAAAAGGGTATAAATAATATTTAATATACCAAATCCAATATTTAATTAAATAAACATGAAGAGGAAATGACAATAAGCAAAGCGAAATTAATAAACCAGAATTTAAAAAAAAATACGCAAAGGATTAGGAAATTGTTCAAAACAAATGACATATACAAGTGATATACAAGCAATAATAGTTAAATGCATATTAAAGAGCATTAAAGCATAAATGTTTCTGATATGTTTAAATACAAATATTAGGTGACAGTTACAAGAAACAATGTTCGTATACTTTTTATTTACGAAACTACACTTGAGTGCAAAACAATCGACTCAAAAGCGATATTTGAGATTACACCTTCTGTTTTAATGTAAGAAGTATGAAAATAACAAGATGTAATGTGCAAACAGTAACTTTATTATTGAACTTACAAAAACTGCCATTTCATTATTTGGAAGACGCATTATAAAAACAATATGCAATACGAACAGAGTTTCTCAAATATTCATCATTGGAACTATCTCAAGAAAGACGTAATATACAGAGAAATCATCAATTACAAAATATTTTTTTTGTTTTTCAGTATCTGATATTACCACCCCTATTCCTAATTACACTTTCCAATCGATTTCGCATGGATCGGATGACTTTTCTAATAAATTCTTGAGGCATTGCTTCCATTCATCATTAAGCGCAGCTCTCAATTCAGTTATGCTCCTTGGTGCATGATTTCTGCTCCGGACCCTTCGTTTAAGCTCATCCCAAACATGCTCTATTGGATTTATGTCCGGACTCAACGCAGGCCAATTTATTATAGGTATACCGATCTCAGTCAGATAGGTGGTGGTGACTCGTGCGGTATGACATCGTGCATTATCATGCAATAAAATAAAGGCATTACCAATAAATCCCGCGTATGAAACCACATGTTCCTCCAAAATATCTCTGATGTAACGATCCGCCGTTAAACCTCCTCCACGTCCTCCACCAGGCACGAAAACCAGCTCGGTTTTCCCATCCATGAAAATGCCTGCCCAAAACATACAAGAACCGCCTCCATATGACACAATTTCTCGTATACAACATTGAGCAAATCGTTCCCCTGGCCTTCTATAGACTCGACGCCTCTTGTCGTTGCCATGTAGGCAGATCCTACTTTCGTCCGAGAATAATACCTGACTCCATTGATAGTCGTCCCAATCCAGATGTTCGCGAGCAAATTCTAGTCGTCTTTGCTTCTGGGCTGCAGTTAGCTTGGGACCAGTAGCTGCCCTTTTTGGTGTCAGGTTGGCTGCTTTCAGTCTTCTTCTGACTGTCCAAACGCTGGTAACCACACCTCGGACCTCTCTAAGCTCTTCTTTGAGATTAACACCAGTCAAATGTCGATTTCTTAGAGATTTAGATACAAGAAATCGATCATCTCTCTCTGTTGTTATTCGTTTACGACCTCCTCCTTGTCGGCGGACATAATCACCAGTATCTTGGTACTGACGATACACTCGGGACACAGCAGATTGGCTTAAATTTAGTCAATTTGCCACGGCTCTCTGGCTCAGGTCTTTTCTCAATAATGCTACTGCTTGAGCTGGTTTGACGGATGTGGTATCCATTTGTTATGAAGTTGCGAACTTAATTGACTGATGTATTAGTGGGTTGCTATGGAAATTGATGCTTACGATGTTAAGTGGGTGCGTGTCGATTTCAATATATCTTTTATCTTTTATATTTAAATATCTTTTATCTTTACAATTTGATTCATAGACCCGAGAACTAGGGATTTTTTTCGTGACATTCGTTGATATAGGTATCTAACAGCTGCTTTTGATAAATTTGGTGATAACCCTAGTAATAGACAAAATATGCACAAGATTAAACTTACTTATTTACTTAAAAACAATGGAAGATCGTTATTTAATTTTAAATATTAAGGGTGAAGTCTGCTTAATTATATGGAATAGTGACACAATTTTACTGAAAAAACATAGAAAAAAAAAGTAGGTATTTTTTGTTAATTTGTGGCTTAATTATTTCAAAAATAGATTCAAAATATGACTTCTTAAAAATTATTAACAACTACTCTACAAAAATGTTATTAATAACTTCTCTAAAAATACAAAAAAAACTTTGTTTTATCGAGAATAGAAAATATTACAATTGCTTTAAAGATTGCAAATTGAAATTATTTCCAAAAAGCTTTTATCTTCAACGTTATGATGCGTAAACAATAAAGAATATATAAATTCTGAATGCATCAATAGAAAGAAGAGGCCTTATTTATTAACTTAAATAATATGACTAAATAAAAGTTTATGTTAAATATTGTAAAATAGGTTTGCAAAAGTACCTACTATGACAAATTTTGTCTCTGGAAGTGGACTGCAATGTCGATTGCTACTCTTTCCATAGAACTACCAACATTGTACTGTTTCATTAGTTTACATTTCCGGCATCATCTTCTTACAGCATATTTACAGTTAATTCAGTAGGACCAGTTTCGAACCTTTTGCAGAGTCTTCGTAATACCAAATTGTTCACCTGATGCACCGTAATGTAACTGACGCAATACTTCTGACACTTTACTTTTAAGTACAATCGAACTAAAGCTTAGATTCTGTACCATCATCGTTCTCAAAGGCTCTATACAGAAAATCATCTTTTAACACTTGACTCCGGGACTACATGCACTAATGTCTTGCCACGAAGTCTTTTTGCTTCCACGCTTGATCCTCTAGACGTTTATCGTTTTGTACGAGACTCTCTTTAGAGATTCGTACTCGATAGCTTCGTGAAGCTCGACTAGCTGTCTCGTATTCCAAGGCAATGGCGAGCGCTTCATCTAAAACTTTCGGTCTTGCTAGTCGTAAAGCTTTCTGTAGTTCACTGTCTCTCAACCTATTGATAAAGGTATCTACAGCAATTTCTTCCAATACGTTGTCTGGTGCCTCTGGATGGTAGGGATGGAAAAAACCTGCCGGTTTTAACCGAAAACCGGTTTTTTATTTCGCAGTTACCGGTTTTATGGGTTGTTTTTTGTCCCGGTTATAACCGGTTCTTTATTTTTTAAGTAAAAACCGGTTATTAGGTTTTTACGGTGATTAGAATTAGGTTAGGTATTATTTTGAATCAAAATCATAATTATTATTCTCAAGTAATTATTCCAAACAGAACCATAATTCAAATTTTATTTTATTTTATAAATACAGAAGCAAACTGAAAGTGCAAACTCACATCAGCCAGAAACAATTAAGTTTTATTATAATATTTCGTTGAAAAGGTATTTGAAATCATAATATTTACATAAGAAGTGACCTGGTACATCATCTATTTTTCACACTTGACTCTTGACATTGAAAGTGGGTGAATGGCTTTTGCTGATTACCAAAAATAATGTTTGACTATGAATATCGAATTACCGATTACGAATACGAATCTCCAAGGATTTCCCTACGTTTTCAAAACGATACACCATTACAGGAAGTATTAAATGAGTTAAAATGTACCTAATATACAAATATACAAACGTGTTAAAAGTAATACATGATAAATTTTTTTTGGTGGTAGTAAAATTAAAAGATGAATTGCATTATCCAATTTATTTTTAAGTAAAATATTTATGTTGATATTTTTTTTTAATCCCATTTGAAAGAGTCTGGAATTTTTTATAAGTTGAAACGGTTGGGATTTTTGGGTTTGGGAGGAGAGGAAAATTGGTGGATATTTTAGAGAATTATATTTTTAAATGATAAATTAAATTTGCATCATTAATTGAATACAATAATTGCATATTATATTCTACTCTCATAATATAGTCAATGACAATAGAACCTGAATTATATTCTAGCGCTCTCTGTTGAGCAGTAGTATAATATTATATTTAATAATAATCGATAAATATATAATAATAATAAAATAATAAATAAATATAATAATTAATAGAAGAAAATGGTTTTATTAAAAATTGTTTTTTATTTATATTGATATTGATGTTCTTTCGATAGTACTAATTTTGATCATATTGATATCGACTCGAATAAAATATCGCAAAACTAAAGTGCATTGTAAATGTAACTCTGTAATCTATTGGATTAAAAAAAACCGAAAAAACCGGTTTTTTTGGCCGGTTATAATCGCCAGTTAAACGTGTGAAATAACCGTTCTTATTTGTACTTTGTAGACTTGTTGTAGATGGGCATCTCCGTAACGTTCGTCTAGTCAAGTGAACAAGGTCTGGTAACATTTTTCTTGACCCTTAGGAATTGATCTTAGGATATCCGCAGTATCACCTCGTAAAGCAGCAGTCAAGGAAACAGCCTTTTCTTGTTCTTTCCAATGATTAGCTGTCGCAATAGCTTTAAATTGTCTAAGGTACATGGACTAAGAGGACTTTTTATCGAATGGTGGCAATTTAAATCTCATATAATGTGTCGTTTCGTCTCTCGGTGATTCTTCTTTTACTACCGGATCGAATGCTACTGTATTAACTGGTGCTAGCATTTTCATGTTAGTTATCATGGTCTCTAATTGTTGGATCTTCTCTTTCACGTCTTCTATCTTGTCGTTTACATTTTTCTGTATCTTATCAAGAGTTCATAAGACTTCTTCAAATTTCTCATTGTTCTGAATACATATTTCTTTAATTATTTGTGAAGTCTCGTCGAATCTTTTAAATATATTTTCGAATGTTTCCTCGAATCTTTTGGAAACGTTCTCTAATTTATGATCATTTTTTTCTAGAAGATTCTTAAATCATTTGCGAGACGTTTTTAAATTTATTATCATTTTTTTTAGAAGTTTTTTAATTACTTGTGACATATTTTTTATTTTCGTTAAAACTGCTTCTTCTGCTGACTGGAACTGGAATGTCTCTGGGTCTTCTCCATTCTTGTTGAGAACAGTCTTCAGTCGTTCTTGGAGTATCTTCTTGGACCCGCTGCAGTCTTCATCGCGTTTTTCTAGTTGCTCACGCAATTGGTTTACTGGAAGTTCTACTAGCAGCATCTTTGGTCAGGCACATACGTACTTTTTAAAATGTTTTTTTCGTACAAAGATCACTACCGAACTACGCGGATGTTCCCGACGAACAATACTTTTCAAAAGTCTTTTTAGAAGTCACTCCTGAATTTATTTTTTAAATAAATAATTATCCTCACAACGGACACCACTGTAGCGAGATTAAATAAAACGAGTGGCTCGAATTTATATAAATATATTTATTTATAAGTTTACAGTTCGGTAATACCTTATCAACTAAACTCAACTGCTAAAAGTATGCTTACATATAAAAGTCACTATGTACTACAACCGGTCACGCCGAATGCATGTTCGTAATAAGATCTATAAAGTAACAGCCAAAAATTGTGATCTGGGTTCAGAATAGACTTTGTTTTATATAATATATAGATTATTCTAATAACTGTTTGAGTAGAATGAAAACATATACGCTTTTGCCTAAACCTCATTTATCTTTTTTATTCTGATATAGTCAGGTTTGAATTTTTTAGTAAATTATAAAAGTTAAAGGCTGTAAAATCTGTAAAACGGGAGAAAGTTTTAATGAACTTGATTAAAAAAGAGATATGAAACAATTCGTTTCTGAGTGTCGTCCAACAGAGAGTTACGGAATCTAAATTAGGAAAGAGTCGAGCATCCTTTTATTCAGAATTATTGTTCCAGAATAATCGGGATTTCCTTTTGCCTTTAAATAATTGGTCTGAGGTTTTATATTTTTAAAGCTTTATCGGCTTAGATATGCAAGCGAAATATTTTCCAGATTAAATTGCATTAATAAAATTTATAAAATAAATATGAATGCGAGAATGGGAATCTCAGGAAGATAAGAATATTGAAATGTTAAATTTTCTATTTCTAAACACGCTTTAATGACAGTTGTATGTACCTATAACCTTTTTTTATCTATGGTTATCAGGGTTAATAAATTATTTTTTCTTCAAACGTCAAATAATGATGACATTACTTATCTAACTTGATCCTGCCAAAGTTTGATGTCTCCGCCGGCAGCAGTTTTTTTTCCCATTTCTTTACGGAGGAGGGAAAATGTCATGGCAACAATATGAAACATGTCACAAAGCAACAATACAAATGTCATTAACAACAATTAAACATCATTTTTATTTATAGTAATATTAAAAGTACAATTAGTTAATGAGGCATTTTCAAAATTGAAACCGTGCAAAAATGTTCCCGACTCTTGATACGCATTGGTAATTGTTGATGATACTGATGGTCGAGAAAAACTTTCAGCAATCATTCCCGATGTTGGCGAATCATAAGGGTTTAAAATTTTTTGAGCATAATCGTTCTTATTTCTTATTGAATCCTTTATATATCCTTCGGCAATCGTGCTTGATTTCCAGCCCCCATGTCGTTTGAAGCATTCTAGATTTCCGCCACCATCAATTAAAAGTGTTGCTGAAGTTCGTCGTAAAGAGTGAACCGTGTATGCGCTTGCATCGTTTTAAATTTAAATAACTAGCTACTTTTTGGGCTACTGCGCTGATCGAATGTATTCCCGTGACGCTTCGGTGAGACTTTCCATTTTGGTACTTCTGGGATTTTGATAATTATTATATTTTCTGTATCCTTAATGTCCACTGTCTTCATTTTCACCATTTTGTCGCATCGACATGCGCCGGTAACTCCAATTAACAAAACAATCTGAAATATTTTTATAATTTAGTAGAGTATACTACATGCTTTGCGATATAATTTTTTTACCTTTAATCCTAAATTCGTCTTTACTTTAGACTTCCTTGCAGTATATCCTTCGCTTGTTTTTTTTTTTTTCAGAAAGTCACGTAACTTTAAAAATTTGCTTATATCCACATTTTTTCTAATAACTAACTCAGATTTTATCACAGAGTATCGTGACCACATTGTAGAAGATTTCCATTTATTTTCATTTTCCATTATATTAAAATATGCCAGTAAAACGTCTTCGGTAACTTGCCGTACTCCTCTTGTATCGGACCACTCTTAAAAGTGCTTGTACGCTAACCGATACTTTATTCCGGACTTGGAGGGCCCCAAACGTGCTACTGCATCATTAGCCGCGGACTCAATTTCGTTTAGGTTTTATATTTTAGCACTAAATTTGCGCTTGCGGTTGCAACAACAATAAGCTATCTTTAAATAATTGCAAACAACTGTCAAACAACTGTAACCAGGGAGACGCAAATCCCACCGACGACTTAATTATTTTAATTTCTAACATCTAGACGACTTTGATAGTTGCCACAGTTAATTTCGAGTAAAAATAGCGTATGAATTGTACTATTTATGGTTGAAAATTGCTACGTTTGAAGAAAAAATAGTATACTTTATTCGGCAAAGAAGCGACTTTTCTTGACTTGCCCTCTATTACGCGCCTCACTTCGTTCGGCGCGTAATATCGGGCGCGTCAAGAAAAGTCATGCTTCTCCGCCTCATAGAGTAATATACTATTTTTTAAAAATAAAAATTAAAACACATTTATTTTAATTGTATACTAAATGAAAGAATGAATGTTTGAGAAATATACTCAACAAATTATGTAGATTGTTAATTTTAAAACTGTCAGTGAAAAATTAATTGAGTCAAATACGGAATTTGATAACAGTGTAACTGAAATAATTATAAATTATGCAAAAGGTAAACTAGTTGACGCATAATTCGAGAAATCCAGGTAAGATATATCTTACATAGCTTCGGAATTGGAACAATAAAAGAAAACTACCTATCCTTTCTAAAATATACGTAGTCAAGGAAATCAAGAACTGCACTATCGATTTTCCATAAAGTAAGATGGATTTGAATGCGGTTATTGGGCATTAAATTTTAAGTAATCTCTACAAACTGTGTGACAGTACCTGATCATAAAGAAATGAAAAACTGCATTTTTACTTAAAAGAAGTAATATAAATTTGAATTTTTAAGTACTAAAGGTTAAAAAATTTATAAATTGATGAATTCTGCCAAAAATTAGTCCAATTATATTATTTGGAAGGTCTTTTTTAAAGTGGCTGAACACGAATATGATACCGTTAAGGGTCTTGGAAGTATATGTTGTACGGTAAGGGTTATTTTAGAAATAAAAAACTTATAAAATATTTTTCTAAGATCTAAGTGTTGCCTTAAAGCAACGTTAGGCACTTACACTACCTAGTTTTTGTTAAAAATAATAAACCAAAAATTAAGGCCTTTGGGATACAGTAAAGTAGGCAATAAAACAAAAATAGAGATTTATTCATAAAAAAATGTAATTCTGTGTGAATAATTATAAAAATCTACACTATTGAGATTGAAACGGTATAAAACAGGAAGTGCATAGTCCAATATCACATTTTAAACACAATGTTCTAACGATAAATTTGCATGTTTTGGGCGCACATCTTCTCTTTTCTTTATCTGGAATGTTCTGTATCAAATGATTGGTGGTTTCAAAATAAATGTCGACAGCTCGGCTATCGACAGATGCTGCCAAGAAAGCCAACGGTCTTCCTCTTTCTTAGCTAAGTACACTATACTTCGCTAAATATTTGCTTACAATCTCTTTTGTAAAATTTAATTGCGATATATTTTCTCTATCATTTTTATAATGCAACATCGAGCATCCATGTAAAAATTGGGCTATACGATTTTTTGACACAAATACTGATCCGGTAGAAACTTACATTCTAATCCATTTGATCAGTTCTTTTAATAAATGTGCTACACTTGGCGATCAATTTTGGTCTAGAAACAAGTATGAATCGTTTGAGTTTTTGAGAAAATCTTCTTACTTGACCTACTTCTTGAGTGCCACACTATGATGAAGTTATTGTTACTACTGCATTAACCATCCACCGGACATATAATTGTCCAACATTTCGTTCAATAGCTGATTGAAAATAATCTCGATCTTTCTTCACACTCATTTCTAGGAGTTAACAGACATCGGTTTTGGTGAATGGTTCCTATGGCGTTTTAACCACGAAATTTTAAAAATGCAAATAAAGCCGTTCCAGAAAACAAATTATCTCAGCTGACAGCTTTCTAATAGTAATAAAAAAGAACTAGCAGCTTTTCCAAATAATTTTTTTATAGTCATTATTTGATTTTGGATTTTTTCCTTAGCATAAGATTAAATTCACCAACTTTTACCAAATTTTAAACAATTCACCAACAATACTATAATATGTTCCTAACCAAGTACTATTACAATCTTCCTCAAACTGTCAATACAATTCTAAAACAAATCCCACATTATCTACATCTTAAAATGAAGCTTATGACTCTATTGAAATGACACATACATTACAAAGTGAAGAATCTTCAGAGGAAATCAGCGACTTTGAGTCATCGGAAATCCACGAATGGCAAACTATACAGCATAGTAACAAAACACGTAAAATTAATACTCCGACACCAACAGAAAACGAAGACACGGTAGTAAACAGCAATCAATTTCAGATTCTACAAAATGAAAATTAAAAACGATAACAATAACAGTACAGATAATACCAACAAAACTCCAGCAACCACTAAACCCCCACCAATTTTTATATATGGTGTTACTAAATACAATAAAATAATTAATAACCTATCGGAAGTAACAAAAACAGAGACATTCTATTGTACAGCATTAAAAAACAACACAATAAAAATAAATTCCCGGATTCTGAAACATACCGAAAACTAGTAAGATATTTAAACAGCAAAAAAATTGTGCATCATACGTACCAATGAAAGAGGATAGAGCATACAGAGTTGTAATTCGTAATCTACATCATACAGTGCCCATTAATATAATAAAAAATGAAATAGAAAAACATGGGCATTTAGTACGCAATATTGTAAATATAAAACACAGAGTAAGTAAGGACCCTCTAATGATGTTTTACGTCGATATAGAACCTAATCAAAATAATAAAAAAATATATGAAATTCAATTTATAAACAACGCGAAAATAGTTATTGAGCCACCGTATAAAAAGAATAATATTGTCCAGTGAACCAGATGCCAATTGTATGGACACTATAAGACATACTGTAATAGACCCTATCACTGTGTCAAATGTGGAGGCAACCATATGTCAGCCGATTGTAAAAAACCTAGGCACACACCTGCGATATGCACTCTCTGCAGTGGAACACACACTGCAAATTACAAAGGATGCATAGTATATAAAGAGTTCATTATCAGTAGAAACAGAGCAAGAGGATTATCATCGCACACTTCAGCGAACAATCAACTGCCATATAACAGAAATACAGTACAGAATAATCCGAACTTAAGCCATCAAAATTACGCAACTTACACACAAGCAACAGGTGGAACAAGTATAAATAATGTCAATAATAATACGAACTCATACAACCAAAATCATGCAACTAACGCTCAAGTAACAACTAGAACACATGGAAGCAATACAAACAGTGACATTGAAGAGATGATGAAGAGTTTCCTCAACGAATTCAAATCTATGTTTTTACAACTAATAAATCAAAATAGCGTGATATTAAACATGCTTTCCACAGTAATAAATTAACTCAATAATGGAACTTAAGTCACTACGAACTGCACAATGGAATGCCAACGACCTAGGCAACCATAAAACAGAAGTTACTAACTTTCTTGAAGATAACAAAATTGATGTTCTACTCATATCGGAAACCAATTTCACTGACAGAACGATGTTCAAGATCCCTCATTACTCTATTTACAACACCAACCATCCTGATGGAACAGCACAAGGTGGCGCTGCTATTATTGTACGTAACACCACACCACACTATGAGGAAACAATGTATAAGACGGAAAAAAATACAAGCTGTAGTAATCTTTATTAGTTCTCAACCACAGTCTTTTAACATCGCGGCAATGTACAGCCCTCCAAGGCATAATATCACCACAGCAGAATATGGAGACTTCTTTAAACATCTTTCAAACAAATTCTTAATTGAAGGTGACTGGAATGCTATGCATACAGACTGTGGTCAAGACTATGTACGACAAAGGGAAAAAATCTCAGACAAGCCATAGCTAACACAAACAGGTCTTAATTATCTACAGGGCAACCCACCTACTGGTGATCAGATCCAAACAAAATCCCAGATCTACTCGACTTCTTTATCCTTCATAGCATGGCCTTAAATTATTTTGACATACAACCATCCTGGGATCTGTCCACCGACCATACTCCCATAATTGTAACACTATCTACGCAAATTATAAAACGTCCGAATAACCCCAAGTTGACAACATCAAAGACCAACTGGAATGTATTCGAGTCTTACATAAATGAAAATTTAAATTTAAATATAAGATTGAATCAACCAGACGATATCGATAATGCTGTGCTTATTTTCACCCAAACTATACATGCAGTTGCAGAAATAGCTACATTTTCTCATAATGACAAAGAACCAAGTAATACCACTATGCCCGTATATATAAAACGTCTTATTGGACAAAAAAGAAGAGCCAGGCGCATATGGCAAAAATGTTGCAATCCTATAGACAAAAATAAATACAATAGATTAACACGGCAACTTAAAACTGCTCTACAAGACGCGAGGACTAATACATTTGAACTAGTCATCAACAGCCTGTCAAAAGAAGACCACAGCATCTGAAAAGCAACGAAATTATTCAAGAGGCCTACACAGAACATACCACCTATAAGGAAAGACAATGGAAGCTGGGGAAAAACTGAACAAGAAAAGGCGTAATCTTTGCTGCCCATCTCTCACACGTTTTTGGTGTACCTAATACCTGTAATAATGTTAAAGAACAAATTTCCAGATGCAATAACTATAAATCACCAAGTTTCGACATGATCACCGGGCTAATGTTAAAAAAATTACCGAGAAAAGCCATTGTCCTACTAACAATGATATATAATAGTATCATAAGATTAGCCTACTACCCGATTAATTGGAAGTTTGCACAAATAATTATGATAAGTAAACCAAATAAACCACCAAATACTATTACTTCATATAGACCAATCAGCTTACTTTCAATAATGTCAAAAATCTTTGAAATACTTCTGCTCCAAAGAATCTCAGAAGACATCGAAATTAATTCGGTGATCCCAAACCACCAGTTTGGTTTCCGCGAAGCCCATTCAACTCCACAACAGTGCCATAGGATTGTAAAAAACATTAGTGTATGCCTCAAAGAAAAAAAAATTGCACTGCTGCCTTCCTGGATATAGAACAAGCCTTCGACCGTGTTTGGCATGACGGCCTCCTATATAAACTTAAGTCATTCTTTCCTAACTCTCACTATCTTCTTTTAAAATCATACCTCACAGAACGTTACTTTCAAGTCAAATTCCTTACAGAAACCTCTCATTACTATCCCATAAAATCCTGTGTCCCTTAAGGAAGTGTCCTGGGTACCCTCATGTACCTCATATACACTGCTGATATCTCAACAATAAATACGACCACAGTAGACATGTTTTCAGATGACACCGCCATAATATCCATCAATGGTGACCCCCAAGTAGCATCAGGAAACCTTCAAATACACCTGAGCCTAGTAGAGGACTAGGACAAACTAGCTCAGTTTCCAGCTGTTCTCCGTGCGTAGAGGTTTTCTCCCCGGCTCTGGAACTCAATTTTTTGCAATGTATGTTACCTGAAGTCATATTTAATTTAATACTGAACATCACAGTTTTTTAACAACAAGATGTATATTCTTTTATAACTATATGTAATTTAAAGGGTTTTTACCCATGTATTTTTGGTGGCTCAGGCATTTTAACCTAGCGATTTTAAAACCTGATGATGGACTGTTTAGTCCGAAAACGTTTGTTTTTTTGATGTAGACCTTTTAAGGGTTTTTAAATAAATATACCCACTTACGAAGACTAACCTCTTTTTTTATTATTTGTTATATTCTCTTTGGCCATTACTTTTCTTCTTGGTTTCTTGGATTGCACAAATGTCTATGTTTTTATCAGTTCTATTATCTCTTGGTCTTTGTTGTTAAAACAAGCAATGCTTCATGTTGCTATTCTAATTGTGGGCTTCTTTTTCCTTCTCGTTTTCCTTTTTTTTGTGTGGTTCGTTATCTTAGGCTTCGTTTGGTTCCGAGGCTTTATATCGGTTTTTGGAGCTTTGTTTTCTTTTACAGTGGGTAAGATGCTAACCTGGCCCATCAACCCTCCTCTTTTACGCGGGCTTGGGTCCGTCTGTGGGCATGAACTCGACTTCTGAGCTACTTAATCCACCCAGTCATCGCGCTTAACCATCAGGCAGAGTTGAAATAATTTTTCTCTTTTTTAATTATATAATTAAAAAAAATTAATTAAAAAGAATTAATTTTACTTTCAAAATTTATAGTATATCCTATGTAGTTCTAATAGTTGATATTATTTAAATTAAAAATGTAATACTCTCTCATATAAATACCAATGCAAATGATGCATTAATATTTAATTATTTAATTTTTTTATTTTCAAATATTTTGTATCAATCTAAATTACAAATCGTTTGTTACAGGAACTCGTAGCCAGCTCTCCGAACGAAAGAAATTGGAGAGGAATATTTATAGCCTTATTAGTGATTGTCGCTGTGTTAGGCCTAATAGTCTTCAGTATCGTGCTAGTTTCTCCTCCTGAAGAGGGACCTAGGACAAAGGGAATCAAGCCTTCGCTTGAAGATATTTTTATTAAGCTTCCGCCTCCTGCCAAATTCAATGGGACTTGGATCTCAGGTAGGTGTTTTTAAAAAAATAATAATACTTTGTTAACTTTTATTGTGGGTTTATTATTTACTAGTATCTAAAGGTAAAGTAATGTGTTATCCCTTTGCATCTAGGATAAATCAATATTTGGGGATTAAAATATTACCATCTATATATTGTCCCAAAGTGAGTAGTCTGTACAGGAATAATATTATGCAATGCTAACCTGATGGGAGTTTCGCTAAGACGTTGCCAGTTTTATGCAGTGTGCGATGGCGTTATCTATTGTCTATCTTTCAAAATAAACGGAATAAATCAGGAGTTCTCAACAAGTGCTCACGTACAATTTTTTTTGCTAATAATTTTATATAATACTATACATTATTTGTTTCTAGTAGTAACTTACCAACTTTTATCTTTTATTAGTAGAAGTAGTATAATAAAATGTGCGGTAAATAATAATTTGTTTCAAAGTTTTTTAAATACTTTCTTCAGTGCTTAAGAAGCAATTAGAGTAATTCTTCTACAGAATATGTTTAAAAGCTTAATACATCCAGGGTATTCCCCCCTTAACTTTTGAACGGAATAATACATAAATAAAATGTTCCGTTATATTTTAGTTTTAATATATTCGATTTTATTTAAATCTATAAACAAATGGTTTGTATCGCTAGCACATACTGTAGAATTAAAAACAACTGCGTGTGTGACATAAATAAAAGGAATTTTTTAATTTCTATTTTATTTTAATTTAACTCAAGTATTTTTTTTTGTGTGTTTTGGCTTGGACAATTGTCATTCAGCCAGTCTCAATCAAGATAAGTTTATTAATGTAGTGTGTGTATCTGTGTTTGTGTGTGTAGAGTAATTGTCTTGATACTTAGCAAAGTCGACGTCATTGTCTTAATTAATTTTTTTTTAATAAACGAAAATTTCCACCCAGGTGGGATTCGAATAACCCAAGTATGTTGTAGCAAATATTATATATAATTGAGAACCACAAACAAAAGTAAGTCAGGTAGGGTCGTTAGTGGGCATTAGTACTTAAGCTACCCCCAACACAAAAGATGGATTAGGCTAAGTAGTAAGAAGTGACGTTCGTTTTAATACAAGTTTGCAAAGAAGTATGGCATCGATGTTGTGCATTTACCCTGTACAGGTGTCACTTTGAGACAATCTATAGAGCTAAATTATCAATATAAATTTAAAGTTTCAAACTCGAAGAAACGAAAATATATACAAACTGTAACTCAAAGTGTAACAATAAGAACCAAAAAAAGTCAGTGTTATTACTTATATTGAAAGAGCGGATAAAATACAAAAAACTGTTTAAAACATTCCAAAAACTCGCCCAAAAAGATGTTTGAAATATTTTGTATTATTTCAAATACTACAATATTTTTAATAACTGCTTAGGATAAAACTTGTAAATAAACTAGCGAAAAGTAGCAACTATAAATTGTGAATAAATTAATAAATTAACTGGTCTTACTCACTATTATTGTTTTGTACAAAGAACATAGACTTATCTTCTGAAAATAATGATATCGCAAGATTCTTAGCCAGGGGAATGTCGTTGGCACCACGTCGGGAGGCCCGCGTCGCTTCTCCCGCCTCGATGGTATGATCACTCGTTGTGTTTCTTTCACTGTCTTAGTCTGAAGTGTCTTGAAGTAGATGTCTTGAGATCGTTACTAGGGCAAAAACCACCCTCTGACCGTTGGGTGGTAAACAGCTCGTATGCCAGACCGTGCCATAAATCAACCCTATTGTCGAACGATTTTGATTGGCGATAATTTAAAGTTAACTAACACGGTAATACAAAACCTTGCACTTGTGTGTATATTTTTTTTTTATTTACAATTTGCTTCCACAAAAGGGTTATTAGCAATGAACAGTATTGATATCAAATTACAAAGCTTATATTAAATTTGGTTAATGAGTCCTATAGTACGTAAAAAATTGAGAGTCTTAGATGAATTATTTTCACTTAAACAATCTTTAAATGTAGTTGGTAACTGTTGATGTTGTCGTTTTAAAACGTAGAGGGGACAGTCTATTATTATATGTTGCACTGTTAGTTCACTATCACACACATAACACATTGGAGGGGCTTCCTTCTTTAATATAAAGTCATGGGTGATCTTCGTATGACCAAGTCGTAATCTGGACATGAGCACTTGGTCTCTTCTCTTAGTAGGATGTTTCGACGGCAATACATTTTGTTTGATTTTTCTTAATGTAGAGTTTGATTTATTCCAATTTGTTTGCCATTTTGTCATGATCTTGTTCTTAAAATATTGCTTTAGATCAGTATGAACGCAAGTAGTTATGATGTCTGTTAATGGATGCTCACTCGCATTTTTTGCTAATATGTCAGCTTTATCGTTTCCAGTTATCTCGCAATGTGAAGGTACCCAGAGGAACTGAACTAATCTTTGATTTTGTTGGCATATCAAGAGTTCCGACTTAATTAAAATCAGGACAGGATGTTTGGGGTATATTTGCTTTAAGGCTGTTAATGCACTTAGGGAG
The DNA here is from genome assembly GCA_918026665.1 of Diabrotica balteata. Classification (NCBI taxonomy): domain Eukaryota; kingdom Metazoa; phylum Arthropoda; class Insecta; order Coleoptera; family Chrysomelidae; genus Diabrotica; species Diabrotica balteata. Next base: position 137,095,123 of record OU898277.1, read on the forward strand.
TCGCTAATGATTATTGAGAATTTAATGTCATGTGTGTTAACAAATTTTAATGACTGGAGGATAGCAAAGAGTTCAGCTGAAAATATGGAAGTTTGGGGAGGGAGCTGGTAGGAACTGTTATAGTTATCTGTTGTGAAAGCCGCTCCTACTCCATTTGTAGATCTGGATGCATCGGTATAAATATGAATGTGATTATTAAAATAATTTAACATCTCTAATAATTTCTGATTGAAGATTTTTGCTGGTGTGACACATTTCTTGAATGCAGATAGGTTTGTATTACAATCAGGGAGAACAATTGTCCATGGTAGCATGCTTTGACTGACTTTAAAAATATTGTAAGTGGGTGGAATTATTGTGTCTAAGCTTTGTAGCGTTGCTCTAACTCGATGATCAAACGGAGGATCCAATCTTTTTCCCCTATTAAATGTCGATGGAAATCTATCTGTAAATGTGTTTTTATAAACAGGTATTCTCTCCTAAGTTGAAGGAATGGTTCGCCTGATTCAACATACATACCTTCAACTGAGCTTGTGTAGTGTGCTCCCAGTGCAATTCTAATTGCTGAATTATGAACCGTATCTAGCACTTTTAATAGTGAACCTTTGGCTGAGTTGTAGGCAACAGCAGCATAATCTAGTTTTGAACGGATTAGGGTTTTGTATATAGTCATAAGAGTTTGGAAATGGGCAACCTATTGTTTATGAGAGATACTTTTCATTAAGTTAAGGCCGTTTTGAACTGACAGACGGAGGAAGTGGATGTGGTCTTGCCAAGATAGTCGGTTATCCAGTTTTACTCCCAAGAAGTTAATCGATTCTGAATACTTTATTGGTAAATTTTTTAGGTAGAGTTTCGGTGGATTTATGTATTTCTTTGGAGTTTTACTGAAAACCATTGCTTTCGTTTTAGTGGGTGAAAATTCTAGGCCAGTAGTATTAGACTAGTTCTCTAATTTGTAAATGGCTTGCTGTATATGGGTCGTCATTGTTGATATATTTTTACCACGACAGAATATAACAAGATCATCAGCAAATAGACGGGGTTTGACTAATGGGCTAAGTGACTTAGCGATGTCATTGATGGCAATAAGGAAAACTACAACACTAAGAGTAGACCCTTGAGGAATACCATTTAATTGGATTTTGGACTCTGAAAGGAAGTTGTCTATTTCTTTGTTGGGAAGTTGGCTATTTCTTGCAAAGTCGACGTCATTGTCTTAATTAATTTTTTTTTAATAAACGAAAATTTCCACCCAGGTGGGATTCGAATAACCCAAGTATGTTGTAGCAAATATTATATATAATTGAGAACCACAAACAAAAGTAAGTCAGGTAGGGTCGTTAGTGGGCATTAGTACTTAAGCTACCCCCAACACAAAAGATGGATTAGGCTAAGTAGTAAGAAGTGACGTTCGTTTTAATACAAGTTTGCAAAGAAGTATGGCAAATAGACGGGGTTTGACTAATGGGCTAAGTGACTTAGCGATGTCATTGATGGCAATAAGGAAAACTACAACACTAAGAGTAGACCCTTGAGGAATACCATTTAATTGGATTTTGGACTCTGAAAGGAAGTTGTCTATTCGAACTTTGAAGTTTCGCCTATATAAAAAATTATTAATAAATTTGATAATATTTCCTTTAATCGACCAACTTGACAGAATTTTTATGATATCTAATCTCCAAATTTTATCATATGCACGCGTTATATCAAAAAATACAGCCAGACATACTTGACCACATCCAAATGACTCATGAATTACGGATTCAATATCCACTATGTTGTCTAATGTAGATCTGGACTTTCTAAATCCACTTTGTATAGGGCTACGTAGCTGTCGATTTTCTAGGTACCACGTTAGTCGGTTGCTTACCATTTTTTCAAGTACTTTACACATAGTAGAAGTTAGAGAGATTGGTCGGTAAGACTCTGGGTCCGATTTATTCTTGCCTTGTTTAAGAACTGGTACAATAATGGAATCATACCAATCAATTGGGAAAACATTATTTGTCCAAATGAAATTATAGAGAGCCAAAAGATATTGTTTGCCTTCCGTTGGCATAGCTTTTAAAAATGTCGTAGGTATGTTGTCAGGCCCTGGGCTAGTGTCTTTAACTTTGTTTAACGTTTCTAACAGTTCATCCATCGTAAATGTAACATTTAGAGGTAAATTGTTGTGGTCATCAAGATTTATACAGGCATTATTAACTTTATTTTTATGGACTAGGAAAATTGTAGATAGATTTTCGTCACTGCTATGTTGTTGGTATACGTTTGCTAGTACGGAGGCTATTTCTTGCTTAGTTGAATAAATATGGTTATTATGTTCTAGGTAATGAATGGTGTTAAATGCTTTTTTCCCGTACATTCTGCTTATCATTTGCCAAACCTCAGAAGTCGAGGTAGATGAATTTAAAGATGATACATAGTTTTTCCAAGCTTCTTTCTTACTCTTTTTTAAGGTGTATCTACAGTACGCCCTTAATCTTTTGAATTCAAGCTGGTTATTTAAAGTTGGGTGCCTTCTAAATTTATAAAATGCCTTTTTTGAATCTTTAATGGCTGCCTCGCAATGAGAATTCCACCACGGGACTGGGGCACGTTTTTTTGGAAATTTTGAATAACCTATGGACTCGTGAGCTATTGACGTTAAAAACTGTACGAAATGGAGTACTTTGGAGTTGATATCAATATCTGTATCGAAGGGCTGAACCAACTGAGAAATTTTTTGTGAAATTAAAGAGGAATAAAGAGACCAATCTGTATTTTTCAAACACCATTTATTGGATGGAACTGATGAGGAGATATGGTTATTGTTTATAATTAGGATAGGAAAATGATCACTTCCATGCAAATGAGATGTCACATCCCACGACAGAGTTGGTTGTAAGACAGAGTCACAAAGGGATAAATCTATCTTCTATCGTTAAGGATATTCGTATTAGAATCGGTAACAATTTGTTCGATTTTACGTCCCAAGGAATCTGTTTTTTTGCCTCCCCAAAGTATATTTTGAGCATTAAAATCACCTAGTATAATACGCGGTTCTGGAATTTGATTAAAGAGATCAGTTATTTCATTTATGGACGGGTCTAAGTCCGGAGGAAAATAAATACTACATATATTAACTTTGTGGGGGCCTTTTATAGATAGTGCTGTTGCCTCCAACTCAGTTCTTAAACGTATTACTTCGGTATTAAATGAGTTATGGACATATATTACTACTCCCCCACTAGCATGGCTAGCAGTTATTCTGTTCTTATAATACGGAGTATAGTTTCTTAAATTATGACAGTTATCTTCTTTGAAGTGGGTTTCTTGTAGGCATATTACAGATGGTTTAAATTTAGCTATAATTAATTTAAGTTCTTCTAAATGGGTGTAATACCCATTTAGGTTCCATTGAAGTATAAAGTTGAATGTTGTTGTATTAAATTTCAGCAGAGGCGTCGCTGCTGTGATCACTGTGATCAGTAGAGAAAGAGGATAATACCTGTTTATTAATTTTAGATTTTATTCTTGTACAGCGACTTTTCAGATACTTGGGAGTTAATGCTGGATGGATTTTAGTTAAAAAATTGAGTAGTCCTTCGATATCTTCTGAATACGTTTTAGCAATGCTGAGAGGATCAGCAGAGCCGTGTGTGTTTTCGAAGAAATCAATTAATTCTTCCTGGGTTAGATATCCGTTATCAGAATTATCTTGGAAAAAAGAACTAGTACATTTAGTAAGATCTTCTGCTAAATCCTTATTAACTTCAGGAACAGTTTTTGCTTCCTTAGATTTACGGAGAGGTTCTTTAAATGGGTTCTGGTCTACTGATGTTGGAGGAGACGTTATTTCTGATACCGTTCGTTTAGACGATTGACTGTCAGAGGACGTAGGAGGTTGATTTTGGCTGTGAATATTCATTTCAACGTTATCTGGTTGGATAGGTGTTTGAATAGGATTTGAATCTAATAGAAGAAGTATTGGTTGTTTCTGTTGATTGTGAACTGGTAGATTGTTGTAAAGATTGTTAATGATGGATAGTTTGCTGTGCATCTGTTATGCTGGGGTGACAATTTTGGATATAATTTGGTTGAGAAGTAGGTGATGAGTTTTCGATAGATGTTTGAGTGTTCGTATTTTTTGTGCATTGAGAGGCTAGATGACCTTGTTGTTTGCAAATATAGCATGACTGTTTTTCAAGTGAAAAATATATTCGATAATTGATTTGTTCGTAGTTAATTAATATAGACTCAGGAATATTTTCTAGATTTTTAGGAGTAATGTAATAAAACAAAACGGCTTGGTTTTTGCTTGGGAATTTTTTGTTATGTGTAGTCAGAGCGGTTGAATATAATTTTGATTGATTGGATGGATTAATGACATCTTGAGAATTTTGAAGTTCAGAAGATCTTTCCTCTGAAATTTCCTGCATATTGGGCCTATGTTGCCTGATTACGGCCCTGGTGCTTGGACAGGTTCATAAGTAATAAGTAATTAAGCTACTTAATTACCTCGCTACTGGTATTTATAACCGTTGTTTACTGCTTATTGATTAAAAAATAATAATAAAGATGGTCTAACTTACAGTTTGATCCCAAAATTGGATTAAGCACTATATAATACACTATTATACCAACTTTGATAATTTTATAACAAGTAAAACCACCTTAATTTTGATAAAAACTAAGAGCTAATCGGAAACGCTGTTTACTCGTCAAGCTCGTTTTGTAATCTCTTGTGTGTATATTTTTGACCCAGAATACAAAAGAGAGCCAAATTCTCCGTACTTACAACATCATAAATGAGATAGCCACAAGTTTTACGAAATAATAGAAAATAATATATTTTAAAAAGGTCGTTAGAATGCAGCATTAAATTAGATTAGATTACAGTACCGTAACAGAAAAATATTAAATGTAAAAATATGAAACAAAATAATACATACTTTCCCAAACAATAACATATTCAAGGTTTTGTAAAAAATTTTCTCCTAATCGACCTTTTACATTTTTACAATTTGTGTAAAATTTTTTAAATAATTGATTTCCAAAATAGTAAAATGGTATTGAAGATAAAATTATAATTTACTTTAATAACATTAGTTGTTCTTGCAATTATTTATCTTTAAACAGTTTCCGTGCTGTAAAACTGACTGAGAAGAATCACTTCTGTAGAAAAATAATTTTTTTCAAGTTTCGTAATTTTTGGCATAAAAAACTGCTGCATCAAGTCAAGTTCCTCATCGCGTTATAACAGGTTGAGTTGGCAATTGGAGATCTGAAAGTTTTTCCTTATGTAATTAAATTCTCAAAGGAACATTGAGAAAAACTTTTTTGACGTTACTAATTAATTCATTTGCTAATGGAAACTCGCACCTTATTTGTTCTAGACTCTAGGCTCTACGATAGGTAAAAAGAATGTTTGTGTATTTTGTTTAGGCCTTGTAATTGTAACGTTATTCGTTTTGTCATGCTGCTTCAATGAAATTAAATAACAAATTCCTGGATTATTTTTCTCTAATTCTTCAATTAGTAGATGTACTATGTAAATACGATAAGAATCTGTAGTTTCATTAACCATAATAAAAAAGTAGTTGTCACCAATAAATGTCTTTATTTACAGCACAGTGTCCTTTTATTGTGCAATATTGAGGTAATTTTTTTTTCACAGTAGACTCTTCATGTATATTATATGTACTGTACTTTTGCAAAAATGACCTTAAATTGATTTTAGCTATTTAATTTTTTAATGGTGGATTTGGTGCAACCATTACTCTGTATAAATCTTCATTGAACTGACGTTTATCGTTGGTTTTGAAAGGAAAATGCAGCACTTTTTAACGACAGCTGCGATGTCCTTTATTTTAACTTAATCTTATATTTTGACCTTTTTACATGTTGGTCCACAATAAATTATTTAATGGCGTTAATCTGAAACAATGGAGAATGCAAATTATTTTTAGGAAACCACTTCTTTGTATATTATTTCCAAATATACAATTTAATAATGAAACCAAATTTATCTTAATTGACAGAACTATTAAGAGAAACATTCTATTTAATAATAGGGAAAATGAAAAATTACGACCAATTAAATTGGTGGTCATCGTCAAACAGCCAGGCTGTCAGAACACTTTCTCCCATGTTCTGACAGTTTGTGGTTCCTTGCTCTTCATTGTTCTCTTCCTCCTCTATGTCTGTGATTTTTATTGATGATTCCTCCTCCCCTAAATTTTCTTATTTCCCTTGGTCTTTTTTGTTTACTGGTCTTAAAATGTCCTCTACCGTTAACGTTGAATGTTTTGTAGGACCCGACCTGTTCATTTTCGGCTAACTCTAATGCCAGTTCAGCATCTCTTCTTCGAATTTCTTTTATTCTTCTGCTTCGCTCAATTTGCCGTCTGGCGGCTGTTCTACCCCATTCTTGTTTTCATTTATCTTCATTTCTTCCTTGTTCGTTTGCTTATGTTCGTCATCGTCATCGTCGTTTCCGTTTTTCTTTTTGTGTGTAAAGTCCATGCAATTCCCATGAGTGGGGACATGCTATATGTCCGGCCCGGCAGTGTGCCCTTACCACGCTAAGGCTACGTTACTTCGGGAGGTCGCAAAAATATCACGAAGGGATAGTTTTTGATGCTCAATCCTCGCATCTCTCATATCTTTGGCACGATTCCTTTCACCGTGATAGTGGGGACTTTTTGAAGTTATACTTCTATACGCGTGTTCCACGTAAGAAATTTGTACCGGAGTGAATCGGTGAAATCGTTACATATGTAAGATATGAGTAAAAGAAAGACAGAAGATATATTTTCTTTCTCTTTCTTTCTCGAGAGTAAAAATGTTCGCTTTGTATATATATATATATATATATATATATATATATATATATATATATATATATATATATATATATATATATATATATATATATATATGTATATATATATATATGTATATATATATATATATATATATATATATATAATATAACATATATTAATATAATTATTTTAGGCTTTTCTATTTCAAAATAATTACAATTATTTTTGTATTTCTTGATATAGCCGTAGATTTAAAAAGGAAAATAAGCCCAAAATAGCATCTATTAGCCATGCAAATAATTAATCTTATTAATTGTATGTAACATACGCAAACATGCTAAATTTTAAAATAAAATGATAATGTACAACATAATCCGAGTTGTTAGTTTTTTATTTTTATCTTCCAAAAACATTTTTTAAAGTTATACTTCTATACGCGCGTTTGATGTTTAAAATTTGTACAGGAGTAAATCGGCAAAATCAATACATGTGTAAGATATAGGTAAGAGACAGAAGATATATTTTCTATCTCTTTCTTTCTCTTTTCTTAGTGTTAGGTATCGCCACATCAACAAGTGTTATTTGCCTAGTAATTTTATTCACTAGTATGAGATCCGGTCTATTATGAGCCACCGGTTGGTCTGTGAGCACAGTGCGGTCCCAGTATAGCTTGTAGTTGTCATTTTCAAGCATTCTGTCAGGGACATATTGATAATAAGGCAAATGATCGGTTTGGAGAAGTTCCCGACGTTATTGTTAGTATTAATATATTTAGCCATACGGCTTACACTCCCTCTAGGGGGAAAATTAACTCATTCCAGATAACTACGGTATCAAAAGGATTGAGCTCAGGTGGGACTCTTTCCGTATTATCGAGCCCTAGATGACTTAGTATGTTGGAGTATCTCCAACATACTCCAACATACTAAAATTTTCGTACACATCTGGACGTCGCGAGGAGTACAACTTTCTGCATGGTCTTATAAAGATGTTCATTTAGATCCAGCTGTTTTATATTCGCTAGGAGGTTTTTGGGACAACAGCAGTAGTAAAGCGTGCGCATTTAATGCCTAAAAAAAGTTTTTCTATTAAGATATGACCAATTTAGTTGTCTTACTCTTCGCAGGAACTATAAAGTTAGTTCACTTTTCATTTGTTTATGGTTAATTTTCCGCGCCTGTTTTACTCCGAGATATTTGTAAATATCATTTTCACCCATTGCCTCGATGTTTTGGCTATCTTGCATATCGAAACCTCCGGGCTGAGCCTTTCCTCTGACTATATTTAGTATACGGCACTTGTCTAGTCCAAAATGCATACTAATATCATTTAAAAAAGTTTCTACAGTTTTTAGCACCTGATCTAGATGGTTTCGAGTAGAAGCCATTAACTTTAAATCATCCATATACAACAGATGATTAAGCTTCGCCACAAACGTGTTGTTATTTTTGATGCTAAATCCTGTCAGTGGAATTTAGCAGCTGAGATAGTGGGTTCATCGCTAGACAGAACCATAGTGGACTCAACGAGTCCCCCTGAAAGAGGCCCCGGTTATTAGCGATTATCTTCAGTTTCGATATTGGTGTCACTAGGTATTTGAAGGTGAATTTTAGTCTTGCACATTGTCATTATATGCTTTAAAAAAGCCACGAGATTATCATTGACTATATATATTTTCAATATATCTATAAGACATTCATGTGGCATTGAATTAAAAGCCTTCTTGTAGTCAATGAAGGCAGTAAAAAGGTTTCTTTTTTTTGTGTATACCTGGTTAGAAATGACTGAGTCGATATTAAGTTGTTCTTTGCAGCCCATGAAGCCCTTAGCGCATCCTTTCTGTTGAGGCTCTATGATATTGTTCAGAGCACAGTGTTGTTAGATACGCCGGGCCACACAGGATGTGACCAATTTGTACAAAGTTGAAAGACAAGTAATTGGGCGGTACTTGGCTGGATTTCGGGTGTTATTTTGATCCTTCCATATTAGATAAGTGGTTCTGTGAATTAGAAATAATATTATTAATAAATACTGTTAAAACTTCATGAACTCTCCAAAACTTCTTTAGCCAGAAGTTTTGAACTCCGTCTGGTCCAGGAGATTTCCAGTTATGAAGCTCTTTGATGATGTTCGAGACTTGTTCTCAAATTTGTTGACAATAATAAACCTATTGCTAAATTAAAATCACAGACAATAAATATAAAAATGAATAGGACGACCTTGTAATCGCTTTAGGTACAAATATTGTAAATATTTTAAATGGAAGTATAGACTTTAAACAAAAAAGATGTTAGTCTTCGTAAATGGGTATATTTATTTAAAAACCCTTAAAAGGGCCACATCAAAAAAACAAACGTTTTCGGACTAAACAGTCCGTCATCAGGTTTAAATTTTAAGGCCATTCCTCGCGATTCTGGGCATAACTAATTCCAATGTAAAAGTTTATATCAAATAACGCAAAAACTATGGCAGATATTGAGATGATTCTTTTTTTATATGAAAGGTATTAAAAAGTTCTAGTGCACTATTTGGTTGTAAATTAATAAATTGTTTAAACAATATTTTTTTTTTAAATATTTTTGGTTAAAATAAACGTAATTTTTTTTTTTTGAAATGGGGCACTACAGAATTTTACCCACTTTCCGAATCTGTTTTTATTTTTAACATAAAGTGTAACACAAAGCAGCTATTTCATATAAACTATTTAAAAAATGTTAAATTGTGCTAAATGTACTCTCTCTCTCGGTCAGTACAAGCTGTCCTTGTTGATAGTTCTGGACTCTCGCCGACGAGTAGGTAAGACAGAGGGAGGGTCATAAATAATGTTGAATAACATTATTAGGGCTTATTTCGACTTTTGACTAGTTTTGACAAACCAGTGTGTTTTGTTGTTTTTAAAATGGGTAGTTCGCGAAGACGTTTATGTTCCGGACGAAAAAGTCGACGACGATTGAGAAAATTTTATATAAATAAGCAGTAAGTACCTATAATTTGATTAAATTTTTATATGAATAGAAATATTTTCTGTTGTTTGTGACATTTTCCTTCTAAATGTTTATACTGTTTTTATAATAATACTATTGTTTCAGTATTTATTTATATAATTATAATTTATTATGTAGAAACAGAGTAGAATTTTGGTCAATCGGTCAGTACATTTTTTTGTATTTCAATCAGAATTATTATTTTCTTTTCTTCTTTACATGAACTCAGAGTAATACCCAAATATTTTGTAGTATTTGAATATGGAATTTGATTAATTATATTTATTGGACTATTTATTTTGAACGTTTTTGTTAGTAAAGTTTACATAATATATGAAGTTTGTTTCGTCACTTGCTTGTCCAGTCACATTAGTCCAGAGTAATAATGATTTTCTCGTGACAATCAATAATCCAGGTAGCTGACAACTATTTTAGTTATTGTAGATATATAAGAACAAAACCTACCTGTTTCCTGCCTAAAGTTCGGAGCCGTTTTTTAATGATTTAATGTAATGCAAGAAACGCGATTTTTTCCACTCCATTAGAAAGCTAAATTTAGTTTAGAAAAAAAGAAAGAAAAAACTTTTAGAACTTTAAAAACATTGTCCTTAGATGAAATCGTTTTTTACATTCGAAAAGCTAGTATTTTCCCCGAATTTTCAAATAAAAAATTTGACCTAGGTTAATTTGGGCCAAAGTTAGCCATATTTTTTTGTTAATTCACAGCTAATTTGATTATAATAATTAAGGAACCTCTTTGACGCCATGATAAAGAATGGGATTTGTATTTATTGATAAAAAATTTGCACAAATATTGTACCTTTACAGGATCTTCTACGAATTTTAAAAATGTAGTTCAAATGGTGATTAGGAAGAACCTACAAATTCATGGAGTACAAATCCATACCGAACAAACAATTTCAAACTAATAAAATTTTTTATATCTCCGGTTCTACTCAATGGATTTTGATCATTCTTTTTTAATTTGTATGCAATTTCTACGTACATTACAAATATGTAATTTGTTTATATATTAATTAATTAATTCATAATCTAGTTTGTTTAAACAATTAAATGTGAATAGTGAAAAAATAATTTTCTTCCAAAAATCTATTTTTTTAACACTATTATCATTAATATTCATAGTAAAGATTGCGTTTTTTGCCTTAAATTGTTAATAATTAAAAAATGGCTCGAAATTCAAGGCAGGAAACAAGTAGGTTTTCTTCCTATAGGTCTACAATAACTAAAAAAGTTGTCAGTGACCTGGATGATTGAGTGTCACGAACACGAAAAAATATACCATTTTTGCTTATTTCCCTGGAATAGGTATATATTTGATTAAGATCTGTGTAATTTCTCTGTCGCTTCCTGGCTGGTTTTGCATATTGCTATGATAGAAGTGTCATCGGTATATGTTTCAATTGTATTATTTTCTAGGACAATAATATAATACGTATACAAAAGGTATACAAAAGACACTTCTTTGTGGCAGCCCTGCTGTAATTTCTTTCAGTTCCGTTAATGTATATTCCTGTTTAAATCTGAAATATCTTTCCAATATGCAGGATTCAATAATTTGAGAGTATCGTTTTGGTAAATAGAGTCTTAATTTATAGTTATGGCATCTTTGCCATACTTTATCATATATCTGAGTCACACCCTAAATTGTCCATCATACTATCCTTCATGATCCATGTTTTACATCCATATAGTAATACAGTATATTTACATATAACAAATTAAATCCTTAGTTGTAAATTTTTGAAATAAGTACTCAGTATACATCTAAGTTTCATAAATGCTTCTCATAAATCTTATAAATCTAAACATTTTGTAATCCGTTGTGCAGAATATTTATCATCAAACTGTAATATATACATTAAAAGCCAATTTGTCAGCAAAAAAACAATAACAAAAGAAAATATAAGACATAAAAACCAATACACTTATATCTTGTTATACATTATTTTGTTATAAAAGTTTGTCTTCGATTTAATTGTTATGAATTATTTACAGGACGATTATTTGTTACCTGTATGTACCCTTGCTAAGTTGTGAATTAATTATTCAATAAATAATATTACTCTTATATACTCGTATTATTCTAATTGCCCCATAATCGCAATGAATAGAAGACCTCCCGCTCGCTTTATTGTATACACCCAAGACTTCACAATAGGGGGTTGTAAGTAGGTAAAAATATAAAAAATTTTTTATATTTTTACCTACTTACTTACAAATTTATAGAAAACATACTGACACGAATAGAAGAATTTTACACAGAACTTTACAGAACACATCAACAAGATGATGAGGTGAGACCAGCACGGAAATTAATAAAAAATGTTGGATCAGAAATAATGCCAAAAGTAACAATTTCAGAGGTAACTACAGCATTAGAAAACACGAAGAAAAATAAAGCTGCAGGAAAGGATAGAATTACCACAGATATGATATTAGAAGGAGGTAAGGAACTAATTGCAATTGTAACTAAGCTTGTAAACAGTTGTTTACATCAGGGCAAAGCCCTAAGAGCTGTAACAACCCTAAAGTAATATTATTACACAAGAAAGGTGATAGTCGAAAATTGGAAAACTACAGACCCATCAGCCTACTGCCACACCTGTTTAAAATAGTCACCAAAGTCATAACTACTCAACTAACAAGGAAATTAGACGAATACCAACCATATGAACAGGCAGGTTTTAGAAAAGGCTATTCAACTTCCAATCACCTGTTAACCACAAAAATATTAATAGAAGAATGTAACGAATTCAAGTTTCCAGTTTTTCCAGCATTTGTAGACTACGAAAAAGCTTTCGATACCATAGAACACACGGCCGTAATAAACGCAATGCAAAATTGTGGAATAGACAGCATATATATTAACTTAGTAAAAGAAACTATGAACCAAGCTACAGCTAGATACTACCTAAATGAAAATGAACACACGAACACTGTACCATTAAACAGGGGAGTTAAATAGGGAGATACCTTATCACCCAAACTGTTCACCTTAGTTTTGGAGGACGTTTTTAAAAACCTAAATTAAAAATATAAGGGAATAAACATCAATGGCCGCTACCTCAGTAATCTACGATTTGCAGATGACATAATCCTGATAGCTACTGACCTACAAAAAATGCAAACCATGCAAATTGAAATTCAAACTGAAGACATAAAAAGAAGAAGAAAGTTAGCTTGGGTAGCATTCGGTAAACTGAACTATATACTCAGAAATCAACAAATAAATTCAATCACATCTTAGATCTAAAGTTTTTGATGCATGCATTATTCCGATATTAACTTATGCGGTACAAACATGGACAATCACAAAAAAGAATATGAATATACTTAGAGTCACTCAACACGCGATGGAAAGAGCAATGCTAGGTATATCACTTAAGGACAAGAAAACAAACACATGGATAAGACAGAAAACCAAAGTCACCGATGTGGTGCAAAAATCATTAAAGTTGAAATGGGAATACGCTGGACATGTAGCTAGGAGCGATCTGAACAAATGGGACAGATCAATTTTAACCTGGAGACCATACCAACACAAAAGACTTAGAGGCAGACCTCCTATAAGATGGACAGATGATCTGAAAAGGACTGACAGGAAAAATTGGCTACAAGTAGAGTACAATAAAAAACAATGAAAAGGAAGACTTGAAGAGGCTTATGTTCAGATGTGGACGTGAATGGCTAGACGAAGAAGTCAATGAGAACACAAAAATTTGGCGTGAATAAGTGGGTAAGTTACATTTTTTAAGCGTTAGTGATATACTCACAGCTCATAATTAGGTACGTCATTCATTGCATGATAACCTACCAATTTCTATAAAAACGAAATTAAACTTAAAGTTTTTATTTTTTAAAACTAGTAAAATGTTTAAAATGGCCATACTGAAAAGATTATATTTTTGATTTATCGACTTATTCACAGATGGTACAGATATAATATATTTTATTAGCTAATACATAACTTCTGTATATAATAGAAAACTGTATAAAATCTGTATAAAATTGTTTCTACTAACGTTCGTATCCGCTTTTGATATTGTATGTGCGTCACACTCACAGGAAACGTCTGTTCAAAGAGATTTCGTCCTTTTATATCATTTTTGTCTGAAATTTCAAACTTTGTCATATATACCAAAGTTTAAATGATAAAAAGATTCCAAAAACTGACTTCCCCCACAAATGTAATCCCCTAACAACTATTGATAAAGTAGGTCAATAGTATTTGGCCCAATTTGGGGTCACTTCCCAACATCACAACTACGAACAGAAACTGAAAAACTTCAGATTGTTTGTTAAGGGTAACTCACTTAGGGATTAGTATATACTTAACGGTAAATAGGAAGATTTTTTAATTGTGATAACTTTCTTAAGATGGCCCAAATTTATTTAATCTGAAACGACTGAAACGACAAAAAATAAACCTAGAAAAGACCGAATAATTAACACAACAAGAACCAGTGTGAAACTTGGAAATCGACCCAAATTTATGGTTGGTATTTTTTTCTGAAAAATGGTTTTGGCAGAGCCAATTAACCATACTTGATTGTGTTTGTTGTTAAGGTCGACTAAATTTTAATTATTATTTATTGCAGATTCATAGTCAAAATTTTCTTGTGATCAGAATGTTAGTATTACATTTTTATTTTTTCTTATTCTTTTATTATCTTCATGTTTTTTTTTGTTTTTTTTGTGTTTTTTAGCTTATATATATATATATATATATATATATATATATATATATATATATATATATATATATATATATATATATATATATATATATGAGCAATTCCAATACTTTTCACCCACTTTTGTGGGAGGGGTTTTCGGATATGCTCCAAATTATAGTATGTCATTAAACCTTATAAAATAAGACCACAGTTCAAATTTCAGCCCTCTAGGTACACTAGGACCCGAGAAATCCCTTCTCAAAGGCCCAAAAAGGCCCTTTTTAGCCCATATTCAAAAAGCTATATCTCGATGTCCTGTAAACCGATTTTAATTTATAATAGCTCATTTTTTTTGTTATAACGTCAGCTATTTATAAAAGAATTTTTAAAATGCTGAATCCCAAGATCCATTGTCGGGGACTAAATTAGTGCGGACGAAATTGAAAGATTTTGGTTATTTTTTAAAAATCATAAATAGTGTATGGGTAACTAAAACTACTTTTAATAGGTCTTATTTGAAAGGTTGTTTTATTACCTTTTTAATGAGACTTGGTAAATTAAAATTGATCAAGTAGATTCAGAGTTAGAACTGTTTGACATTTATCATTTTCGTGAAAATCGCGCTTTTTCGAATTTTCAAGCTAGCAGCAAAAAAATCTTTGAACTTTTAGAGTAACAAAACTTGGTGTGATGATAGTTCTTCATATGTACAACAACCTGTAACTCTTTATTTTTTGTGTTTTAGCCATTATTGACCTTATCTAACTGCTTCAAAAATTGGAAAAATCGAGTATTAGGCATATTATACATAAAGTACTCAGCAGTTTTGGCATTCTTGAATCAATTTCATAATACTAACTCGTTTTTCTCAATATACATAATAAAAGTACTTACCAAGAGCTTTAATTTAAGTAATGGTAGAATTGTCTGGTCGAAAAGTCGTTTTTGCCTATTAGTAAGTTTGTGTAAAATTTTGAACAACTTTGATTTTATAGTATATAGAAAACTTCTTTAGTCACTTCTCAAATCTATTAGCAATTGAAACAGTTTTTACCCACAAAAAAAATGTACCGCCGAGCTGCTAAGGAATGCTAGTACGAATTCGTGCAGGCATGTGTGCACAAATATTTTTTCTCTAATAATTTTTGGAATTCTATTAGATATAATAAGCTGACAATAGAGTTTTACAGTATTATTTTACAAAAATCGCTAAAAAAAATATTAATATAGTGATATTATATATAATAAAGTATATTGTGATTTTCCAATAATATAGTAAAAATTTATATAATAGTGTGTAAGTTTTAGATGAAATTTTAAATGTTTCTGAACCTGATGAGGGTCTATTGAGAGATCCGAAACGTCACCAATAAACTAATGTGCAGTAAAATTAGTTAATAACTACATTTCTGTAATCTGCAAACGTTAGAGTCAATAAATATCTTACGAATATTTCATTTGAGATATTTTGACATATAATATGACATATGACAGATAATTATATATTATAGATTGCAGATATAACATAATAAAGGTATATTAGAGGCTTTTCAAAAAATATTAAAACTTACTTAAGAAAAAAAAGTATTCGACAATTTCCGAGGAATTACAAAATCAGATAAAAGATTATTGTAAGTAATGGAAATGTGTACACTTTCCCTGGTAAAAGAGATTATGTAATAAGCCACGATGATCAAGGAAGAAAAATTTTGATACAAAAAAAATTATTGTTATATACGGTACATAATTTGTACTTAAAATACAGTGGTAGTGAAAAGGTGCCATCGTTTTCAATCTTTACCGCTTTAAAACCTGTTGAATGCATACATGCAGGAGACCCTGGTTGTTACACTATTTGTGTGTGTGCTCAGCATCTAAATGTAAAGCTTAAATGAAATGCAATTTCAAAAAAACTCAATTATAGAGATTTTTTAGCTGGTGCTGTTTGCATTTTTGACGAGGAAAAGTGTATGACTAATCAATGTAAAAAGTGTCCAAGACAATTAGGTGTGCAACAAACTTTTGAAAAGATTCTAAAAGAACTTGACATTAAACTATCAACGGAACCAATGAAGCATAAAAATTGGATAGAGAAAGACAGTTCAGCTTCACTTCAATGTTTTGAAGACAATGCAGAATATTTCAAAACACAACTTTGTAAAGATATAGATGATTTAACTTTTCATCATTTCGTAGCAGACAGCCAAAAAAGATATCTGAGTTATTGCAAAAATAAATTAGATTCATACACGTGTATCACTTTAATGGACTTTTCGGAAAATTATTCTTTTAATATTCAGCAATCTATTCAAGCATTTTATTATAATAATGCACAAGCAACGGTACACCCTTTTTGCATTTATTTCAAAAACAAGGAAAGTGATCAACTTTTAAACGTAAACTTTTGCATGCCTAGTGACACTAAGGATCATTTGGCTTACACAATAAATGCGTTTACTACAAAATTAATGCCCGAAATTAAAGAGAAATATAGCTGGATCAAAAATGTGTTCTATTTTTCAGATGGAGCACCTTAGCAATACAAAAATAAGTAATAAAATTTCAATTATTTATAAATATTTAACTTTATAATAATAAAATGTTATCATGATTCTTTAATTTGAAATTGTCATTGTCCGCCTAGGAATCATTTGGCTAATACAATATGTCACGAAAAAGACTTTGGAATAAACATCATACAATTTTTTTGCAACTAATCATGGGAAATCTCCATGTGATGCTACTGGCGGTACTATAAAAAGACTGATTATGCGGCATTGTATAAGGTCACATCTAGAAGCACAAATCACAAATGCAAGTGAGATGTATGAATATGTAAACAATAATGATGTTTACATTGGTAACAAATATAAAGTAATTATATAAAATTATTTTTTAAATATCATGATAAAATAAATCTTTATAATTGTATGGTAATTTTATAATTTATTACAGAGCCTTATGGGTACCAAATAATGAGGTACAAAAATATGAGTGCCATTTGCGAAAGCGTTTCAATGCTATTAAAACATTTCCAAATACTAGAAAGCGTCATTATTACATACCAGTAGAAGGAAAATATGTAATGAAGTTTACCTCTTTTGCTGAAGAACAAAAAATTATTGATGTAGATTTACAATAGTTCTAATGATTAAATATAAACTTTTTATATGAAATAAAAATAAACATAAAATAAAGATAAAAAGTAATTAACGAATTTTTACCAATGAAATATTTTGGTTAAATATTTAAATTCAAAGTTTCAAAGTTTTAAAGGAAATCAAAATACTTTTCGTATTATTTTTTAAGTAAATTTAATTTAACTTAACTAAATTCTTGTATTATTTTTTAAGAACATAATATTATAGTAATAGGTAATAAAATATTTTAAAATTAAATATGCAATCCTTTCATTCGATAATAAAGAAGTTTTCTGTTGCTACAAAATCATGATACTATGAACTAAAGACAAACTAACGCGCACGCGATCAGTCTATCTCTTTTGCACGTGTGACGTCACTTGGCGACAAACATCACCAGAAATGTTCTGTTTTGCATGGAATTTTGTCAGATTTAGTATTGTTTTATCGTTTATCTAGTACGTTGACAAATAAATGTGTGCATTTTTGATAAAATATATTTTAGAATATTAAATTAAAGATAAACTTTTATCACCAATTGACGTCATGCGCATCGACGTACAAAATTCGATTGCAAATTGGTTTTATCTTGGAAGTCATAGTATCATGCTACAAAATCAAAGTAACTCAAAATTTTACATAAACTTACTAATAGGCAAAACGACTTTTCACAGATTTAAAACCCTGAAGTATAAAAAAACGTTGCAACAATTGAAACTTTGGTTTTCGAGAACCCAGAGAATTCTACCATCACTTAAATTAAAGCTCTTGGTAAGTACTTTTATTATGTATATTGAGAAGAAGGGGTTAATATTATGAAATTGATTCAAGAATGCCAAAACTGCCGAGTTCTTTGGCTTACTTTAGATGCGTAATACTCGATTTTTCTAATTTTTGAAGCAGTTAGATAAGGTTAAAAATGGCTAAAACACAAAAAATAAAGAGTTACAGGTTATTGTACATATGAAGAACTATCATCACACCAAGTTTCGTAACTCTAAAAGTTTAAAGATTTTTTTGCTGCTAGCTTGAAAATTTGAAAAAACGCGATTTTCACAATAATGATAAATTTCAAACAGCTCTAACTCTGAATCTACCTGATAAATTTTAATTTACCAAGTCAGTTTTAAAGGTAATAAAAGAACCTTTCAAATGAGACCTATCAAAAGTATTTCTAATTACCTATTCACTATTTATAAATTTTTAAAAATAACCAAAATCTTTCAATTTCGTCCGCACTAATTTAGTCCCCGACAATGGATCTTGAGATCTAGGATTTTATAAATTGTTTTGTAAATAGTTGACGTTATAACAAAAAAATAGCTATTCTAAATTAAAATCGGTTTATAAGACTACGAGATATAGCTTTTTGAATATAGGCTAAAAAGGGCCCTTTTTGGGCCTTTGAGAAGGGATTTCTGGGGTCCTAGTGTACCTAGAAGGCTGAAATTTGAACTGTGGTCTTATTTTATAAGGTTTAATGAGATACTATAATTTGGAGCAAATCCGAAGACCTATATATATATATATATATATATATATATATATATATATATATATATATATAGAGAGAGAGAGAGAGAGAGAGAGAGAGAGAGAGAAAAGAAATTTAATCTTTGCAGATAAGTTAAATAGTAAACTCTTAAATATTGGGAAAATCTGCAAGATTTGCAGATTTCCCCAATATATATATATATATATATATATATATATATATATATATATATATATATATATATATATATATATATATATATAACACTGTTTTTGATGGGTTGGAGTCAATAAAAGGGGCTATTTGTTGACTATTTTTTACTCGAGCTTTCAATTGTGATTACAATTTTTATCAAGAGCTTCTAAAAAATACAAAATGTCTTACAAAGTTGAACTAGAAATAAAAAATTTTTTGTTAACTCACCAAATAAAATTAGTTTTTTATATAAAACTACTGCTTACATAATAAATACAAAAAATATTAATAAAAAAATGTCTTATTCTAATAAATGTTTCTCTGAAAAATTTAGATGAAGTTTCTTAAGAAAAAAATTGAAATTATAAACAAAAATAGAATAGCTACAACCAGCCTAAAATGTCATAAATACTAACTTAAAATAAAATTTTGTTTAAAAAATTCTTCTTTGTTTAGTAACAAAAAAGAAGAAGATTTATTCACCATTGATAGATGCCCGGAAAAATGTAACAAATACATGGAAAATTCAAAATAAGATATTTTACTGACTGCATAAATTAAATAGAAATTATATAATTATAAATTTTGCTTAAATTTTGAATTTCTGACCTTTTGTTTAAATTATTATCACTTTTGCTAATACAAACCATTTCCAAAAAAGTTCTTTTAAATTTATTACTTTCATTACATAAAATTTTAATATTATCAAAATCCATAATATGGTCTTTGTCTATTACATGCTCTGCCAAAGCACAAGATGGTTTCTTAATTCTACAATCACTCTTGTGAGAAATAATGCGATTAGAGAGATTTCTTCCAGTCTCACCAATATACTCAGCTTCACACTGAGTACAAACAATGCTGTATACTACATTTGTTTGATCTAATTTGTCTATAGGATATTTAGTTTTGGAATATAAAGATGAAATAGTTTTGATGTTCTTTGTTGCTATTTTTATATTGTCAATAACCTTTAATGTCTGTATTAATTTAGGAGTTAATGATGGTATAAAAGGTAGTGAATGATAATATATGTTTTGATTGTTGGATACAGTGTTTTGAGATTTAGCAAAAAATGGTGTTAAGTTATTTATATTTAATAAATTAGAAAAAAGCATCCTATAATATTAAAATTTTATGTAATGAAAGTAATAAATTTAAAAGAACTTTTTTGGAAATGGTTTGTATTAGCAAAAAGTACTTCTTTTTTCTTATATATATATATATATATATATATATATATATATATATATATATATATATATATATATATATATATATATATATATATATGTATATATGTATTTGTTTTTTGGCCCATTTATATTTTCTTAATTCTTTTATATTTTTCTTTATTAATTTGTGGTATATATACATTTTCTGATTTTTTTTTAATTTTTTTTTTTAAGTCATATTAACAGATTATGCCTATACACTATTAACAACCATTATTTACATATTTTAACATGTGTGTACATGTAATGAAGAATTTTCATGATTGGAAAACATTAAATGATTAAGGTTTATTTGAAAACAACGCTTAGAGTTTATTATTGCCTTATAAGGTTCGTTTATAATATTAATTTGTAAGTCATATTCTAATATAATATGTGTTAAATCGCCTTTTTGCTACAAGTACAATGGTATGCCGATTCCATGCATGTAAGATGGCATAAGATCATGATTTATTCTTAGCCGATTAATAGTCTTTATAAAATATCGATTAGATTCTGTGTAAAAATCCTAAAGTTACAACGATAGAAGTTTAAGCCAGCCTTACATTCTCTGTAATATAAATGCTAATTATTTTTCAGTTGTTGTCTAATAAAAGTGTCGCTGGAAAAATATCTGTCGCTGGAATTAAATTTTCGTTTACTTTTTCTCCGATTATATATGCTGATTTAGCTAAATTGTCAACGATTGCAGTATCTTTGATTTCCTAATGGCCCTTGATCCATCTAATTGTTACATTTAATTATATTTGTATAGTTTCATAAAGAATTTTAAAAATTTTCAGTTCAATGTGGTTTATGTGTTTGACTGTTTGAATGTTGTTAAATCTGTCAACCACGCATTTAATATCAGTAAATATAACATAGATGCTAGTCGGATTCAGTACTACATACTGCAGAGCAAACATTACTGCCATCATTTCTGTTGTGTATATAGAGCATTCACTGGATAAGCTACACTGGTGATGGTCATTTTTATTTTCATGGAACAGCCCGTTCCACTTGCATCTTTGGACACATCAGTAAAGATGTACTGATAATTTGTTCATTTTTCTTTAAAAATATTATTAAACATATTTGGGAGTGAATATGAGTTTAAGTAACATATTTTGACCTTTTTAGAAAATAGTGTTTTGCCATTTCACTGAAGTGAAGCGAAATTTGGCTTTTATAGAAAACACCGTTATATTTCAACGTACTGAGATAGCTTTCTACCAAAGGTGTAGATTTTTTAGTTCTCCAGTAGTTCTCTATCTTAAAGGTATTTACAATTTTTGGATATAATTGGGATTGTAAATTTGTCGCTAAGGAATTGGCGGCGTAAATACAATGGAGGTTTCACCACTTCATTTTTTATTATTTGGACTGGAGTGGATTTTAAATAATCTCAGACATTTATTTTTTTGAACTTTTAAGTTTGTTTAGGTGTGTATTGGGCGCTGATCCAAATAAATGACAGTTATAGTCGAAAATCGGCCTGATCATGTTCCGGTAAAACATCAACAACCAACATTTGGGTCTGCTTCCCAATTTGTTTTGCAGAAAGCTTTTAAAATGTTCATTGAGTTTTTAGATTTTTTAACAATTTGATGAATGTGATCTTTTCATAACAATTTTCTGTCTAGATGGGTACCAAGACACTTAATACAGTTTTTTATAGGGAAATTAAATTCTTCCACATTAAGATTGCATTATGAAAGTCTATGTATTTGTGAAAAGGAACACACCTTAGTTTTTGTTTCAGAAATTGATAATATTTTATAGCCACAGTACTGGTTTACTATTTCTAATGTGACTTTCAAATTATCCTCACAGGTACTTAACAATTTTCCTGCTATATGTAAAACAACATCATCAGCATATTGAAGAATTTTTGTATGGTTTGGTATACTAACTGCAAGATCTATGTTGTACAGGATATATAAATTCCGGCCTTAAATACTCCCCTGTAGCAACCCAATACTAGTTAGCCGAGGATATAAAAATTCTTCATTATTAATTTTTAACAAAGTTAGTCTGTTAGCATATTTTAAAAAGAGAACCAATGATCTAGGGACTCCAATATACATTTTTTATAAAGAATATCTAAAATGACATTATCAAAAGCACCGGAAATGCTAAGGAATTCAGCTGCTATAAAGTTATTTTATGTAAAATTAAGCTGAATTGAAGTACCTATAGCTGTAGTTACATCTTGAGTGGACTTAGACTTGTGGAAATCATACTGGGAACTTGGAATGTTCAAATCCATTTTTTAATATTCTCTCGAATGTTTTTAAAACCCATGAAAGATAGGTCAGTAAGAACCTGGATCACGTTCTGCTTTACTAGGTTTTTTGATCAAAAATACATTTTGATGGTAGCTATTGAAAAAGTCAGATACTTTGTATTTATAGTCTTAAAGAATGGAATCACTTAGCAAGACTAGCATAGACAGGAATATGTATCAAATAAATTAAAGATTTACTATGTGATGGGCAGATTATCAAAAATGTAAAGGAAAGAATATATATCAACTAAGTACGTAGTGTTATATCTAAGAAAGAAGAAAATTAAGTAATGAATATAAAAAACAGATCCAAAATTACAGCAACCTAAATGTAGTTCATGGAAAAAAGCTGTAGAGGGACAAGATTGAACTGTATTTGAAATAAGAACATAAAAAAATGGCAGTAGAGCAATATATATTAAGCTAAATTGATGAAAAATGTTTCAATTTAAAACAGACGAGTGAGAAAAGTAGTAGATCACGGAATGAAAATATCAATGATTTCGGATTGAAGCCCAACGAGAAAGAGAAAAAGACGCAGGATCCTAAATATCAGGAATGGATCACGTAGACACGATCATGGAAAGCGTCGAGATTTAAGAGATGAAGAATGAAAGAAGAGAAAGCACTAAGGACGTTATCGCTGAAGAAAACCACTATTAGTAACAACCCCAGAACTCGTATCTGATAACTTTAATGTCATCAGCAGCAGAAATAGCTTCATCTAAAGTATTCAACCTTATTGACTTATTCCGAAAACCAGCTGGCTACGACCAACCATGGATCACATGGAAAGAATTACTTAAACGAATTAGAACGGGACATGTAGTATGCGCACATAACCTCTTTAATTGAGGAAAATTACAAAAACATTACAAGCGAAGGACACTTGCCACACATGGCGATCAAGTGTTAAACAGTGAATCAAGTATAATGACAAGTATTAGAGTATTCTTGCATGCAATGAAGTCGACCGCAAATATTTCTGTGGATTCGAAATCTGAAATTACGCAATAGTTCTGCGTTTAGATGACTACTTCTAACTAAACACAAACTTCGTAACTAATTAAATTAAATTTCAAACTTACGTAACACCAAATTGAGTATAACAGTAATATCTAGTCGCTGAATTTAATAACCTGGTCTGTCACACCATAATAGTCGTAACCTTCGGTTTAATATATATATATATATATATATATATATATATATATATATATATATATATATATATATATATATATATATATATATATATATATATATATATAGTGTTTATTAGATAAATCTATCCACCTTAAAGAACTTTTGAACAACTAATTTCTAGGAAAAGCGCAATAACACGTCAATCACTATTTAAAGATGGAAAGAAACATTATGTCATATTTAAGCTTGCTGGCAAAGGCACCCTCTCGCTTCCAATATCATCCCTTATTTCTTTTAAAATACTTTTACCTTTTTTATTTGATTTGGATTCTCCTATTTCTACTGATTTTAAAAATGTATTACACACGATGCTTTAAATAATTAGTTTATAAGAAAAATAAGTATAAAATCAAGAATATTTTTTTTTCACAATTTCACTACCAAAAACCATCTAAATTGGTTGGTTAATGGAAAAAATTCATACAATAGTACAATCTATTTTAAAATTCTTCTCTGACATTCCTGATCATGTCTGCATTTAATTGTCGACATTTATCCTATATCGTGTATCGTAAATAATCCAGGTTGAGAAGCACAAATTTTTATTTTTAAATACCTTCATATAAAGAAGTCTACTGGTGTTAAATCCGGTAATCTAGGTGGGCAATTTAGAAAACGATCATAAAAAAATTTGTTTAAAATTGTCGCACAGGTAAAGTAAAATTGTGGGGGAACTTTATTATGTTGAAATATAACGAAATCTTTAGCAGGGTTTTTTTTAACACACCATTTCATTTTCCAGTTAAAAAAAGGTCCGATAATGTGATCCAATACACTCCACACCATAAGTTTAACCTTTGAGGAGACTATGTGTGAAATTCACGCACAATATGTGCATCACTCCCGACCCAGTAACGGCAATTATGTCTGTTCACCAAGGCATTTAATGGAAATGAGCATTTATCGAAAAAGCAAACATTGCTTAACAATTGTAAATTATTAACGATGCATTGTGTCAATAATTCGCAAAATTCGAGAGGACGATCAAAATATTTTAATTTAACTCTTGTATCAATTTAATTTTGAATGCATGGAACTTAAATTTCTGGAAGATTCGGAAGGCTGTAGAATGTGAAACATCGATTGCTTTGCTTATTATTGGAAGTGACTGTAATTACTCAACCTATACGTTAACTTGGCCTAAAACGGCTACTTGGATTGCTTCGTTATTTACGAGTCCATGTTGGTTATGCTTTTTATTGCAAACTGGCTCTGTTTGCTATTAATTTTTACATACTTATATATTGAATGTCTGTTGGAGTGTGTTTTATTAAAAATTCTAGCAGCATCTTTTTCTCACTTTTTATTTCTGCAGTAGAAACCTACAATTATTTCGATTTTTTCTTGCAAAGTTTAAACAAAGAAAAAATGTCTATAGTATTTTTCATATAAAAATGCGTCTACGTCATTCAATATTTACGATGTCAGAACCCCAAAGCGTTGCCAAAAGATCAGAATAGTTAGTAAGGAATTTTCTAAATGGCAACTATTTGTCAAACTAATATAGTAACAGTAAATTTTTTTTTTCATCCTTTATTTATTGAAATCTGTTTCTACAAATAAAACAAAACAATAATCAATATGTTTATCAAGTAATTAACATAGGGGAGAGCTGTCCAGTGACAGAAATCCTTAAGATAAATTTCTAATATATATAAATATTTGAAATATAAATAACAATTTACAAAGACATTTTACTAACATATTAAAAAAATAGTAATAGTTAAAATTATAACAACACACACAATTATAAGTTTTAGGTATATGTAGTATCAGTTGTAGCTATAAAACGATATATACGTTTATGTATATAAAGGTATAGAGAGGTCTAGAGGATCACGTCGTTTTAGTCTTAATCTCCTTGGTCGCTTAAGTAGGTCTTGGGCAAGTGTATTTGGATGGTTTAGTAGTCTATTTTTGTAAGTGCCACTGAGTGAGACAACGGTGTCTTTAATATTTTGGATCTGAAGATCTCGGTGTATCACATAATTGGGCACGTACCACGGTGCATTGGTAATATGTCTCAAAACTTTAGATTGGAAACGTTGAAGTTTCAGTAAGTGAGAATTAGATGCTGTACCCCATATCTGTATACCGTAGGTCCAAACTGGCTTTAGAACACATTTATACAGTAATAATTTATTATGTAGACTTAGTTTGGATTTTTTATTCATGAACCAATACATTTTCCTGTATATTAATCCTAGTTGCAGTCGCTTTGTCCAGATGTGCTTTCCCCAATTTAGTCGGCTGTCAAAATGTATTCCCAAGTATTTAACATCACTTTTTTTGGGTATTATGGTATTGTTTATGCACACAGATGGTACACTCTCTTTGCGTAAATTAAATGTTATATGTGCTGATTTGCTGCCATTTACTTTAATTCGCCACAGTTTTAACCATTTCTCTAGTTCATTTAAATGAATTTGTAAATTTTGACAGGCTGTAACAGGAACCGAGCTAGAAACCATTATCACAGTATCATCTGCATAGGTAGCGATTGTGCTGTTTACTCTTGTGGGAATATCTGCCGTATAGAGTAAGTATAAAGTTGGTCCCAATATACTACCCTGAGGTACTCCCGATAGAATTGGAGATATGTTTGATACTGCTTAATTGCATCTGACCTGGAAATATCGATTGGTAAGGTAGGATCTCAGAAGAGCATACAGAGGATGAGGAAAGTGAGTTTTTATTTTAGATAGCAGCCCCTCATGCCATACTTTATCAAATGCTTGTGAGACAACCAAAAAGGCTGCAGTGCAGTATTCTTTCTTTTCAATCGCATCTCTTGCTTCTTTGGCAACTCTATGTACCTGCTCAATTGTTCCATGTTGTTGCCTGAATCCAAACTGATAATCAGGTATTAACTTTTGTCTGTCGATTATAGAATTCATTTTCTGAAGGAGTATCCTCTCAAATATCTTAGAGATAATGGGAAGCAAACTAATTGGACGATAGGATGATAGTTCTTGTGGATCTTTATTTGGTTTCGGTTTCGGATATTTACATAAGCAACCGAAATCCTTCTTCGCGTAAATTTTTGCAGATTTTTTCCGATATTAAATCATACCCTGGAGCTTTTTTAGTATTGAGATGTTTAACTAACTCTTTTATTTCGTTAATTTTGATATTTTCTATAGGAGGTGACATCTGGTAGGGTGCATCTAAGTTCTTGTGAATGAATTCTTCTTCTTCCTTTGAGATAGTTTTGGAGTGTTGTTGAAAAACTTGGCTGAGATGATTAGCGAATGCTTGTACTTTATC
This sequence comes from Diabrotica balteata, assembly GCA_918026665.1. NCBI lineage: Eukaryota > Metazoa > Arthropoda > Insecta > Coleoptera > Chrysomelidae > Diabrotica > Diabrotica balteata. Next base: position 137,122,426 of record OU898277.1, read on the forward strand.
TTCATCGGCCTTGGCCCAATCACCGTCTTTATTTCTAATGGGACCGTCATGCTTAATCTGATGTTTAAGTTTCCTAGAGAGTTTCCAAATAGAGTAGTTTGTGTCATCCGTCGCAGTAAGACTTTCATTCATTTATGCCCTGATCTTTGTATTTGTGTAATTCTCTTTTAAGCAAACGAGTAGCCCTATTCAGTTCAGTTTTGTTCTCAGGAGATCTGGAAGTTTGCCACTGTTTTCTTAGTTTTCTCTTTTCGTTGTTAAAGATTTTTATATGATGTGGATATGGTTCACAGTTATTACCCCGATTTAGATCTGGAGTTGCTCTCCAAGCTGCCTGTTGAATGATTGATGTAAGGTGATGAACTGCTTCCTCAATATTTTCACTTGTTTTAAGAGGAAGTTTTAAGTTAATTGTGTTTTGAATATTAAATCTGAACAGACTCCAATTTGTTTTATGATTTGAAAACGTGGATTGTTTATTTGTATTATATACATGTTCCATCACATCAATAAATATGGGACAATGGTCCGACGAAAGGTCAAAAGAAGGTTTAATGTCTAAAAAGTTGTTACTTATTCCTTTTATGATACCAAAATCGATGAGATCGGGTATTTTATTTCTATCTGTAGGCCAGTAGGTTGGCTGCCCAGTAGAAATTGGAGTCAAGTTATTTTCGTTTAAACTTTTAATAAGTTCTGTTCCGCGAGTTGTTATCAGTCTTGAACCCCATCTTGTATGTTTTGTGTTAAAATCACCTACTGCAATAAAGCGATGACCAAGCCCTTTGAAATAACTGGAGAAATGGTCCTCTTTAATTATTTTACCAGGGGGACAATACGCAACTGACATCGTTATGTGCCCTTTACTGAGTTCTACAGATATAGAGGTTGCCTGAATGTTGATTTCACACACTTTATTTATTTCGTGATGTTTTATATTACTTCTAATGATTAACGCAGTTCCACCATGACCTTTTCCCATTGGGTGTGGTGTGACATAGGTGCAAAAATCTGGCATACTAAAATGGCTCTTGTTTGTCATATGAGCTTCAGAGACCATCATGATATCAAGATTGTGTAACTTTATAAATGCCTTAATCTCCTCACTATGGTCTGTGAGGCCGTTTGCGTTCCAATATCCAATTTTAATTTTGGGGTTGAACATTAAGTTTTGATAACATCGTTATGAGAAGGTCGAACATTTTATCCATTCTATCCATAAGTTTTTGGACCATCAATTCTAAACTGTTACTTGTTTCTGTTGTATTCAGTTTTTCCTGTGTAGTATTTGAGACAGATGCGGTAGTATGATTTGGTCCCTCCACAGCGTTTGCATATGTTACAGATGGGCGACGAGTATTTGAGGAACTTGGCGGGCAATGAGATTGTATTTTCTCCCTCAATTTTGGAAATTGTTTTCTTTGGAGCTCTTTGTAGACCAAACAGCCTCTGTAGGATGCAGGATGATTTTCTTGGCAATTTGTACACTTCACATCTTTAATTCGTGTTGGATTTGGACATTCGGATGACAAGTGATTGGCTGTACATTTTACGCATCGTGGCATTCTGTTGCAATATTTGTGAGTGTGTCCGAAATGTTGACACCTGTGGCATTGCGGAATTTCTCTTTTGGGATGTGGTGGTTCAACTTCAACTATTGAGTTAAGTAGTTTATTGACTTTATAAATATCTTAATTGTTTGCATTAGCAACCAATTCTACGTGGAAAAGTGGTAGTTGCTTTTTATCCTTTATTCGTTTTATGTTGGAGATATTTTTGACTGAATGTCCTAGTTCTTCGAGTGCCCTTTTAATCTCATTAGTTTCTGTTGAGGGGTGAATATTGCGAATAACCACTCGAAATCCACGGTCCTGTTTTATTTGATATGTGTGAAACTGCGCTTTTTTTGCTGTTAAGCTTTTAATAATATCCGAGTAAATAACAAGAGTAACAGTAAATAAAAAGAGTTTTAAGATTACTGCAACACACTAAAATACACAAGAAAATATTTTGTTACACAATTTTATATTCTAAATTTTGAACTAACCTCTTTTAGAGCATTAATAGTAGACCCATCCTGCAGTTTTTTCTTGTTCAAAACAATCTATCTTATTAGCGTTTTACAAACTTATTAGTTGTTTTGGCATGGCACAATCCCAATACACAACAATAATTAGTTTTTAAAGCTATTAATCTAAATTTAATATATATTTATAAATACAGTTTATTAATATATAATATTTTATGATCAAATTGTGTAAGAAATCAAGACATAAACAAAATTCTTACTCTAAAAAAAGCGGCAACACTTTAAACAATTTTGCCACACTCTGAACTGTCAAAAAATTTTAAGTATTCCCGTATCAGTTGCGTATAGTTATCTAATATATTTAATTAAAATTATTATTTTGTGGAATATTAGAGTTATTTTATAAAATTTATATTATTAATAATAACAAATGTTTTTGGTTATTTAATCGATATAATACTAAAAGTCCCAATATAATAATCATTCCATTTTTCTGATTATTATATCATGTTGACGCCTATGAATGATCAAGCAGTTCCGTAAAGTTTCGTATTATTAGCTGTGTTAGGATAATTTGAACTCAAAGGTTGGCGTTCTGGAAATTTTAAATATAAGTGACGTCACTTTACATAAATTCTGACGTGCACGCATTTTTATAAGAAAAATACTATGTCTTATAAACCAATTACCTAAAGCCGAATGTATTATATATTTTTAAAATCAATACAAAAAGTAGAAATGAAATATGAAATGAAAAAAGGGTAAAATAAAAAAATAATAATAACGGGATAATACAGGTGGTAAGGGGATGCCTTACCTAGCAAGTTTAAGTATAACCATTGATTATAAACCACTACCGTATAACGTAATGTCGCCTTCTTTAAATATTAATTGACGTGTTTTTGCGTTTTTCCTAAACATTAGAAGTTTAAAAGTTATTTAAGATAGATTTGTTTTATGTGAAAAGCATCGTACACCCATATATTAATATTTTCATACTTTTTGCCTGTATTCATCTTTTTCAATTCTATTATCCCCATTCTTAGTCGATTAATTTAGCATAGATATCCATAATCTACTTACTACGAAAGTAAGTTAATACTACTTATGAAACTTCATTCTTAAGGGAAAATAATTTTCAACATTTTCCTTATTACAGACCTCCTTAATAGTTCATTTATTTTAAGCAAGTGTCAAGCTTGAAATTTGAATAATCCAAACAATCAATTTGAGTGTGTAAGGGAAGAGCTGAGAAGATCATTTATTTGGATTAAAAGCGGTGAAACTACAGGTTCAAGCGGAAACTTCCTGGAGAAAGACACGGATTCACAATGACCTAATAGGTTAATTATAAAGTTTTTGGAAAGCCGCGAGATCCCTTAATGCTGTTTTGGAGTGTATGAAATGAAGATATATAATTTACACCTATTTCGGGAAGCTTAGCTTAGGGCTTCAGTGGCTGGCCCGTTGTTAATTATGTTTCATTTCACGGTGTATAGCCCTTTAATTAAATGTCGCTTAGTTAAATTCAAAGATTTTAGTTATATACTAAAATTTACTTAAAAAAAAAAATACTACTAAAATAAATATTTAAAATTATTTTTGTTCTGGCAAATGTCCTGTGCCAAGATTTAGTAAAATTAAGGTAAAAGTAATATGGTTTGTTCTTTAATCAAGAGAAGTAAACTAAAAAGACAGATTCACAACAAAAAAAAGTTACTAGAAAAGTCACCAAATACATCTTCTTTTTTGGTTGATTATCTCGGCCTTGCAGTAATCCAGTAATCAGTATCGGACAACCTCACACGTCGATTCTAACCTAACTTTGTTTGTTTATGTTTGAAAAAAAATCGATATGTTTAATAATTTTTAAATATTTAAAATTTTTTACTAATGTTCCTACCATATTTGAGAGGGAGCATAAGTCGATTATTATTATTGAAGTGATATTACGCAAGTTTTCTGCAAAAATCCTAATGCCACCTTTCACATCCACTTTAAAACAGATCCGCCCTGATCTTTCTCTTCTTCTTCCTTCTTATATGTAAGCTTTAAAGCCTGTTTTTCTTCAATGTTAGCCTGCTAAATTGTTTAAATTGTCACACCATCTTGTTCTTCTTAATTTGTATATTCGTTAAGAATGTTGGCGATAATCAAGGAAATATTTATCTCATCTGCAGCAGCGCCGAAAAGCTTATCATGGCAATCTTTTTATCAATCTTTCGTGCTACTCGAACTATCCTATCCTCTGCTATTCTACTAATGTGTTTGTTCCACTTTTGCTTCTGTTGTGTCACCCATCCATTTATCTCTTCTATATTGCATGCTTTTCTAATGTTTTCGCTTCTCTCCCTATCTAACAGACTTTTCCCTGATATTCGTCGAAGTATTTTCATCTCTGTTGTTTCTATCATCCTAATCATTCTAATCATTCTAATTAGAATAAAGCTCTTTATCTTCTAATAATATATTTTTTGAGTTGCACCTGTTATCTACTATATAATTGAGGCTAACCTATATTTACTTAGTTAAAAGTGATTTGCTTCAAGAATTTATATAATAATGAACGAGACACATTTTGGAAATCTGGGCGGTTGTTATTTTAACTTTTAATAAACTAAATTTTATTTATAATCTCTCTCTTTCCCTCTCTAGTATACAAGGCAACTATCAAACACAGTGATTAATTAAATCTTGCCCAAGTACTTTCGATCAATAGATCATCTTCAGGGGCATCTGAAATAAGCCAAGAAACGTTTTTTTATAAAAAGAAAAATTAATTCACTTGGATAAAAAACTCCAAGTTTATATGTGAAAAAAGTTTTTATGTGATAAACGTTTATAGACTTACTTCTTCAGTTGTAGCCTATACGACATGAGTAGAATGTCATACATGTAAATTTGGACATAACAATACAATACACAAAGACAAACAAACACTTTAAAATTTTTAAAAAAGGAGAAGCTACATGTTATATAGAAGCAGGAGACAGAATGGGCTCCCGGTCTTGCGGAAATATTGAGATGACATGTGACAAATGACAGCTTGTAAAGGGCAGTTATGTGATCTGCACCTTTCAAAATTCTATGAAACTAAGTATTGGCCAAAGGTCCAACTGACACCACTATAGGAAATCAACTGATGAAATATAAAATTACTATATTTTTATATGTAGATTGAATAATCCAAATCTCACACTCAAACCTGTCTATAATAATTAGGATGTTAGTTTGAGAGCGACTGAAGTTGACATAAAGTATGAATGTAAGAAAAGACTAAACAATATATTAGACAGTGGATGGTTGACTACAATAAAATGGTCCACCAAGCGCTATCAGTACTGTAAAAAAGGAAAAATCTGAATATGCAGTTAAATTACTAAAATTGAAATGAGGTTGAATGCTCGAATAAATGAACTTTGAAAAATAAGGGTATTATCGAGCACAAGTTAATTAAATCTAGCCCAAATACTTTCGCTTAAAATAACATCTTCAGGGGCATTTCGTCAAATATAAACTATCCGGCAAACGTAGAATGTGAAAACATTAATAATGACATAAAATTGTACAAAACACTACACTAAAACGAGGACAAACAGTTTAAAATTACTTAAAAGATTCTACGCTACATTATTTGCCAGTATCTGGAGGGATAATCATTTAGTATTCATGTGTTTATGTTGACCGTGAATATCAGGCACAATTTAGAACTAATAGGTCAACGAGAGACCAAATATTTGCACTAAAAGAATTATAGAGTGCTATGAACATCAAATAGCAGTACAGGTCCTGTTCATTAACTTTAAGCAAGCCTACGATAGGGTCGAGAGACAACAGATGTACGAAATAATGAGAGTTGGGCCTACCAAGTAAAATCGTCAGGATGGGAAAAATGAGTATGGATAATACAACAAAGGAAATAGCATGAAAGGATCATAAATCATACAATTTTAAAATAAAGGAAGGATTACGACAGGGACAGCCACTATCAGCGACTCTTCTTAATCTGATACTGAAAGGAAACAATCTTAAAAATGGCCATCAAGGTATAGCATTCACAGTCGATCCAATACTAATATGAACAAATAAAAAAGAACTAAAAAGATTGATGAACAATAATAAACAAGGAAAAAACAAACAAAATACAAAATACAAAAACAAAATACACGAAAATGAGGAAACATATAAAAAAAAGAAGAAAATTTGACATTGGGATAGAAAGAAAAAATACATGCATGATCAAAAGAGCTTCATAATTTACTTACCTGAGTGTAAAGCTAAATAAAAAGGGGCATGAGGAAGTGGAAATAAAAACAAGAATTCTAAACGAAAATTAACGATCCTCAATGAAATTCATATATGTCTTTAGAAAAATAAATATTAGTGTCTACAAATTAGGCCTACAGATTCATATGCATGTGAAACATGGGTGTTTAAAAATCAGTAATAGACATTTTAGAAAGATGGGAGCGAAGAACACAAAAAACAATATATGCAGGTGTGAAAATTAATGGTCAGTGGAGAAAAATTAATAATAAATAACTTAAAGAACTATAAACTAAACCAAAATTAACTGCGGTAAATAAAGCACAGAGCAAAATATATTTAGGACCTATTAAAAGAATGAGAAAGGAAAGAATGCCGAAAATGGTACTATCACGAAAACTGACACAAAAAAGAAGAAAACGTAGACCAAGAAGAAAATGAAAGGACAGCGTATTAGTTCAGTTAAATTGTATTTTTGCTAGGAAAGTTTTGGGGTAGTTCTGATTTTTTTCATTCCAAATGTTTTTTGGGGTGCTTAATCCGAATCTGGGGTTTGCAGACAAAATTTCGTGACGCAACATTAAAAAAAGAACAGAATAAACCGGTTTTTTTTCTTCTTTTTTCGGGTTTTTTGCTTAAAACACGAAAACTATTAACTTTTGGTAAATGGTCTGTTTACAGAAATTAAAGTGCTTGAAAATTTCTACAAATACCAGTATTTAGTTTTTTTTTTCAGACAAATCTTTCGATTTCTAGTGTGAGTTGAAAATTGTAAATTTTTAGCATTTTATGCAAAACCCACTTTTTATATTTCAATATTTATTTTTTATGGATGCTGTCATTCGATAAATGTCACCTAGTTTTCCACACAAGTAATTAAAAAGAAAAAAGGCAAAAATTATGCAAATTTAGTAGGTAGGTAGAACTCGTAACAAAATAAAACTTAAAAATCTCGTTACGTATGATCATATATTATTATGATTATAAATTAAAATATGCAAAATTTATATGAGCCGTTGTCTTTTGAAAGGCCCTGGCTGAGGTTCTTTGATAACGATGAGTCCTGGTTCTGCTTGTTCTGGAAAATAAAAGTTTAAAGTTAAGTCATTTATCAAGAAGAGATGAAGATTTCAAAATAATTTGTGAGATTAAACAGACCTTCCGCATTGTAGTGAGGTTCTTCAATGGCATCGGGCCCTGGCTCAGGGTCTGATTGCTCCATCGTCCGCGTCGGGAGTCGTTCTCCTGGAAAATAAAAAGAGGAGAGACACAAATCATATATCAAGGAGAGATGAATGACTACAAAATAACTTGTCAGATCCAACATACCTCGCCCTCTTTCTTCAGTTTCTTCTACGTCTATGTCAGAGCTGTCTTCTGGGGGCTCAACATTGTTACACAGTCCTTGGCTTGACGCGCATATTGGGGAACAATGGAGTCCCGCCGTCCTGCATCCACAATTGCGTTGACAGCCCTTTTTACATTTACATGATGTAAAATGAATGTACCGGAGTATTGAGTTTGGTGCAGGGTCCAAAGTAGTTGGTACTGGCACAAGACCACTACTAGTTTTTTGCCATCCCCACTCACTTGGGTCTTTTTGTTGCTCGTTAGGTATGGCTTAACCGGATAACCACTGCTGCACCTGATAGTACACTCTCAGTGAATGTTCTCGTGCAGCAGCTTCAGTTGAGGGCAATGAGGAAATGTTGGTCTTATTTTTGAATGATGAAGATACGTATTGTTTATATCTTAAATCGTTTAGTTTTTCTCTTTTTTTCCATATAGAGCCGTGAGAAACATGTTTCCTGCTTGTGGCAATCTCATCTTGACTTGAATTAGGGTATTTTAAAGATTCAATTAGCGATTGCAAATCTTTGTTCTTCTGCAGGACTTTAAGAAATTTCAGTTTCCCTTGATTAAACAATGCAGAAGTAGTATCAGAACCACTTATCGCATGCAGGAATAAAATATGATCCAATAGGATTTTCTCAGCAGCCAGATGAGGGTTGTAGAGGCTTTGCGAAACCTTTCTTTTTCCTGGCTTCAAAAAAAATACATTTTTTATATCAGGGCTACAAACGCCAATTAAAATGACCAGTAGGTCGATATCTTCTCCCACCACTGTCACTGTCACATGTTCATGTGACGGGCCATCTCAAGAGCGGTTGAGATAATTAGGACATCAGCATCTTCTACAGCTTGCTTTGAATGAATTTTTGCATCATGAAGTTTCTTCCTTAACATAGATATAAACCGGCTCTTGTTTTTTGGGTTTGCAAGAAAACTATCCTGCGACACAGTGGGCACCATCATTTCTGTTAATGATATTGCAGCAGATTGTTTTCTTTGTGCTCTTCTCAATCGTTCTAAACGCTTGGTGCTACCACAAGCCTCGTCAGGACAGCCTCCAAAAACGACAATAGCACTTGATTTGTAGTTTGATTTGTCATATGATACATAACTGCTGCATATGTCTGTATATGTCTGACCTTGGCGCCATTTTACCCGGTGTAACAAATAACCCCCGTCGATGACATATTTTGTATCGTTAAACTCAGTCTGTTTAGTAGGTGTACAGAACTTTAAGTACTTTAATTTCTGTAAACAGACCATTTACTAAAAGTTAACAGTTTTCGAGTTTTAAGCAAAAAACCGGAAAAAAGCAAAAAAAAACGATTTCTTCTGGTTTTTTAAATGTTGCGTCACGAAATTTTGCCCGCAAACCTCAGATTCAGATTTAGCACCCAAAAATACATACGGAATGAAAAAATCAGAACTTCCCCAAAACTTTCCTACTAGTATCACTTTACAGTACAAATTTACTGAATTATATATGGAGATTTACAAACAAGTACTATTCAGAATTGAAAAGAAAAAGCATTTTACTGAAGTTAAGGGAAAGAAGTGATAAATAAATGTATGGAAAAACTATAAGAACATTACAATGTATTTTATATATATAAATGTAAATAGTAATTTTAATAGAGAAATAATTTTTTAGCACTGGCCCTTCCACTGTTGAGCTTTATAAATAAAAAAATAGATTATTTTGACCGATATTAGTGCTCTTTTAAATACTTCTAGAAGAGTTAATGTTTTGTTGGTAATTATTTTAATCTATTTTTGACATTACAATGTTACTGAATATGCATATTTTTCTTATGGTCAAAATATGTTTTTTTATTTTTATTACAAGAGACTTTTTCAAATATTTGCAGACGTACTCAATAGAATATCCTAAATTTTTAAATACTACTAAAATACTAAAATACATACTTATAACTAAATAATGAAAAACACACTTGAAAACGAAGACCAAAGATATATATTTATTAATTATTTTAATTAAAAGATTTTTCCTAGTTTTTTCAAAATTTTCTAGCCATGAATTAATCAGTGTTTCTTCTGTAGCAGGTTTCCAATTTTCTCTTCTCTCCTCTATTAATTAAAGACCAGAAAATTACTATCTCGCTGTCTATTTAAGTTGAAACTTCTGGAGTTTGACGTATTTTCATTTCGAATTCACAGAACGACTAGAACCATCTTTGATTCGTTTCTAATTAGTTTTGAGTAGTTCGTTATGCAAATTGAGTCGTTACTGGAATTTATTTGAAAACCTCATTTATACTATAAGTCTCCAGAATACTTGCTAAACAATCCTTAAAGAGGTAAATGTTTTTGTAAATGTAGAATGCATATATCGTGTACAAAGGGTTATAAGTCAAGAAATTAAAGTATTGAGAAAAAAGGAGATTAAGGTAGCAATACTTTTCAAACTTAAGTTTTACAAATTATATTATATGCCGAAATTTTAATTTCTGATGATTGATTGTTATTTATAAAACACCTCCAATTGCCAACTTTATCTATTTGATGTCACAACGATTTTTGAACATAAATACACTTATGTCCATTGACACAGCCAAATAAATCTACTTATCGCTTTATATACCAAAATAGAAATGACCGTAGACCTGTGTTTTACTCTACTGTTACAAAAATGACTACAAGCCAAGCATGACAATTTTAATGTACACAAAAGGTCAAAGAAATAACGGGTACTTTTAAAAAGCGAACACAAATGAAACTCATAGACACCAATAGAAAATTAATCATTGACACCCAAGAGATGAAAGACAAATGGAGAATATATTTGGAGACACTTTTTCAAGAACAAAGAACGGATTATAGGCATCCATTTTCAGAGAGGATGACGGGCCCGGACATACTTAAATCCGAGGTAGAAGAAGCAATAAAACGGATGAAAAGCAGGAAAGCAGTAGGGCCTGACAATATCGAAGCTGAATTTTTAAAACTCTGTCTGGAGGAACAAGGAATAATTTGGATCACGGCTGTCTTCAATAAAATATACATTACAGGAATCATCCCTGATAAATGGCTAGAATCAGAATTCATAGCGATACCAAAAAAACAGGGGGCTAAAAAGTGCGAAGAATATCGAACAATCAGCCTAATGAGCCATATGTTGAAACTGTTTCTTAAAGTCATCCATGGAAGAATTTATAAGAAGTGCGAGGAACAAATATCGGACAGACAGTTCGGCTTCATTAACGCAGTGGGTACCAGAGAGGTACTTTTCGGACTACAGGTACTGATTCAAAGATGCAGGGACGTTAACTGCGACGTATACGCGTGCTTGATCGACTATGAAAAGGCATTTGACAGAGTTCAACATCAAAAGATGATAAACATTTTAAAAGAGGCAGACCTGGATGACAAAGACCTCAGAATAATTTCAGAACTCTACTGGAATCAGACCGCATACATGAAAATTAACGGAGAAGAAACAGATCACATAAAAATACTACGTGGAGTTAGACAGGGATGTATCCTATCGACGTTGATATTTAATATGTACTCAGAGAAAATTTTTAACGAGGCTCTTTACGGAATAGACGAAGGCATACTTCTAAATGGTGAACGAGTAAACAATGTTAGATATGCCGACGACACCATGGTGATAGCAGATTTAGAGGGACTTCAGAGGCTAATGGACAGAATAAACAAGTACAGTCAACAGTACGGACTAAACATTAATACCCACAAAGAGAAACAAAAGATTATCACCAAGGAGTATATACAGCGGGCTTATCTATACATTAATGGGACGCAGATAGAGCGAGTAAAACAGTATTGTTACCTGGGAACTATTATTAACGAACAGTGGAGCAATTTACAGGAAATAAAGTGCCGCATAGGAAAGGCAAGAACGGTCTTTAACAAAATGAGCGCCATCTTCAAAAGTCACAACATATCCCTTGATACAAAAATGAGACATTTGAGATGCTATGTTTTCTCTGTGTTGTTGTACGGACCGGAGGCATGAACGCTTACAGACACCACTATTAAAAAACTTGAAGCATTTGAGATGTGGCTTTATAGAACAATGCTGAGAATATCATGGACAGCAAGAATCACGAACAAGGAAGTTCTAGGAAAAATGAAGAAGGAACCAGAGATTGTGTTTACGATCAAACGCATAAAATTGCAATATCTGGGACACGTTATGAGAAATCAGCACCGTTTTTTACTGCTACAGTCTATATTGCAAGGTAAAGTCAAAGGTAAGCGGGGATTCGGTAGAAGGAGAATATCATGGCTACGGAATTTAAGAACATGGTTTAAGAAAACCTCAACGGAGCTGTTTCGAGCCGCAGCGAGCAAGGTTATGATTGCCAATATGATTTCCAACATCCAAAACGGATAGGAACCAGAAGAAGAAGTTACAAAAATAAAAACCAATTTTATTTACATAAAACTAATTTTATTTATATTTACCTGCACTGACACAAAAACATATATCCCAGCTATATACCACTAAAAGTTCGCAAAAAAAAGTTTTTATTACAAACTACTAATCTGCATCCTATTCACCTTCATATTCGACAAATCATGATATACGTCGCTAGGCAAACTTTCGTAAAAGTCATTTGGGAGATGTAAAGTAGTAATTCTATTAGGTTTTGTTAATTTTTTATCAAAAATAGATATCGGGCCTTTGCGAGAAAGGTTTGGAGTTAAAGACACTGAATTGCGGCCTCTTCGCTAAAGTTGAATTGTTTAGAAGGTTTCAAGAGATTTAATGAAGTTATATAATAACGCATTCCACTTTGCTCTTTATTGTATCGTTTTATATTTATCCAAAAAAATTTTTTGTCTTCTGCCTTCACTTTCTTTGGCTGTAAAGAAGTTTTAAACAGAAAAGCATAATCATAAAAGTATTCTCTTCACGACAAACGATTTTCCGTTTCCTGTTTGTCTTTCTAGTTGCATCCAGTCATAGGGATGATTTCTTGAGGTTCCGTATCTCTTTCTAGTTATCTCTATCACGGAATGACCAGTGTCACATTCCATGTGTATGTACTGCTATAATGAACTTATTGTCAATGGTTTTCAAATGTCGGCTGTTTTATAGTAATGTAAAAAACATCATGCTGTGAAAAATGTTCTCGTAAACCTTTCTGCTTACAGGTTAGTGTTTGGACTCTTGTTTAAGATATGAGACTTTTATTTAAATAAAGGTCTCATATTATAAACTTTGATCGCTCAAAATTAGTTGCTAGTTTCTTGGTTTTTATTAAAATACTCTTTTAATTAAAGATAAATATTTGGAGATTGCAAAATCCGAATGAAAACCCATATATGCGATAACAAAAAACCAAAATTCATCACAAAGATAAAAGTCGAAAGCTTACAGGATGACTCCACAAGATACCTATTCCAAAAAAGAATAGCCGAAAAAGCAGAAACACATAAATTACAGAAAGTGATGGAGTCGAAAAAATATGGGCAAAAATTAAGTCTAATATCTTAGCATTGGCCAAGGTAGTTCTTGGTGAAAGAAATATAAATAAAAATAAATCGTTCTTAAGGCAAAGAACTCAATGGTTTTGTACAGAAGTGAAGAAAAAATGTGAAGAAAAGAAAAAAGCTCACCTGAAATATATGTCAACCAAAATAGAAGAGGCATACCAGCAATACCAGATAATTAAAAAAAAACACATACATTTAAGAGAAAAATAAGAAATTATCACTGGGAATGCTTTTCGAAAAAAATGGAACATAATTTTCACGGTCTGCAAAACGAAACACGGCGCTTCATAAGAGATCAAAGAATGAAGGTAAAGGATCTAATAGAATTAAAACACAGAAAAGGATACGTGGCTTGACTAAAGTTTGTTTCACGAAAAATGGTTGAGTGCTTAATGGTTACGTGAGTTGATCTTATTGTGTATACAAGAGTCTCTCAATAAACTACCGAAGTACACAGGGTCGCACTTTAGAAAGTTTGTTATTTAATATATTTCATTGGTACGTGAATAATTATAGTATGGGTATCTAAATTCAGAAAGGTACTTTCCTTCACACTTGTTACAGGCTTGGGACTGTCAGCAAAAAACTGGCGTGTTTAAAAGTTTTTGCTCTTCCTAATCGGATATCGTTTAATTCGTTTAATTCGTTTAATGTACAATAATAATAGTTTTGTTTACGGTATATACATACAAACGAATACATAATGTACAAAAAATAGATGAATTGAAAAAAAAATATAGAAAAATACATACAAGTTAATATTTACAAAAAAAATTCCCAAAATAACCAAAATATAGTTATGAATTCCTAAATACATAATTCTGTTTCGCTGTCGCTATCCTCTTCAAAATTAATAACAATTTGTTTAATTATGTGACTTAAAGTAACATATGCATTTTCTACGTTCATTACATGGCGTACTGAATTTTTTCAACTTTCTGGGGAGATCAACACATTTCCTTATTAATTTGACTACACTACCACTTAAAGTCGGAGAAACATTTTGTAACCTAACGTTTAACTTTAGTTGGTGCCACATATGCTCTATGGGATTAAATAAACAATAGTAGGGCGGAAGCAGTAACACTATATGTCCCATGTCCTCGGCCAATGCGTCACAAACATATACTTTTTTAATAGAAAATGATTTTAGCACTTTTAACAGTTCATTTTTTAATAAATAACTTTCTTTAAAATATATATCGTTTTCTAACAGGTAGTTTTGAATTTCAATTTTCGTGTTATTTGCACTTGAAGACTTATGTAATTGACGACTGTGGTAACTTGCATTGTCCATTACTATCACACTATTTTGAGAAAGGTTAGGTATAGGACAATTCTTAAACCATTGCTCAAAAAGCTCTGATGTTGTATCCTCATGGTAGTCCACGCAGGAGTCTTAAAGGTTCTTTGCAAAAAGCCATAAGACATTTGGGACCCAACCATTTATTGATCCTGCATGTAAAATTGTTATTCTTTTCCCTTTTTTTAATGGAGCTTTTGTTTGATACCTGTTGAAAGAATCGGACCATCCTTTGGATGGTGTTTCATGAGTGTCAAATCATGTCTCGTTCAGATAAATTATTGGTCGATCTTCTGTACGGTACTTTCTTATGGAAGTTTTATATTCAGTACGCCACTTTTGTAAACGATGGGACTCCATAAGCATTTGCATTTTGTCAATTGTACAACATCTGAAGCCCGTTTTAGACAAAATCCTTCAAAGACTAATGCGGCTACAGTTTATTTGTGTATCATCCTTAGTAAGCTGTTATTTTAAAGCATTTAATGTAGGTATCCGTTACTCTTCGCACATTGTGTAAATTTTTCGTCGTATTAAGTCCTTATCACTTTCGTCAATACATTTGGTAGAACCGGCATCCTTACGCTTCCTTCTTGACTTAATGAAATTTGATGTAATTTTTTTCACTGTGGTTAGAGGTCTTTTTGTTAAATCAGATATTTCAGTGGCAGCAGTATTAGCAGTAAGTCCTCTTGTAAGTAAAGAACATTATATTGTTTTTACGATTTCTCTAGTCAGCAAATAAATGCTTTTTCTTTGCTGGATCACTGGAAGAAGCACCATCAATGTTTTTCCACAGCTGCCACATAATGCTGATTTATAGGTATAAATAGGTATAAAACTGGTAACACTTAAAACATTTTCCAGGTACTTATATAATTACTCTTACAAATTATACAGAATAGAGGGAACCTGTATAATTATTCCAGGAAATACTTAACGATTAACAAATTTATTGTGATCATTAAAAGATCAACCATTGATAGTGAAACTCACTGTTAAAATGTTTACAACTTTATGAAATAAAATGTATTCTAATCGTTTTTATAATTTTATACGATTTTTTAATCGTTTTTATATTACCAGGAATTTATAAAACAAACAAGACAACGACACTCCACAGTAGCTTCAATTTTACCTAAATACTTACTTGCTCAACTAATGTTGAGCTGGGGTAGTTTCGGTCGGGTGTAATAGCAATCATTAAGCACTCAACCATTTTTCGTGAAATAAACTGTACCTAAAAAGCTTTATGTAGAAGAAGAATAAACGACGGAACCGAAAACACCAGAAATTACCACAAATCAAAAACTTTATATAAATATAAATCTTTTTTTTTCTAGTTCTGTCTGCACTAATGAAGGTTGGCTATAACCATTGCAAATTGGTCTCTATCTACTGCTTTTCTTAAGAGTGTCTGTGTATTTAGCCCGGTCCAGTTGCCAACATTTTTTAGCCAGGATATTTGTCATCCACCAGGATCCCTTTCTCTTTCGATTTTACCCTTTATAAATATAAATATAATATAAATATAAATCTTCAGTAAGTTCGGAAAATACTTGAAAAGCCGAAGAACATAAAAGCAGCAACTAAAGAAGGAATACCAAACCAATTATTGAAACATTGTGGAGCAGCAGTGACAGAACAATAATTAACAACAATAAATAATAAAATTATAAAACGTAGTAAAATACCGGAAGATTGGAGAACGAGCGAACTAATTTTAGTATTCAAAAAAGGAGACAAAAAAAAAACAGTCACAGAACTACAGAGGTACAAACTTGTTAAATATTACGCTTAACCCTGAACTACTATCGTGGGATCAAATTTGACTCTAGGACTTGAAATAGCGTGCGCCTCTGGTAGACAGTTTTTTCGAACGACCTTGTTATTCTATGTATTCTCCCAATTAAGTACGTAGTCTAGCATGCCGCTTAGTAGCAAACGATCAGTGGGATAGTGCATACGTGCTGCTGAGTTCCGGTCGGATTTGACCCCACCATAGTAGTTACGTTATTATTATTTAAGATAATACATTAAAATGGCTTTAAGAATTAGCGGAAGTACGGTGACAAGTGAAAATGTTTTTGAATTTCTCGAATCTCTGGAGGAACCAACCGAAAATATTGACACTTATAGTGACTCTAATAACAGTGATATTGACACTGAAAGTGAACATTCGGGTCACAACACCGATTCAGAAATTGACGTAAGTGACTTATCAAGCGACGAATGTGAAACAGCATCTAATAATGAAACAAATTTTTACTATGGACGGAACAGATATAAGTGGGCTAAAAATGCTCCGGCCCCATCAAAAATTCGCGCACAAAACATTATTACACACCTTCCTGGTCTTCGTGGACCTGCCTTAGAAACAAAACCATCCAGTCCACTTGAATCCTGGTCACTTCTTATAACTCCTGACATGTTGGCCTCCATTCTAGAGTACACAAATGAAAAAAATACCGAGCTCAGTGTAAATTATGGGGATACATGTACATTTGCCGATCATCTAAACGAAGGTGAACTTAAGAATTTTTTGGGTCTTTTATACCTTTCAGGTGTACTAAAGTCTAATCATGAGAATGTCGATTCATTATTTTCGACAAGTGTTTTAGTTAGGCCAATTTTTCGTGCTACAATGTCAAAAGAACGCTTCTTATTTCTTCTCACAGCAATAAGATTTGACATTCATGAAATAAGAGAGTAAAAGAAGGCCAATGGAGATTGACTTGCAGCAGTGTCCTATTTATTTAAATGCTTCGTATCTAACAGTACAGCAAACTACACCTGTTCCGAATATGTTACAGTGGACGAGATGTTGGTTGGGTTTAGAGGTAGATACCCTTTCAGAATGTAGATGAAAGCCAAACCAGTCAAGTACGGCATCAAGATCATGTGTTTATGTGACGCAAAAACACATTATTTGGTAAATGCTTTTGTGTATACGGGTAAAACAAATGATCCTAATGCCCAAAAGCTATCCATACCTACAAGATCAGTACTTGCTTTAGTGGAACCAATTGCCAATAGTAACCAAAATGTCACTGGTGATAATTGGTTCACCTCAATAGAGCTAGTTGATGAACTAAAAAAACTTCGACTTACCTATGTAGGTACAATGCGTAAAAATAAGAGAGAAATTCCTTTACAATTTGAACCAAATAAAAATTACGAAGTTGAAAGTGTTTATTTGGTTTTACATGAGACAACACAATCGTATCATATGTCCCTAAGAAAATAAAAGTGTAATTATGTTGTCGTCTATCCATCACGACAAATCTGTTGACCAGGAAAGCAAAAAACCTGATATATTAGATTTCTACAATTCGTCGAAAGGGGGCGTTGATGTACTTGATAAAAAATGTGCACTTTATCGTTCAGGTCGAAGATGCCAGCGATGGCCTTTAGTAATTTGGTATTCCATAATGGATATTGCTATAGTAAACAGTCACATTATTTTTCACGCAGCTAATCCTGCGGTTAGAAAAAATCGATCGGATTTTATTCAAGAGCTAGGAATCCAAAGCATTAGAAAATAAAATTACTCATCAAGATCAGACCAAACCAGAAAGGCCAGTTGTAAGACGTAGATGCTACTTGTGTCCCAGAGGTAAGGATAACAAACATTTCACATTTTGCGCAGAATGTCATAGGACCATCTGCAAAACACATTCACTTCAGAGAGTTACCTGTACTATGTGCAAAGAATAGATAAACACGTACAATTTGTTCAAATATTTTTGTCGCAAGATTCTAACATTACGAAAAAAAACATGACTGTTATTTTTTTATATGGTTACTCTATTATGATTTTCTTTTGTATTATGTTAAGACGTTACTATTATAAACTATTTTTCAGAAAATGAACCGTTAATTTCAATTTAAGATATATTTTTTTTGTTATAATAATGAGTTATGTTTTTGATCAAAATTTATTTTAAAAGTTCTATAATTTTTATTATAGCGTCTTAATTTTCTTGAAATAAAATTTAATTTTACAAAAAATCTCTTTTTTATATACACATTCATTTGTCAAAAATACAAAAACAATAAAAAATATATTTTTATATCTTGTTTAGAGGTTTTTAAAATTCGGGTCATCTATGAACCCACGATAGTAGTTATGTGGGTGTAAATACACGATAGTAGCTCAGGGTTAAAGTTACAACTAAAATTTTACAAGTGCTAATAAATTAGAGCATAAGTTCAACAAATAAACAACAGGGTTTTCGTAGTGGAAGATGATGTACGGATGCAGTATTCGTTATAAAGCAAATTACTGAGACATCTCTAAATTATAATAGACCAGCATTTCTGTGTCTAATTAACCTAAAGAAAGCGTTTGACAAAGTAAGACTCAAGGATGTAATCCATCTTCTGTATAATAGAGAAGTTCCCCTAAATATTATGAAAACTATCGAAAAGATCTACCAAAACAACAAAATGGAAGTC
Organism: Diabrotica balteata; assembly: GCA_918026665.1. NCBI lineage: Eukaryota > Metazoa > Arthropoda > Insecta > Coleoptera > Chrysomelidae > Diabrotica > Diabrotica balteata. The sequence goes on from OU898277.1 coordinate 137,141,319, forward strand.
AGGATAGATGGACAACGTACAGAACCTATAGAAATAGGCAGCGGAATAAGACAAGGATATTCATTGAGCCCCATGCTCTTCAATTTGTTCATGGATAAAATCAGGCGTTAACAAATAAAGATACAGAATAGAAAACAAAGAAATAAAAATACTTTGTTACGCAGACGACGCGATATTGATAGCTTAAGATGAAGATAGTCTACAAAGACTGGACAAGAGATTTAACATAAGAGCAAAAGAATTTAATATGACAATCTGAAAACTAAAACAATAGTAGTCAGCAGAGAACCTACCAGATATAAAATAAAAATTGACGGCATCAGTATTGAACAATTAATGAAAATAAAATATCTGGAAATTACATTGTCTATCTATGGAGACCTGGACAAAGAAGTGAGAGGTCAAGTACAAAAGTGAGACATTTCAATATGTGAGTTTTTATATTACTACTACATTTGCGAAAGATGTTTACAATGGGTCAAGTAGTTTTAAACAATTATATTTGTTTATACGATTTGAGAGAACAAAGATCATTTTCAAATGGCAGTATGTGTGCTTTGTCAATACTTAAAATGTTTTTTTTTTGTTCCGATTATCTTTATAACATATTAATTTTTTATGTTTTTTAAAAACTGTAATAAGTTTTAATTATTTACTTACAAATAATTGAAACAGAATGAAGTACCATTATAGTTATATTGGCAGTATATATACTTTTTTAGTTTAGTTTAGGTACTCAAATGGGCATCATCAACGTTAACATAAGATATTATGGTTTTAATACCACAGACATAGTTGTTATTATTTTTAGCTAAAATATAGGTGTGCGTATTGGCATTTCTCATATTTGTTTACAAAAAAGGTACAGCTCCACAAATAAATGTTATATTTTTTTTAAACACTGTAATAATACTCAGAGGCAAAGACCTCATATTCATTTACCATCTTCTTACTTTATATTATACACACAGTTTCAGTTGCTACGACGACGAGTATCGATTTGAGATGCCATCGGAACTTTACGTTTGGTTTTCAAATTATCTCCTTTGCAAATATTTAAGATGCAGCGACATTATAGTTAGGGATTATACGATATGCTTTAATTTTAAAATAAAATTTTTGCGTCAATATAAAATTAATACCATTACGCCAACTAACCCATTTATTCCTGAAACTTTTTTTTGTTTAAACATGAATATATATTTTGAGTAGTGATTAAAAAGGAAAAAATAAATAAAAAAATATCCGACCTCAAGATTGGCCGCAATTAGGTGTTTTTTTAAAAGGACAGTAGACTAGAATAGGTTACTTTAAATGAATACATTTTTTTTCCAAAATTAAATTTATTTATTAGCAAGTACAATTTATATTGAGTGAGTATGTTACTTAATATAAATGTATGTATAAAATTTGCCTTTTTATGGCAATATACGCACTTCGTTGCTGTTCTTGATAGCTTACTAATAAATGATCCAACCTATCGTAACATGAGTGTTCTAGTTGATTGCTTAGCGGTTTTGTACAACCCCTTTTGGTGGTTCGCTTGTGGGTTTCTAACAGCTTAACTGAAATAGCCTTTCGGAGTGCTAACTGGTTCAGTTTTTCACCAGCCTATTTTTGCAAGTGGTATGAATTCTGAACTGTTATGTTGACACAATAGGTTGTCAAAGGAAAGTACCACTTTTTTCCTCGTATAGCTGTTCGATACTGAGCAATATTCTGGTTGCTTCTGTCAACTCCACCCATGTTTTCGTTGTACAGCTGTATGAGAATAGTCTAAATGATATATGTAAATGATATATGTCTAAATGATATATATGTGTGTGTGTGTGCAAATCCTCGGATTGTGCAAATCGTTTTCCTTTATTTAGAAGCAAAGAAGCAAAAATGTAGACACGTTCTATGTCAAAGTAACGACACCATTGCCATTCCAATTGCATATTATACTATCGTCACCTACCATTAACTAATCAAAAGCACCTCTCTCTAGTTTTTTATCTCTTTTGTTTTTTCTAGGGGACATTCTGGAATTCTATTCATTCACTCTTATGGTACCTGCACCTTTTATGTTTCTAAACTTCAATTCTTTTAAGAGAGACAATTATGTGAAGTAGTTGTCAAACAACGAAATCGTGCAAATGGCATCTTCTGTAAAACATCTGCGTAATTAAGAACAACACCTGATCCTAAACCTAAGTGACTATATTGTGGTGGTAGAGTTGAAGATGTTGCCTGATATGGATCAAAATAAATGATATATCCGTCTTGTTACTCCAACCAAAACTTGTAGCCTCAGCGAATGGGCTTTCCCCGGATAAATTGTTTGCAACTGTGGCGTCGAAAATAGGGCACCATAGCTTCATCTATGCTGTTATTTTCTTCTATTGGAGCATATTCGAAAAATTTTTGGTTAAGTGATTCGAAGATTGGTCTCATTTTAGAGAACTTATCTTGCCTATTCAGTTGGTTGTTATCATTGTAGTGGATATTGAAACCGATCTCTAGATGTGGCTGAACAAGCTACTTTATTACTTGTATCGTTAAAATTTTGCCAATACAATTTTCTTCTAGCCACAGAGCAATAACCACTAAGCAGTAATACACCAATGAAGCAGAACATTTCATCCCTAGATATATCACCTACAAAATTTTTTTGTTGGGTATAGGTATTACTACATTCTGTAATCTGATCAACTGATTAACTATATCAACATAAACAATCTAAATATTGTTGCTGGTGAGCGCTGATTGTTTACGGATTGAACTGAAATCCATATATAGAAATTAGATTGTAAATCTCGCTTTAAGTATTTGATTTTTTAAAATTCCTTAGGATTGTGTTCAACAATGTCCGCTAATAACTTACCATCATCTGAATCAGATTGATTTGGTATACTAGCTTAAGACTCTGCCCTTAGTTGACATCCAGGTAAATTCTCAATATCAACATTATCTTCTTCACTTAAATCCTCATCAGTAACATCATCGATAGCATTTTCAGGGGGCAAAATCGCAATTGTATCCTGAACTTTATTAGAAAACTTCTTTTTCTATTTCTTTGAGTAGCTCCGCTAGTGTAAGTGGCTTATTCCAGTACGAATTATATATATTATTAGTTATATAGAACGCTATAGAAGCCGATTATCTTACTGGCCGTTTAAATGAACATAATAGTTTGAGCATGTGTTATAATATTATAACCGACATTTTTTTTAAATAATTTGAATAATTACTTAATCTCTAAACTTTATATTTTATCACGAACCGACATCACTATTTAGAAACAAAATAGTAATAGCTTACCTAACTTTATCCATTTCAAGTAGCTTAAATTATTCCTCCCAAAAACTTACAAAGTTCTATTTTATTTACTATTTATTTTGTTTACTATTAATATTGAGGCTTAATTAGCTTAATGAATATTAATATACGGCGGCTTGAGTTGATAACTACGTTTTGTCAACATAAACATACAAATTTTCGTTTTCTAATTTTTGTATTATCATCTAATCTCACTAAATTTTGTTTCTACTTTTACACAAAATGTCACAAAATGGGTTCGGTGTGCGCTATATATGGCTGTAACAATTATAAATAGCAAAAGGAACACAAATCATTTTTTAGAATGCCAAAAGATAAAAATGTGTAAGTAGAAATATTGATTGAAAAGTTAAAATTTTGTTTTTTTTAAGTATTTAGCGGTATGTATTTTAAATATGACCAAATTTCAGTTTAAAACAATGGATTGTAGCTAGCAAGCGACAAGACCTTGACTTGCTATTTAAAGAAAAAGAACCTGAACATTTTAATAAAAGCTATGTGGTGTGTTCAGATCACTTCGAAATACAGTGTTTTAGAAACAAAAACTTATTCAGCCAAGGGTATGTTCTTTACTGTATGATAAAGTAGTTATTAATAAATTGTAGAGTATGTTACTCTTTTACTATCTATTTTGCAGCTTGTTTCGTGGATCGGTACCAACTATTAATTCATATCAAATTCAAAATGCTCCAAAAAGGAAGATTCGGGATACACCAGTAACGCACGAAATTATTCTGTAATTTTTTATGCAACATTTATTATAATTTTTAGTCATAAGAAAATTAAATTAGCAGAAATACCGATGGATTTCACAAACGCCTTAACTTTTGCTACAACAACTAATGATGCATCAATTAATGATCTAATTGAAAATTTACAAAAAGAAAATGCAAATTTAAAAGTATTTATTGCCATGGAAAGAAAAAAATTATAGAACAGAACCAGTTTATTATCTAAATACAAGAAGCAAAATGAAATTTTAAAGCGTAAACATCAACAATTTAAAAAACAAAGATCATTAAACTTAGTCGGTGAAAAATTAAAAATGAATAAAGTTGGTAACCAATTCATTAATAGTCAATTAAGGTTGTCGCAAAGACATAAAAGAGGAAGAGGGTATAAAAGTTTTGATAAAGAGTTTGCTTTAGCTTTATTCTATAGTTCGACAAAGTCGTACACGTTACTTCAAAAAATTTTCTGTCTTCCAAGTTTAAGCTCTTAACGATCTTGGCTAAATAATTTGCATGTACGTTGTGGCATAAATGAATCTGTATTAGAATTGTTGAAAATTAAAAGCAAAAAACTCCTTCCGCATGAAAAAGTAATTTCTATTGTATTTGATGAAATGGCTTTACAAGAAAATATAAATTATGATGTTCGGAAAGATATTTTTGAAGGGTTTGAGGACTTTGGTGATAGAAGAGCTAATTCTTTGAATGCATGCAACCACGCAATGGTTATAATGATTAAAGGTTTATACCTAGATTTCAAACAAGTAGTGTGATATTTTTTAAGTAAGGAGTGCATATCAGCAAATGTTTTCAAAACTTTATTTTTAGAAACCGTTAAAAAACTGCAAGAAACTGGTTTTATCCTTAAAGCTATAGTTTGTGATCTAGGATCTAATAATGTAAAATTAAGGAAATTATTGACTGTTACTGTTACTGATCCATATATTACAATGAATGAATAAAAAATTACTTTTTTTTATCCACCACATCTATTGAAATGTATCCGCAACAATTTAAAAAAATATAATTTTCAATATAAAAATGAAATTTATTCATGGTCTCATATTGTAGACTTTTATAATACTGATTTCCAGCAAATACCTAGGATGGCACCAAAATTAACTAAAAAGCGTATTACTTTGCCCCCATTCACCCCGATGACAGTATGTTTAGCTACAAATGTTTTAAGTCATGCAGTACACGTAGGGATGCTATGTCATGTTACATTAGATAAATTACCAGCGAGTGCAGCATACACAGCTAACTTTATTGAGAAAGTGGACACTTTAGTTGACATTTTCAATTCTTCAAAATATAATGACAAGAAATTCAGATAGCCAATTTCAATAAAAAATCATTATCATATTGATAAATTGGATGATTTAAAAGAATTTCTAAGTAATATCAGAGTATTGAACAGAAGAAGAGTTAATCCAACATGTATCAATGGATGGATATCAAATATTAATTCTCTGAAGTTGCTTTGGAATGATTTAAAGAGCAATTATGGGTTTCAATTTCTTTTTACAAGAAAGCTAACCCAAGACTGTATAGAAAATTTATTTTCTATTATTAGGGCTAAGGGTTTTAATAATAATACACCTGACAGTGTGAAATTTAGGTGCAACTTGCGATCTGTCATGGCAAATCAGTTACTGCAACCATCAGCGGACAGCAACAGCGACATTGATCCTTGTTCATTTTTAATTCAAAAAGATGAAATGCTCAAAAACCCAATTAAACTATTGCTTAATAATTCTATCGAGCATTGCACCGAAAACGACATAGGTAATGACAATTACGATATGATCGAAATAAATTCTGAGACTTATGTGTTAGGATGGGTTTGCAGTCAATTGCCTCACGAACAATGTAGAAATGCAGTATGTAACTCTTTTAATAATTATTCTTTAGAAAATACCTTAATAGAGTTTAGTTAGAAAATACCTTAATAAATTTCCAAATGATGAAGCCAAGGGAGCTTCAGATAAAATTAATGAAATATTTAAAAGGTATTTTCAAAATTACATAAAAGAAAGCGTTGAAAATGTTAAATTATAGATTGAAATTAAAATGTGACTTTCAAGAAACTTTCCAAAATATATGTATAAATTGTTACAAGAATTTTATAGATAAATATTTTAATGTGTTAATAAAAGCTTATGTAAATAAAAGTGACGACAGTAATAAGGAAAAATTATATAAATTAAAATGTAAAAATATCCAATTAAAGAAAATAACTCACAATTAAATTTGTATTTTGATTTAATCTATAAATAAATTAATAAATTACACTTATTAAAACAGCCTGTTAAATGCATAAGTTTGTAGTTAACAACTCATACCATGAGATGGCGCTATTTTGTTTGCTGCCACAAAACTAATGGAAATGTCAAGAGTTGTATGTATTATAGTCTATAGTATTTGCTATGAGTAAAAAATAATTACTAAATTCACTAGACAGTTCGGCATGGGAATAGCGAACCGAGTATAACAAAGTTATATTACCTGTCTAAATTATACACATTAAGGATACTTTTCGTATTTGACGTTTGCATACGTCCTATAAATTTACGTTATTTTTTCCTTTTTTAAACGTGAAGATCACAACCCAGCCGTAGCGTATGAAAGAAGGATTGTTCAGGTTGGCTGTGGCCAAATTTAGACCCACTTTAGACATTTAGAAACCGTGGTAAAATTATTTTACAATTATTCATCACGTAAGTTCGGTGTCAGACATGTGTGTCAGGAAATCTTACGAAAATTTCACCGTCACAAATGTGTGACGGTTGGTGGCGAATATGTTAAAATAAAACTGATGTATAGCCAGTTTATACTAAATGGCTTTGCAAACTTTATTTTAAGTAAAGTTATTACATTATAAGTAAAGCAAGATTCAGATTATAACTGTTACACTTCAAACTTTATTACTTTAAATATTCTATGTCATTAATTGAAAATAATAATAAAGCCGTATTCATATAGGGAATTTTTTGCTTAATAATTACGAATTACTTTTGTTTGTTTTCAATTTATTGTATACAAAAATTTATGTTTTTTTATGTATTGAGGCAGCACGAAATCTGTCGGGTCAGCTGGTCATAATTGTTAGTGGCTATTTTGAGATAGACAAAATTTTACAAATTTTATAAATGGTTGAAACTTGCTAAATTAAAGTTGATTCATTTGTTGACGTAATAAAAAATATATTAACAATATAACAAACTATTTGGTAAATATAAGTAAAATAATAAATATTTTGTTTTCCCAAAAAAAATTTATATCTCTTTACGTCTGTGTCTGTCTGTGGATTTACAACTAGTCAAAGCCAAAGTTATATTTCATGTATCGTATCCCTACTTCGTGCTTTGCTTTTTTTGTTTTTGTTACAAAAAAGATATTTGCATGTAACCTTTCCGCTCACAAATTCCCGCCACGTTCTCTTGAGAATCAACTATGAATGTAATTTGAACGGTGCGTTACTAGGGCAACAAAAAGGCTCCTTGATATTCTCACTTTCTATATTCGTTTATTTTATCAGTAAACTTTCAACTGTTTGAACCATAAAATTATTCATTCACTGTACGCAACCATCCAGTAAAATACGCTAACCTGATTTTTTCATTATAACTTTTTTTATGTTCAAGGATTTAAAACAATAACATGACAAAAAAGTTAATTCTTTAATTAATTATTTAGGATATTATTTAATTTATAATGTGTTCTCTCATAATATGGGCAGAGAACTCATGTATAATATTAAAATATTACGCTTGTAACGATATAATTTGCCTACCACATTGGGTATCACTTATAGGGGGTTGAAAGTGGGGACTAATTACTGGACTGGAGATAAAGTAATCAAACAAATCGAAACGTCTAGGAACGACCATTCTCTTGTTTTGGTTAGAGAGCTGGGTCGTAAGTAAGTGAATAAAGGACAGACTGTAGGGGGTAACTACAAAGGAAGAAATAAAAAAAATACTTCCAGGGATTTCCTGGGCAACAAACACAAGCAGGTTCCCAAACTATTTGAAATAGACACCGTTCAAAATAATCCTCTTGCTGGATAAAAAAGAACGCTTTTCTTTTCTAAAAAATATTAAAGGATGAAAATATTTAAGGAAATAATTCTAAAACTTCTAGTTTAGAGAGAAATATTATATATTTATTAGTACTTCACATTAACAATTATATCACAAATAATATTAACAAAATTTATCTACAAACCTTACAGGTTGGGCAACAGTTGTAACAACTTTACAACTAGTTGTAACTATTCGAATAATTAATAAAAATAAAAATTATCTAAACGAAGCCATTGATGTTAACCTTTAAACAAAACAATTCAAATTTATGGTTATGTACCAATTGTCCGAAAAGGATAGTACTGACTGTCATAATAAGTTTAAATAAAATATTTAACTTTCTTGAAATATTGATTTTAATTATAAATACCAGTTAAATTTATTTAAAAGAAAAATAATATGACAATTAGCTGATCCATAAAACTTATTATAATTTTATTTATTAATAATTTTTTATTTGGCCATGAAAGCAAATTTTTTTATTAATAAAAATTGTTTATTTTTACTTTGAATCATCATCATAGTATAACGGGGGTCCTACAGCGATTGCCGCTTCCCGCATTTCAGCTTTAATCTTTTCCTATCCCTCCAATCTTCCTCTTCTAAGCCTCTAGATTGCATTTTTTTTGTAATTTTTTTTCTCCAGGAATTTGGTGGTCTTCGCCTTTTCCTTCTTTCTGGCGGAACATACATTAAGGCTTTCTTTGGCCACCGCTACTCCTCCATTTTCATCACGTGGCCATACCACTGTAATTGCCTTCCTTGTATTCTATCTGAAAGAGTATTTCTAATTCCTGTACGGTTTCGTACTTCCTTATTCCTGATTCTTTCCATTCTCGATACTCGACATGACCTTCTAAGATAATCCATTTCCACAACGTCTACTTTATCTCGTTCATGCTTTGTCATCGTCCAACTTTCGGCACCATATGTGGTAACTGGTTCTACAATTGCTCTGTATACACGAAGTTTGGTATGCATCTTTATTTTATTAGACCACAGTAATAAATTCAGTATTCGGATGCATTTTTTCTCTTGGTTATTTGGTTTTGTACATATATCTTAACTCTGTCATCTGCTGATATGATGCTTCCTAGATATTTATACTGGTTGCAACCTTTTATGACTGCATTTTCAAGCCTCAGATCTGTGGTATTTCCTCTAATTTTTAAATATTCTGTTTTGCTTATGTTTACAGTAAGCCCCCATTTGCCATATTCCTCAAATAATTTTCGATCCATATAATTTATATCTTCCTCATCGGTTGCAACCACCACTTGATCATCTGCAAACAACAATGTATACAGAGTTTCTTGTCCCACTTCGATGCCCATAAATCTACATTTATTTCTCCAATTCCTTAATGATTCTTGGGCGTATATTTTAAAGAGTGTCGGTGACAAACAGCATCCTTGCTTTGGGCCTTTAGTGATTTTAAATTCATTTGAAGTTCTGGTTCCAATTTTTACACAACTAACTGCATTTTCGTACAATTAATATATCGCTCGGGTATACGTCGAATCCAATCCGGACCTTTCGAGGACCTCAAACATTTTTTTTAACGGGACACTATCATATGCTTTCTTAAGGTCTATAAATACCAAATGGGTCTCTCTACTTCTTTCGACACGCTTTTCAATTATTTGTCGTAAGATAAGTATATTATCAAGGCAGAATCTCCCGGTACGAAAGCCGCTTTTACTTTGAATAATTTTAATAAAAAAGTACCTGGTATCAGTGGCTAGTGTATTTCCCTTAAGAAAGTTTTTGGAATTGGAATTGGATCAAAAACACTGCAAACAACAAACAACTGTGTCCACAGATTATTTGCAGTTTTTGTGAGGACACAGTTGTGGTTTTAGTTCGGATTATCCTGGATGCCAACAAACTACAATCTTCAAAACTCGGCCACTCAATTCTTAGAACCATGTGGATCTTTCAAATGGTTGAAAACGCCGTCTTACAAATCCCTTATAAAGGGTATAGCATTAACTATCGGTGATTAAAGCAACAAAAACTGCCACATTGCATTTTGATGCCAAATTTACCTCTTAACATAAAAAAATTGCCGACTTTAAGACTACACGCCGAAAGCTATCTCTCTCATATCCAAATCTCAACCAGTAACTCTTTTTGTTAACTGCCACTATCACTTTACATTATATTTTCATAAAAAAAAACGAATAACGAACAATAAAAACGGATTTAAAATAGAAAATTCAGGACTAAACAATGAACTGACCACTTTGCCGATGCATTGTAGAGTAATTTTATAATCTCCCTGCATCACTTTCCCCACCAATCCACGTCGATATTTATTTGACACGCAATATTAAGCGGAATTGGGATCAAAGATATACCAAAGAAATACCAATCTGTGGTATATAAACAAAGTAAAAATGTTTATATTATCAATTTCAACGGCGCATAAGGATATAAAAAGATAATATTTTTCGGTGTTTTAATGCATACGATGGAAAATTAAAATGCTACGCGCTCATCTATTACGTCTTTCATTAAAACATTCTTTCATAGAATATATCTTCTTAGTCTTTAAGTCTCCCTATCGGGGTTTAGATATCATCATCACTATGTTTACTTTATCTACCGCTGCTCTGAAGAGTTCTATTGAACTGCATCTAAACCTGTCCCTTAAATTTTCACAACAACGCTACCCTGTCTCTTCCTATTACTCATTCTTCTTCTTTTCTTTTCCTGTAATATTAATCTTAGCATTTTATATCGCTGCCCCCTCAATATGTGTTATAGATATTGCAACTTTATTATTTTTATTGTATTTATTATTGCGTATTATTTGCCTATATCTCGCAATTTTTCCGTATTAGTTTTCCTTTGAGTCCATGCTATTCTAAGCATCTTTCTGTAACACCACATTTCAAATAACTGTAACTTTTTTACGTCTTTTTACTTCAGTGTCTAGGTTTCAAGTTACTAATATAGTATCGAAAACAAGTAATACCTAAGAGCTCTTAATCCCAGTTCTAGTTTAATATCTTCGATGCAGAGAATTGTTTTAATTTTTAACAAACTTATTTATATCTTGCTTTTTCTATCCTGAATCTTGCCTTTATTCGTAATTATATAGTAGTCAAAGCTCTACTAAACCTCGACACTTCAGCAAATAAAAATTAAACTGTACACAGGCATACAGACAAGAAATTTAATAACATCTTAATAATATTAATACAGTTATGAAATATGGAATTTTTTTTTTATTGAGTTAATGCCTCGACAACTATAATCATTGGCATGGTACAGTCAGGTACCTAGTGTAGTGTGTGTGTGTGTATGTGTGTGTGTGTGTGTGTGTGTGTATGTGTAGAGTAATTGTCTTGATACTTAGCAAAGTCGACGTCATTGTCTTTGCTAAGAGACGCTAATTGTATCCGAACGTCTGCGGTCCCTCCGGTGAGTACAGGTCGCAGATGGATAGAAATTATTTTTATTCATTAATTTCTAATAAACAAAAATTTCTCTACCCAGATGGGATTCGAACTCACGACCTTTAGGTTTAAAGGTAGGCGCTCTTACCACTGAGCCACAGAGGGGGTTAAATATGGAATTAAATTATTATAATTATATAATATTATTTGGTAGACCTTTCATAAAATTGGAAAGATCCAGTGATAGATAAATTTAACATTTTAACTTTTTAGGTTTGACAGCCGATGTTCATTTACGATCATCTATCACATCATTACCATAACGACGGTATTGCTCACTGTACTATAACATTTTTCTTAATTTTTAAATATATTTAGACTGTGGATACGATAGCAAATTAGTATGATATAAAAGTTTGTATGCACTGAGGAAATTAATAGATGTGGATACCCTCGGGCGACTTACAAACACTCGGGCCAGAGATCTTCGTGTTTGTAAGATAGTCGCCCTCGAACATAAACATCTACTTAATGCTCTTGGTACATAAATAACTTCTTCTTCTTTGAGTGCCGTCTTCTTAGCGAAGATTGGCGATAACCTCTGCAAAGTCTTCCCTATTTTGGGCTCCTTATTAAACTTTGAAAGTCTAATCCTGTCCAATCTTTAATGTTGCGCAGCCAGGTCATTTTTCGTCTAACCGGGCCTCCTCTGCCTTCTATTTTCCCTTCTATAATAAGCTAAAGGAAGTTATACCTGTAATGTCTAAATACGTGTCCAAGATAAGACGTTTTACGCTTCTTGACAATTTCTGTGAGTTGACGTTCTCTATTCGTACGCCTTAAAACTTCTTCACGCCGTGTAATAGTACACTATATACATAACACTTTATCATACGGTATCGTAGGGACAAATCAAGATTACGGGTAGTAAGTAACTGTCGCATCTTTAAAAAGGTGTTTCTTGCCTATTATATTCTACATTTAACCTATTGTTCTTGGTCTAAGGTTTCCTATATCCAACAGCTTAGATACTTAGACTTCTTCACTTGTTCAACTAGATTGTTATTGACTTTTGTACATTCACCTTAAGGCCGTATAGTTCTCGCACTACTTTGGTTAACAGAATATGTAGTTCTTCGCTGCCAGCAATCAGTATTGTATCATCGGCATACCTGATATTGTTCACGATTTTTCCATTGACTTTTATTTCTTCTTGTGCGTCATCCAGAGCATGTGCAAAGATGTCCTCTAAGTACAAGTTGAATAATAATGGTGATAGTATACAACCTTGTCTAACTCCTCTTTGGATGTTTATGGTTTCACTATCACCCATTTCAGTTCTGACAGAGGCGTTCTGGTTCCAGTAGAGTTCACGTATTTTATTAATATCGTTTGGATCCCGGTTCTTTTTTGGAAGCATTCTATTAACTGATAGTGTTTGATGTTGTCAAAAGCCTTTTCATAGTCTATGAAGTACAAGTAGGCATCTTTTTGTTAATCCCGGCACTTTTGCATGAGAACGATAAAACTAAACAAAGCTTCTCGAGTTCCCATACCGTTCGGAAGCCAAATTGTTCCGGACCCATATCTTCTTCGCATTTTTTGTAAATTATGTTATAGATAATTTTTAGAAATAGCTTTAGAATATGGGGCATGAGACTTATTAATCAAAAGTCGGTACATTTTTTTTCGTAGTTTGATTTAGATATAGGCACAAACGTAGACGTTAATCAATCTTGTGGAATTGTGTCAGTCTTGTATATACTGTTGAAGAGTCTTGATAATTGTTCTAAATTGTCTTCTTCCAAAAGTAAACATAAATAACTAATAAGGTTTATATTTCCTTTTTATTCTTTAAATGAAAACACTACATTGTTCTGGTTCCAGTATTTTAGTCACCTAGTAGTCACCTAGTTACTTCTTTCTTCCTACTTCTAATACGTTCTATAAGGTCCGTCAACTATTTGCCAAAGTAATACTTTATCTCGTCCTTTTCATCTCCAGTAAGTAAGATAATAAGTAATGCGCCACTACCACTAAACCATGTTCACTAGTTTTATCCTAACTTTGACTAGCTTTTTAACTATTTATTTTGAGATCATATTTTATATCACCTTTTGTTATTATTATACATACACTTGCTGCTACTCTTTACTCTTTTCCTACTCGACTATAGAAATAAACAAAATCTTGAAACTCTTTCGTTCGTTTTTCTTTCTTTTTGTTATTGTCAGTACTGTTACATTTAATTTATATCTTTTATTGTCTGTGGACTGGAAACATTTATGTAGAGGTCTTCTACCTTTAGCCGAGTAGCTCCAAATTTTGAGCACCCTTAAGCTAGCGGGGACACATGAGCGGAATCCATTTTAACCTACGTAATATTTTTTCACCCATTTTTCACTAATTTATTACCACCCTAATAATTTTTCACCACCAAACCAACCTTAAGGGGAGCGATTCTGCTGGCTTAAGGTTCAAGTTAGCAGAATTTGGAAAAAAAACTTTTTGTTGATGGCATATTTTTTCACCCATTTTTCACTAATTTATTACCACCCTAATAATTTTTCACCACCAAACCAACCTTAAGGGGAGCGATTCTGCTGGCTTAAGGTTCAAGCTAGCAGAATTAAAAAAAAAAACTTTTTGTTGATGGCATATTTTTTCACCCATTTTTCACTAATTTATTACCACCCTAATAATTTTTCACCACCAAACCAACCTTAAGGGGAGCGATTCTGCTGGCTTAAGGTTCATGCTAGCAGAATTCAAAAAAAAAACTTTTTGTTGATGGCATATTTTTTCACCCATTTTTCACTAATTTATTACCACCCTAATAATTTTTCACCACCAAACCACCCTTAATGGGAGCGATTCTGCTGGCTTAAGGTTCAAGCTAGCAGAATTAAAAAAAAAACTTTTTATTGATGGCATATTTTTTTACCCATTTTTCACTAATTTATTACCACCCTAATAATTTTTCACTTCCAAACTACCCTTAATGGGAGCGATTCTGCTGGCTTAAGGTTCAAGCTAGCAGAATTCAAAAAATTAACTTTTTGTTGATGGCATATTTTTTCACCCATTTTTCACTAATTTATTACCACCCTAATAATTTTTCACCACCAAACCAACCGTAAGGGGAGCGATTCTTGTGGCGTAATGTTCAAGTTAGTAAAATTTAAAAAAAAAACTTTTTGTTGATGACATATTTTTTCTCCCATTTTTCACTAAATAATTACAATCCTAATATTTGTTCAGAATCAAACCACCCTTAAGGGGAGCGATTCTGTTGGCTTACGGTTATACCATACCATACCATATACCATAGTGTTCTGCTAGGTTTTTACAAATGTATTACAACCCGAGTAATTTTTCACCCCTTAACTACCCCTTGTGAAAAGTCAATAATTGTGTTAGATTAAAATTTACGAAGAAATTTTTTCCTCTTTTCTACTTATAACTGAAATAAAAAAAGTGGTTTGTTAAGTTTTTACTATACTTTGACCATCCTAATAATTTTGCACTTCTAAACTAATCTTATTTAAAAATGTTCCTGCTAGCTCAATATTTGAACCAGCAAAATCAGAAAAAAATTATTTTTTTTAATATCACAGTGTTTTGCTAGGTTTTTGCGAATTTATTTCCACACTAGCAATTATTGACCCCTCAACTGCCTCCTATGGGAAGTCAATAATTCTGTTAAACTTTAAGGTGAAAAATATTCTTTTACAATGTTACTCTTCGCTACTTATAACTGAAATAAAAAAGTGTTATGTTAAGTACTTTCTAAACTTGAATAATAATGAAGAGGGCGGTATCAATCTAATATCCGATTAAGACTGTAGCCCCCACTCCTTGATTGGAAGTACACTTCGCTTAGCTCTGAGTCTATCCAGGTAATAATGAGTTATTCTCTGTCGTAATTCAAATTTAATTTACTACGCAAATAATCTATAACAGCTGTTCTGACCAACCGGTAATTTCCGATTTATTTGAATATACCTACTTTAAATATTTATATCCTAAAATGTTTTCCAAGATAAATTCTTTGTGCTATAGGTACACATAATGTTAAAAATATGTTTTGACCAATCGTTAATACTCTTCTTATTTGAATAATATTAAATACCTAAATTATTTTTCAAATTTTCATGTACCTACTGAATACAAATCTTTTAATCTCTTAACAATAGATACGCACGATCCCGACCCTTCTTTTCAATTAGTTAAATAATATAATAGACGTAATAAAATTATTTCAATTTGTGTGTTATGTTATTTTAAATGTTTATTTCCTGGTAATACCTGGAATATTAGTTTGAATTACCTGGTAATTTATTCTGTGAAATATAAAAATTCCATTGTATTGACTAAAACTCAACTCGACTTCAGTTATTTTATATTCATAAATCGTTCAAATTTATAGTTTTTTGGAATAAAGTATTTTCAGGTTAGTAAAAATATAGTAAAAATCTAGGAGAGCACTCTTGTGTTTCCAAAAAGTTTTTTTATTCACCTAGCCTCAATGTGTAGCTTTTTGAATGTTTCCCATTAACTGAGGCTCAGGGGGTCAAAAATTATAAGGGTGGATCAAATTCAGTAAAAACCTGGCAAGCAATTTATAGAATCAGTTAAAAGTAGAATACAGTTAAATTATAGAAATAGATTTTTTATCACCTTAAATTTTAACCTAGCAGAATTATTGATTCCGGATTGGGAGGGTAGTTAAAGGGTAAAAAATTACTAGGATGCTAATATATTAGTACAAATCTAGCACAATACTATCGTATCTCATATTTCCGAAAAAATTTGCTTTGTATTTAACTAGCGTAAATGTTTAGATGGTAGAATTGGTAAAAAATTACTAAGTTGGTATAGAATACTATAATATTTCAAAAATAAATACGTTTTTTTTCTAATTTCGCTGGTTCGAATATTGAGCTAGCAGACAAGTTTCCGAATAGGTTTATGGGAGCAAAATTATCAGGATGGTCAAAGTTTAGTAAAATCTTAACTAAACACTTTTTTATTTCAGTTATAAGTAGAGGAGAGTAAATTTGAAAAAAAAAATTCTCCTTTAATTTTAATCTATCACAATTATTGACTTTTCACAAGGGGTAGTTAAGGGGTGAAAAATTGCTAGGGTGGTAATAAATTCGTAAAAACCTATCAAAACACTATGGTATGTCGTACATATTTATTTTAATTCTGCTAGTTGAAACCGTAAGCCAGCAAAATCGCTCCCCTTAAGGGTGGTTTGATGGTGAAAAAATATTATGATGGTAATAAATTAGTGAAAATGGGTGAAAAAATATGCCATCAACAAAAAGTTTATTTTTTGAATTCTGCTGGCTTGAACCTTGAGCCAGCAGAATCGCTCCCATTAAGGGTGGTTTGGTGGTGAAAAATTATTAGGGTGGTAATAAATTAGTGAAAAATGGGTGAAAAAATATGCCATCAACAAAAAGTTTTTTTTTTGAATTCTGCTAGCTTGAACCTTAAGCCAGCAGAATCGCTCCCCTTAAGGTTGGTTTGGTGGTGAAAAAATATTAAGGTGGTAATAAATTAGTGAAAAATGGGTGAAAAAACATGCCATCAACAAAAAGTTTTTTTTTGAATTCTGCTAGCTTGAACCTTAAGCCAGCAGAATCGCTCCCCTTAAGGTTGGTTTGGTGGTGAAAATTTATTAGGGTGGTAATAAATTAGTGAAAAATGGGTGAAAAAATATGCCATCAAGAAAAAGTTTTTTTTTTTGAATTCTGCTAGCTTGAACCTTAAGCCAGCAGAATCGCTCCCATTAAGGGTGGTTTGGTGGTGAAAAATTATTAGAGTGGTAATAAATTAGTGAAAAATGGGTGAAAAAATATGCCATCAACAAAAAGTTTTTTTTTTGAATTCTGCTAGCTTGAACCTTAAGCCAGCAGAATCGCTCCCCTTAAGGTTGGTTTGGTGGTGAAAAATTATTAGGGTGGTAATAAATTAGTGAAAAATGGGTAAAAAAATATTACGTAGGTTAAATTGGATTCCGCTCATGTGTCCCCGCTAGCTTAAGGGTCCTCCAAATTTTGAACACTGGAAACTCGCCGTTACTCTTCTGATTCTGAGATGGGATTTGCTGACTACGTGTTTGTCGTTTTCTGCTTTGATATGTTACTTGATATTTGTAATACCCGCTGATCGTCATTAGTGAGTAACTAAGATCTAGGATCTGCATTTTCACTCCCCTCCTTTTTTTTTATAGCGCACTATGTATTTTGGATTTTAGGTCATTATAAAGACCTTTATACGTACAACTTCTCTGGTAATCCAGACGGGCCAAAATAGCTTGGATTTTTAATAAAAATAAGTGGTCGCATTTTTTTTATTGTTTCGTGTAATTCCTTAGATATTTCTGTCCTTGTAAAGAAAGGTAGAAAAGGCTTTTTTGTTAAACTCTTTGTTACGCAACACTTTATCAGTTCACCCGACTGCGGTTCCTTACAAAATCTGTAAACGGCTGTCTTAGAGGAGCAGAGATATACGTTCGCATTTTTCTGAATTACACTGACGTTGTTCCACGGAAATTACGCCCTTTTCACGTTTTAGGTTAGATATATAATTCCATAAATTTGTCAGCTGATTTATGTTCTAATATATATTCTTTTGTTACAGATACCGAATTTATTTATAGGGATGAACATGGAAGCGTTACGCTTTTCGACGCAGATAACTTAACGTCGACGGTTGTTATGACAAATATAGCTTTTGTAAGTATAACATATTGATAATGCTATGATGATTTTTATTTATATACTGTCACAAAACTTTAAGAAAACCTTTACAGTAATTTATTAGAGACAAATATACATATTTTTAAACGATACTTATATTAATAAACGTTAACATCGAAGTGAAAATGTCTTAATTAAAAAAATGTATTAAACATCCAAATGTATTAGACTTATAGTCGATTTTTTATCCAGAACGAACGTTTTGGGCTGAAGTTCATCTTCAGTGAACATGGAAAGTAAGTGATCCCAGTAAGTTAAGCAAGACGTGTTTTAAAATCTTAACTCTTAATTAAAAATGTGGGTATGATTATTAACTTTAAAGTCCTTGCGCTAATAGTCGCAAAGCTACACGGTAGGTTGGTTTAAATTAAATACTACGTACTTAACCCGTTATTCGATATGTGGGTTGTGAGAAATCTCAGACTTCATAGAGTAGCTAACACGGCTTTAGTAGCATTCGAATACATATTTGTCTACAATCTGATGCAGTCAGGAGTCAGGTCACTCGGCAACTAAAAATACCGTGAGTGGTGTCTTTTTCAAGTTGTCTGTGGTTTATTACACCCCACGTGTCGGAACTCGCAAATTTATTTTTTTCGTTTTTATTTCGTACTTGGACGTAATTTTCAGAGGTAAGCCATCTTATTTATACTACTTGTATTGAGTTATTC
Organism: Diabrotica balteata; assembly: GCA_918026665.1. NCBI lineage: Eukaryota > Metazoa > Arthropoda > Insecta > Coleoptera > Chrysomelidae > Diabrotica > Diabrotica balteata. The sequence continues at coordinate 137,160,307 of OU898277.1, forward strand.
ATAATTTCACTCTCGTAGATTTAAAAATAATTGGCGAATATAAAAAAGAGCAGGCCTATCTCATGCAGATATGGGAGAAGTGTAAAAATGAAAACGAATTTATTAATCAAGATGATTCAAAGACAAAAGACAATATTAAAAATGTAAGTATCAACAGCGATAATCCCGATATAAAACAAGCACCCGAAGAAGATAATGAAAATCAGCAAGCTGTTGTAGAAAGTATCAGAAAAGCTTGTTATTATTTCAGAAAGAATGGAATGAAATTAGGTAATGAGCCAATAACCAAAATATTCAAATAAGAGCATAAAAATTAATTACACATTTAATGGGAGTCAAAAATTACGCAAAGCATGTCAAGACACCAATTCAGTACTTCCTGCTATTGATTGATGGACAATTGATGCGCTATGCCGACTAGATTTTGCATACAAACCAATGAATTGTAGAAAAATCTGAAAGTTGGAAGAACTATCCACTTTATTGGAATACATCTGTGATAGAAAACTGGGGATAGAAATCTAGGACAAAAATGATGTTGGGGCTCCTTTATTTTTCTGGTGCCTTCAGGAATAACCATCGCCAGTTATAGAAATTGTGGAACACTGGCGGAACAGGACGTTTGCCGTTGCACAATGAGCCAACGTTGCAACGTCGATTCGAACTTTTACTTTCATCTCTAACATTCGATAACAAACAAAACCGTCAAAAAAAAAGGCAAGTAAGATAAACTAGCTTATATTAGAGCTTTCTTTGACAGGTTTGTAGACAATTGAAAATCTGCATATTCCTCCTCTGAATTTTTGACAATTGACGAGAAGCTTAAATCGTTCAGAGAGAGATGTGCTTTTAGGCAATATATGCCATCGAAATATGGAATGAAGGTACATGCATTAGTTGCTGCACATAATAACTACCTACTTAATATGGAGGTGTATGTTGGACAACAGCCGGAAGGTCCATTCGTAGTTAGCAATTCCCCGAAAGACATTGTAGAAAGATTGGTTGCTTCCGTGTCTAGGACCAAACGCAATATTATATTTGACAACTGGTACACTAGTCGTGATCTCTTTGTGAAGTGACGTGAGACTCATAGTTTAACTGCAATATATATTGTCAGAAAGAATAAGCCTGATTTGCCCATAGAATTCCTGCAAGGAAAAGGAAGAGAAGTTTTTTCCAGTATATTTGGATCTCAGAGCGGATACTTTCTTGGAAAGAGAAAGTTGTTTTATTTACTTATATCTTCTCCAACATAATACAACAGTAACAGATACTCTTAATAAGCTGCCAGAAATTATTTCCTTTTTTAATTTAACCAAAGGCGAAGTTGACGTAGTAGACGAGCTATCTGCAACGTATAATGTAGCACGCAATAATCGTGTACTGGCCTTTGACAATTTTTTTCTCTCTAAGTAGCATTGCAGGAATCGATAGCCAGATCATTCACAGACAAAACAACGATAGTCCCTGCATTGCTAGAAGGCTTTTCCTGAAGAAACTGGGTTTTCAATTGATCGAAGAATATTAAAGAGAAAGAATGAGTAACCCTAGATTATCTACAGAGTTGAAAAGCAGTATCCGAAAAATTTTAGGTAAAAATTCAAAACCGCCTGCAAAGAAGAGGAAACCTTATCAGCAGCAACGACGTTTAAAATGTTCTAGAGATACAGACAGGAAAACTAGATACGTGTGTGGCATGCGGAGTTTTTTTTTTTGTATTTAGAACACTGTGTGACATACTACGAAAATTGCTCCAAGTAAGAACTGATAACGCAATAATTAATCTGTAGAATTTGATTATGTTTTTTCTTTGATAAGCTTCATACTTCTTCTCTTGTAGTTTTATATTTTTATACTAATAATGTCGATAGAACTATATTCATTCTCTGGTCATATTACACATTTTTTTTCTTGAAAAAATATTGTAATTTTATATAATTTTCTACATGTCTAATAGTAAACTATTACAGCAAATTCTCTTCTGGAATTTATGACCGTAATGTATTTATTTATATTATAATTAATATAAAAATCTACGAGATATAAGAATGAGTGTATTTTCAACTTGGAGTTTGTCACAATCCACGTGTCGAATAGCGTTACAAAATTTTACTTGTCGGGTGCTTAGTTAAAAGTATTAAAGTAAACGACATAATGCCGATGAATATAAATATAATAATAATATAAGGTTAAATGCTCGAATAAATGAACTTTGATAATATATAAGGCAAATATCAAGCACAGTATTAATCTAATATTGCCAAAGTACTTTCGACCACTAGATCATCTTCAGGGGCATTTCGTCAATCGCGGCCTATCCGACAAGACTAGAATGTCATAAATATAAAATGGGACATCACAATACACTACACAAAGACAAACAAACACTTTAAAATTTTTGAAGATAGGAGAAGCTACATGGTGTATAGAATTGGTGTATACATCATGGTGTACATATGGTGTATAGTGTATACAGTATACAGTATAGTGTATACATGGTGTAGACATGGTGTATTCACCATTCTGTCTCCGGCTGCCATACACCATGTAGCTTAGCCTATCTTTAAAAATTTGTGTTTTTTTGTCTTAGTGTAGTGTATTGTGATATCCCATTTTATATTTATGACATTCTACTCTTGTCGGATGGGCCGCAATTGACGAAATGCCCCTGAAGATGAACTAGTGATTAAAAGTACTTTGGCAAGATTAAATTAATACTGTGCTCGATATTTGCCTTGTATATTATCAAAGTTAAAATAAGTATAATAACCCGGAAATAGTATGTCCCTACTTAAAATAGTACTGACATCAGTCTTGGTCGTTAACAGCTTGCCAACTCAACTGGGATGCTGCAAATATTAATTTACTAAATTAAATGTTCCATTTAAATGTAAATGTTCCAATTGTTCTCCATTGATCATGAGACAATGACTGAACCGGTCATTCCTTTCCTCTTTAACATTCTGTAGCTTAATGGGTGTTACGTTCTTTGTTTCTTGACTAATTCGGTCTTGTAGTTGACGGCAATTATCAGGTCTGTTTGTGTAGACTTTAGATTTTAAATAACTTCATAAAAAAAATTCCACGAGGAAACTAAGTTCCTGTAGCTGGCTGTATACCATATATCACAAAAAAATTTCTTAAAATCCTTTATAAAAGGTATATAAAATTGCCTCAAACGGGCTATCACAAACACATTGCAAAACGTTTTCGGATTAAACAATCCATCATCAGTGCAAACGGTTGTACATGCTAGTAGCCACCAAAATATATGGGTAAAAACCCTTTAAATGTTATAAATTTGAAATTGTTTTACATTATTAGTGTTTCTAATTTGTGATGGTTAAGTTACCGTTGGATGAGTTGTTATCAACAGGTCCTCGTAGGCACTTCGTCTCGGGACCATTTTACTCATGTAGAGTCATACGCCGCCATGTTACCTATCCAACGGTAACTTAACCATCACAAATTAGAAACACTAATAATGTAAAACAATTTCAAATTTATAACATTTAAAGGGTTTTTACCCATATATTTTGGTGGCTACTAGCATGTACAACCGTTTGCACTGATGATGGATTGTTTAATCCGAAAACGTTTTGCAATGTGTTTGTGATAGCCCGTTTGAGGCAATTTTATATACCTTTTATAAAGGATTTTAACAAATTTTTTTTTTCATAAAAAAAAATTTAATGGGTTAAAATCAGGTGATCTAGGGAGCAATTCCACTAGTCCCCTTCTTTTTTTCCACCGTTGCGGAAAAATCTGTTTAAAAAACATTCATGCACAGTTACTGCGAAATGTGGCAGACTTGTTGAAAATTGTTAAAACATCAGGAAAAGGCTGGATCAGATCAAAAATTATTGAATTTTTTAGGAAATTCAGATATAATGCTACTGTTAAATTTTCAACAACTTTTACAATGTTACAAATAATGCAAGGTATTTTTAATAGTTTATTTAAGTAGTTGTGTAACAATATCAAATTTCATTTAATCTGTTTAATACGTTTATTCATCATATATTATTTTGTAAGTAACTTGGAAATAATTTCTTCCATTAAAAATAATGGTGAGACATTATACAAAGGTGGTTCACGCTTGTTTTGGGAATTTGTAATAATATTGTTTATTTAGCTAACAATGAATTTAAGCATTACTTTTTGGACGCCAAGCCCATTTTTGCATTTTGCCACCCTGTTCCAATATGAAGCAACGTATTATACATTTTTGAAATCAGCTCAGCAAGGGAAATCCCCAAATTGAAAAAAAAAGGTGATGGCGTCATCATACTAAGTTTTTTTTCTTTATTAACCGCATAAACTACTTGGAATTATTAGCGGGAGGACATAATAGACAATACAATTAATTACAATTAAAAAATACAATTCATTAAATTACAGTCAGGATTTGTACAATTGTACATTACAATTAAGTGGGTGGGTTTGTAATACAATATTTAAGTGAAGATTATTTTCACAACATGGTGTTATTAGTAACTAAAGTAGAACCTGTTAATATATTAATATAAGTAAATTAAACTCATTTACAATTTGTTTAAAATATTAACATCCTTTAGATAATTAAAGAGGTTTTTTGGATTACAATTATTTCCTAAAACATCTTTGATATTTCCAGGTATGGAATGTTTGTTTCTTCTTTCATTTTAATTATTCATGTTCTTTCATTAATAAATTTAAAACAATCTACCAAAATATGTGGTATGGATATATTAAAGTTACAAAGATCAAATAAAGGGCGATTTTATTTGGCGATAATATAATCATGCGTTAGTTTGCTGTGTCCTATACGCAACCGAGTCATTTTAAAGAATACCGGCGGTCAATGTTTATTTCACACCATGAATGTGTTGTAGGCTTAATAGTGTTTCGAAATGATTTTGATTGTTGCCATTTTTTCCCCATTTACTTAGCACTTTCTTTTTAACGAGTTATTTAAAATCCGACACAGACACTGTATTCACTGTTATTGATGATGCACTTTGTATTGCTTCACGAGCGTAATGATCCGCTTTTTCATTACCTTCCAAACCAGTGTGTGATGGAACCCAGATGAATCGAATTTGCTGTTTTGATTGGTTTGTAAGGTGTAATTGATGTTGTATTAAATGAACGATAGGATTACTGGTATAGAGCTGTTTTATTGAATGTAATGCACTAAGAGAGTCAGTAATTATCAGGGTTTTTGAGATGTTGTGGTTGTTTATATGAATTAATGCTTGTACAGTTCTTCAGAGAGAATACTGCTAGTAGGTGATAGTTTGAATTGCAATGTGGTATTTGGAGTGACGATTGCTGATCCTACACCATCAGTGGATTTGGATGCATCTGTATAGATGTGATAATGATTAGAAAAACAGGACAGTTTGTTAAATGATTTTTGGTTTATTAATTTGTGAGGAGTTTTAAATTTGTTGTATTTGGTAAGAGTTAGATCGCATTTTAGCGGGGGTATGTATTGTCCATGGTGGGAATGCAGCCGCACTCGAGCTATTAAAGCAGTTTGGAAATTGAATGCTATAAGAGGATAACAACCTTCGAATTCTCTCGTAGAATGAAGGATATCATACTAAGTTTGTTTAGCATCTACAAAATTCATCATCATCAAAAATCGACCTCTGTTGGAAATTTCAAATACTGTTGTTTATTTACCCAAAGATAATAATGTCTGAAATAATTTGAGAAATATAAGAAAAAAATATATTCTAGTTGTATATAAGTATTGAGGTGTAATGGCTATATACGAAAAGGTAAAACGACTATTGATTTCTTTGTTATTATGTATTGTTTATTAAACTAAAATTGTTTTTAATATTGATTTTACTAGTATAGTAAAACTTTAATAATTCTAATCTCAGGGGACAGTTAAAAAAATTCTAATTATTCAAAAATTCAAATTATCCAAAAATTCGAATTAAAAATGTATTCACAAAACACAAAGATACGTACAAAAACATCTGCAAACGATAAAAATGAACAATAGTTGACCATTTTTATCGCTTGCAGATGTTTTCGTTTTTTTTTTCTTGTCCGAATTTTGTTAACCGAAAAAAAAAATTAGGCCAAGAATACCAATTAAAACATTTGCAAGCTATAAAAATTGGTCAATTATTATCGATTTTTCTCGAATAAGATGACAGGATCGGAGATAACGTCACCCCAGCAGTCTACCGAAAAACGCTCTTCTGCTAAACTGTCGTTTGAGGTCTCCTCCTTTTTTATAAAACCAACTTTTTTTAAAACAGTGTTTGATCGTTTCGTTTGTTATTTTGTCCCAATCTTTCTTTCATATTTGAGATACTTATAGAATGTCTAACTTTATTTTTATATTTAAGGAAGTCGCAGTCTTCCGCCAATATATTTTTAACCAAAAAACGTCTGTAGAAATGTTTTTTATGACACTCTGGTCCATAGGCTGGAGAACTGAAGTTAAGCAAGCAGAAAAAAAATACCTTTTACATTTTCCATCAGTGTGTGCAGTACAGTTGTCAATAAACAAAATAACTTTTCTTTTATGAACTTTTTGTCTAATTTTTTCAGCCATTTCTCGAAAAGATTACTAGTCATCCAAGCTCTTGCGCTGCTCACATATTACACTGGTTTTGACTTGACGTTCTTAGAACAACGCCGATTAGCCGACTTGTCAACCATCAGTAGAGGCAGTCTCTCTGATCCGTCCATGTTTGCACTAATTCGGAGAGTGACTTTTTCTTTACTTAGTTTTTCTCCGTAACATTTTTTATTGTCAAAAGTGCATTAAAAAAAAAAGAGCAGTCTCGTCAATACTAAAGATCTCTTTGACCTATATCCTGAATCATCTACTCCAATTTTTTTCCATTAGTTGACTTCTTGCTTATTAACGGCCCCACTTTCTCCACAAATGGATTTGAACGAAATGTTTTTACGTTCTTTGAAGCCGTCGAGCCACCCTGTACTCGGCATAAAATTGTTTTTGTCCATTTTAATAGCAAATTGTTCAGCTAAGGGGACTACTCACAAGAATCTTCTTATCCCTGGTTTGTTTGAACCATATTAAAACACAATTGTCTATTCCTGGCTTTCTTTATCTTTTTCGGTCTTTACCGCACTCACTTTCACTGTTAAGAATTTTTCTTTATTCTTCAAGTAGGTGGATAATGTGTTGGGAGGAATTCCAAAATCCTTGGCAATCTCAGATTTTTTCTTCGTCCTTTTTTCTACTTCTTTAACTGCCGCAATTTTTTTCGATGACTTTAAAGTTTTGTATGTTCTAAGTTCTAAAGAAGAACCGGAGTGACTGACATCATCGAAAAGATAGCCAGACTAAAATGCAGATGGACACTACACATAGCCAGAATGACAGATGGGCGATGGACAAAGAGGTTATTGGAATGGAGGCCAAGGAAAGACAAGAGAAGCGTCGGTCGACCACCTACAAGATGGACTGACGATTAATGAAGACTCAATAAAAACTGAATAAGAGCGGCGCAAGATAGACGGGGTTGAAAACATGAGGAAGAGGCCTATGTTCAGCAGTGGACTCTTGAGGCTGGGTGATGATGATGTTCTAAGTTTACCATGTCACGATATCTTCGCTTAATACGAAGTGACATACTGACGTGATTTGCGGTGATTGCAACGCCAACGCATCCCAACTGAAGGGGCATGCCGGGCGAGGGAGAATATAGGTGCCAGGCTACCATTATACAGGTACAATGTACAATGGCATTGAGATAAGTGCCACGTTAGGACAGGAAAGAATACTACCTCTTTTTGCGGAAATTTCTAGCATGAAATTGGCATTTTTACGTTGTAGAAAAGTTCAAATTATCCAATATATTTTTTGGAATTATTCACGACTTTTTATCATTATTTGTATAGGAAATGCTATGGACCAGAATAAAAATTCGAATTAAAGAAAATTTCGAATTAGCGACGTTCTAATTAAGCAGGTTCCACTTAAGTAAAATCTACAGCACATAGGGCTACTAAAAAACTTGTACTCAAACCAAAACGTCAGAATCGAAGGTCACTATAGATATAAATTAAAATAGAAGTTCGAGAGGAATGTGTCTTATCAGCCTAATTTTCTATTTGTTAATACTTACCTACAAACGAATATAACATGTAAAATATTTTGTTAATAAACTGTATATACACAGTTTTTGATTAAATACTGACTATCAGAACGTCTGCTTGGTTGCATAGTAATTTTCAGGAACTTGAAACTGGAAGCTGAAACTGGAAACAGCGAACCGATTATACTAAAATTTTATTGTTCTTTACTGCAATTTGTAACACTAGCTTCTTTGTCTATGCAAAATAAAATAAACAAAACAAAATTGGGAACAATGCCGAAAAAATATCATTTCACGATAATTATGATAAAATTTTTTAATGAATTATTTTAAAAAGCCGTGAAAAACAAAATACACTCTTAAATAAAAAAAATATCATTGAAATCTACATTTTGAATTAAAAATGTATTTACAATCTCATTTATAAAAGGTATAATATTGAAAAATACTATTGAGCTACATCACAGAAAGTTTTCGAAATTAATGTTCCATCATCATTGCTAATTACTATTAAACTGGGAAAAAGCCACAATTAAAGATAAAAATACGTTTATTGACGTTTCAATTTCCACTTCGGAAATCGTTCTCAAAATACAAACAGTAAATTAAACAAATTTTGTTTTTTGTTACATAGTGAAAAATTCTTCTAATAATTTAATTTATATTGACAATTCAGACATACATTATGCATTTTAAAGTAGACGACTTTAAAATGATATTGCCAATATTGTTGAGTTGCGCTCCGGTGACGACTTTACTTATAAGATAGTTCATTCGATTACATGAAATCAACTTTAACTTGAGAATATCCGTCAGAAAAAAATCATAGCATGTAATTCGTCTTTAAAAAGACAAACACATGACATGATGACAGTAAAATTCTCCTGTTAGTGATTCCATAGTAAATTATGAGGGAAAAATCAGGAAAAAAACCTTATAATACTATCCCGACATTGTAAGTATTTGTTCGTGAATTAAGTTTACATTCAACAACCATCAAAATTCTGATTTTATATGTTACGTTATTTAAAAAACATAAATGATGTATCCTCTATATGTTACTGACTTACTAATACTGGTATTTTCTTATTAATAACTTCCTCTTTCAATATTGGTAACCAGATCCTACTACATTCTGCCGAGGAATTTGCGACACAATTGGCCTCATTTAGCATAATTAGAGCCGCTTCACTATGGAATCACTAACAGGAGAATTTTACTGTCATGATGTCATGTGTTTGTCTTTTTAAAGACGAATTACATGCTATGATTTTTTTCTGACGGATATTCTCAAGTTAAAGTTGATTTCATGTAATCGAATGAACTATCTTATAAGTAAAGTCGTCCCAGGAGCGCAACTTAACAATATTGGCAATATCATTTTAAAGTCGTCTACTTTAAAATGCATAATGTATGTCTGAATTGTCAATATAAATGAGTCAGATAAAATTAAATTAGAAGAATTTTTCACTATGTAACAAAAAAAAATTTGTTTAATTTACTGTTTGTATTTTGAGAACGATTTCCGAAGTTTAAATTTGTAACAACTATTTTGCTTACCACAGGGTAAGAATATGGGGGACAAGATTGGGCAAACAAAATAATCGAAACAAGTGCATACGACACTCAGTTGGTTGTTGGAGAGCTGGGTCGTGGATAAGTTGAAGATATTGGGGGTTGGATTGGGCAACTACAAAAAAAAAGAAATAAAGGGGTACTTATACAAATCTCTTGGGACAAACAGAATGAAAATTAACGGAAACACCTCAAGAAATTTAATATAGGGCGCCACTTGAGGTGCCCAATTATACCTATTACAACCACTAGTTGTAACTAGGGAAATAATTGTATAACATCAAAAATATAGAAAAAAAAATATCTTTTTCAAATAAAACTCAAAATAGATCAGAGAAACAAATTAAACATTTATTTTTGTCTCAAACAAAACAGATCAAAAATACATATTATAAAAGAAACATATCATATAACATAATACAAATAACAAAAACTTACATGTTCTTTGTTTACTATATTATGGCCAATTAGATTATCAAAAATTAAGGATCCTTTTTAATGAAAATATATAAATTTAACCTTATATATGAAATATCGTTTCTACATAATAATCAAATTAAAATTGTCATAACAAAAAAAACAAATTAAACTTGCTGTCAGGTATCACATTTAATTTTGATGACAAAGAATGAAAGCAATTATTACTTTAGCCAAAAAATATCTGTCTTTACTTTGAAAAATTAATATATTGAATTGTTACCTTAATGTTTTTTTTTTATACAAACACTTTGAAACTTTGCATCTCTGGGGAAGCTACTCGGACAAAACTTTCAAAACTGGAAGGCAGCAACCATCAGGAACTAGTTCTACACTCCAGGACAAAACGATAGGAACAGGAACTTGGTGGAAGAATCGAGCCGACTACGGGGACATCCTATATCATACTTCTTTAAATATTTAGTAGTTACCCTTTTCTAAACCTGTCTTATTACAGAGGGTAATTGTTCCTCTAATTAACAAAATTTGTCGACTTTTTTCTTCGAGAAATTCTTCATCACTTCCTCTCAAATCTTTTATTCCATTCCCAAATGTCTGCCCCGCTTGGAACTTAAATCTCGACTTCGTTTCAAATCTTTTACTCCATTCTCACATGTCTGCCCCGCTTGGAACTTAAATGCCGACCTATTGTCACATGTTTGCCCTGTTTGGAATCTAAATGTCGACTCCTTGCTTCGTTACATTTTACCAGAATCTAGCCAAAAATTTCCCTTCCGTCTTGCAGCTAACCTGTCCCCACAAACTCAAGAACCAAAACAATATCCCCTCGCTTGTATCGACAAAAAAAACAAATTTTAAATGTTCCTTTATTGCCTAAACAAACAAATATTCTTTTTTTGACCCTCGACTAATAACGAAAAACAACTTTAATATTAGGGGAATTCATGATTTATTGCGTTTTTAACGAAGAAAACAAATAAAACCTTTTTTTTATCAGGGGGCATCATAAATTTACATAATACAAATTAACAAAATACGTGCGTATTTTAAACTTGAGTTTTACCTGGCTTATAACAAAGGGTTCGATATTTGAATCTAAACACAGACAAAAAAACATCTATATTTACTTTTGAATCGGTAGAAATATACGCATTTAAAAATCTCGTCAAAAAAACTTGAAATATTATTTCGATTGTTTTCTCTGGTAAAAACAACAGGAGCGTAACACAGAAATCTTTTCTATACACTTTAAATAAAAAAACGCTACAATGCCCCTTCTTAAAAGAAAAAACTCGGATAATTCTTATCCAGTTTTTGATAAAGGCAAAACAACAAAAACCAAATCAGAAGATGACCTCTTAACTGAGTCGAAACTTCTTAATAATATCTTTTAGATGATGGCTAGCATGGGATTAAACAACAAAAACAAAGTTAGTTACAAAGAATGGGCTAGCGTGCCATCGATCGCCAGACTCTTTAAAGTCGAGTAGACTGAAATTTTTGACTCTACTTGAACTGTAGGTGACATGAGTTTCTATGCCTTGGGGGAAGCTAACCTTATGCCCTGCAGTGAACCTCGCTGACATTCACAGCAGTAACACAAGTGATTTGTCGGGCAGGCATAGCCATGACACCTCGTTGCCTAAACCAAGTGCTATACACAAATCCAAAATAAATTGCTCTACACTTAATATGTAGGCGTTACTATCTCCACTATACGCCTAGCGAGACAGGGAATTCGGCAACGGTTCCACAAAAAAAATTAGGATATAGACCCAAAATCTATATACCTACATATGACAAAATGTGATTCTCACATGTGTCTCCCAAATGGGTTACCTGAATTAAAATTATCAAAAGTGAAACAATATTCCGAAGGGATGAAATCAAATCAACATATAAACTCGAAAATACAGACATGGGATAGGATGAACTAATTACTTAAAGATGACATATTGTCCTCATCTGACACAAAAGGCTTTAAATCTTTAATGTGCCACTTACCAAGATCCGAACCATTTAAATCTGACAAACGATAAACCACTGGTGACAATTTTTCCTTGATAGTTGCTTCAATATACTTCGGTGCTAGTTTGGACATAAACTTGTTGACAGCACAAGACAAAACCTTATTTCTTTTCCAAACTCTATCACCCACTTGAAATTGGACTTCTCTTCTACGTAAGTTGTAACTCCTAGCGTTACGTTCATATCCTTTTCGAAGATTAGCCTTAACCTTTTCAAAAACTTTATCTAAACCTTTGACTTCTGAAGCATACATATTACGGTCACCTGGAATTATCTCGATATCTTGATTCTGTTGATCCTTATGATCAACACCATAATAGTTTCCACTTAAAGGAACATGACGGCCATAATTCAGGAAAGCTGGAGTATATCCAGTCACTTCATGCTTTGCAGTGTAAATAGCTTGTCTGATCTTTGCTAAATTCTTGTCCCAATCTACGTGGTCTTTAACATACGTACGTATTGCTGTACCAATGGTTCTATTGTTCCTCTCCACAAAATTACACTGAGGTGCATATACTGGACTAAACCATACTTTCTGAACGTTATACCTATTACAGAGCTCAATTAAGATAGGATTGTTCAGATTTGAGGCATTATCACAAATCACATATTGAGGAACACCAAACATTAGGAAAACATCATTTTCCAAAAACTCAACAATATTCTTAGCCGTAGCCTTTCTCAAAGGTTGGACTAAAGTATATTTACTAAACCAATCAGCAACTACTAATAACCACGTATAACCTTTCTTTGAACGAACAAAGGGACCTATCAGATCTATTGCAACTATTTGCCAAGGAAACTTGGCCTCTCTCTGCTTACCCATTTTACCTAATGGAGCATAATTTGGTGTCTTCTGAGCACCACAAACTTTACATGACCTGACAAACTTAAGCACATCAACACGCATCTGGGGCCAATAATATCTTTCCTGAATACGGGACAAAGTTTTGGAAAATCCAAAGTGAGCACACGTAGGTGGCTCATGACAAGACTTCATAACTTCAGACCTTTGTGGTTTGGGCACAACAATTTTCCATTCTACATCATTAGTCTTAAAAGAATTTCTGGTAGGGGCAAACTTATAAACAAAATCATTCTCCACCTTCCACTGTGGAAAATCAAGGGGGATCGGATTATCTTTGATCTCAAATTATCGAACCAAGGGTCTATTCTATCTAGATCAATTTCTAAATAACAAATATCTTGGGTAGTTTCTACTGTATCATTGGTGTGAGCTCGAGATAGAGCATCAGGGACTAAATGGGATTTTCCTTTTCTGTGAATCAAATCAAAAGTATGCTGTCTTAGGCGCATGGCCCATCTGGCTAATTTACCAGTAGGATTGGACAATTTATTTAACCAAAGAAGTGAATGGTGGTCAGTAATGACCGAAAACTTGACTCCCTCTATGTAACCTCGAAATTTCTCGATAGCGAAGATCACAGCAAGACATTCTCTCTCTGTAACTGAGTAATTTCTTTCAGCTTTGGAGAGAGATCTACTAACATATGCTATAACCTTTTCTTCACCATCTATAGTCTGTGTTAAAACACCACCAAGACCGGTGTCAGATGCATCACATTGCACAACAAAGGGAAGATCAAAATTGGGCTGGGCTAAAATAGGAGTAGAAATTAGAAGTTCTTTAATTTTCAAAAAAGCTTGTTCAGCTTCACTTGTCCATACTACAGGCTGTTTCTTTCTACGATGACCCTTAATAAGATCATTTATAGGGGAGGCTAAACTGGAAAAATCTTTAATAAAACGACGGTACCAAGAACACATACCGATAAATCTTTTAATTTCAGTGGAATTAGTTGGTCTAGGATAATTGACCATAGCAAGGATTTTTTCTGGATCTGCCTTCAAAGAATTATTACCAACTACATAACCAAGATACTTTAACTCTGACTTAAAAAAATCACACTTCTCAACATTGATGGTCAAGTTTGCTTCCTTAAGCTTTTCTTTAATTATCTTTAACAACTCAATGTGTTTCTCAAAAGTTGGAGTACATACTATAATATCATCCAAATAACAAAATATATAAGGCTCGAATTCAGGTCCAAAAATAGCATCAACAAGTCTTTGTTGAATCTGTGCACTATTGCACAAACCAAAAGGAACAGAAGTGAACTGAAAAGAACCTCTACCAGAAACATTGAAAGCTGTCTTTTTCCTTGAGTCAGGATGAAGTGGGATCTGCCAAAAAGCTTTTCTCAAATCAATAGAGCTAATGCATTTAGCTCCTCTAAGCAATGATAAAATTCTATCTATCTGGGGCAATGGATAACTATCATGAACTGTAACTTCATTCAATGAACGACCATCAAAACAAAACCTATACTCTCCTGACTTCTTTTTAACTAACAATACTGGACTTGACCATGGGGATTGTGCTGGTTCGATTACTCCTAATCGTAACATTTCATCCAACTCTTCATGTAGAATTTTATTCATGTATGGGGACAAAGGATATTGTCTTTTCTTAAATGGTTTAGCATCACCTGTGTCAATAACCATTTCTATTTTGTTGGTTCTTCCAATATATTTAGAACTAGAGACTTCTCCAAAAGATTCTACTATTGACTTTGCCATATTTTTCTCCGAAGTAGACAATAGGTCTACAGAATACAAAGTTTCTATTTTATTCTTCCTTTGGGAAGAATACCATGTTCCATTCTCAAAGTTTAATAATAGCGAAAACTGCTGCATAAAATTATTTCCCAAAATGAAATTGAGAGGGACAGAAGGTACAACAAAAAATTTTACCATATGACAAACACCATCAGCTTCTACTGGAAGATCAATGGTACCAACAACTGATTTATTCGAACCATCTGCTAAGCTGACATGCTTAGTAGATGTGGGATTATATTTAATTTCTTGAGAATTTAGAAATTCAACTCCAGCGGCACCTACAACAGATGTAGAGCAACCACTGTCCAAAAGAACTACAAAGTTTTTAGAGAAAATGGAAATACTAACATGAGGACGACTATCAAAACCTTTCTTTTCAAAAATTGGGTTTAATGATGACTTATGAGGTCTGTCGGTCTTATATCTATTCAATGTACAACTGCCGACTGGCTGTACACGACCTAGTTTTTTGAACACCTGGGACAAGAAGATATGGTCACACCTTTATGACCACAACGATAACAAGATACTGACTTGCTTCTACAGTCACGGGAAATATGACCTGGTTTATTACAATTGAAACAAATAATCTTTTTCGGATTTCTTGGAGCTTGATAAGGGACTGACTGCATTAATGGAGGTGGGGATGAAAAAGATTGCATCATTGGAGGTGGGGAAGAAAAAGACTGATTTCTTATTTCAGTATTCTCTGGTGGAATGGGTCTATTATTTTCATACTTAAATTTGGGATTGGGTCTCCTAGAAGAATTTTCTCTGTCCTGTCTGTCACCTACTCCACTTCTATCTTGCTTGGTTTGATTATTCACCACATGAACTTGTTCTTTGGGCTTTTCTGAATCATCAATCGAAATACCTGCAAGACCTTTAGTAGTCTGCAACAAGGGCAGGACATTCTGCTCTAAACGTTTTATAGTTGCTACTAACATTTCTACTGTAGCAAAATCTTGAAGGGCTATCAGTGGAATGTAATCCACTAAAATATTTTTCCTCATTATTTTTACTTTTTGGGCTTCACTAGGATAAGTTTCCAAACGTTTAAAAAGGTTTTCCATCACTGCTGAATAAATGGTTATGGATTCATTCCTTTTTTGCTTTCTACTTTTAATTTCTTCGAAGAGATTATCATTATAATCTGGGTGTAAAAAAGCAGATTTGAGTAGGGCTACCAACTCATCCCAACTATTAATTTTATCTCTAACACTCCTATACCAAATAGCAGCATTACCTTCAAATAACTCAATAGCTGAGCGAAACAGGATGTCTTCGGAAATATTCCGAGACCTAGCAGAATCTTTAACTTTCTCTAAAAATGTGGGAAGAGCTTTACTCTCACCATTAAACTTAATATGTAGATCAGAAATAATGACAGGAGTTGAAACCTGTATTATTGGGGCTGGGACTGTACAACTGGGAACTACAGGGACTGAAACTGGGCTACTAGTGGATGGTTTTACTATATCATCAAACATTTCCTCTTTTTCTAACACATTACCCTTCAACACTAACAAATCATCTTTAATTCATTTAATCATTCAACTCTTCTTTAGGATCTACTACATTATTAACCAAATCGACTAAACTTGAAGACAAAGTGGCCTCCTTGGCCAACAAAGCTCTTAACATCTTTTTCTTATCATCAACTGTCTTATTTGGGACATTTTTACCTCTTATGAAAAGCTCATAAGATAACTCTCCTGATTTCAAATGATTAACCTGAGTGGACTTCATTTTTCAAAAATTGGATGAAAACAAACACACAAAATAACTAAAATCAACTTCAACAACTGGTAGAAAATATGACAATTTTAAGAAACAACCGTTTCCATTTATCACCTGATAGTAAGTCTCACTTGCACTCCCGCGTACTGAAATCCAAAACTCAATCAGTTTGCTGCAACTTCTGCTCTTGACTTAGTAATCAGTTGGTAAACAAAAAATGAGGTCTTTAACCTGTCTCCTAAAAGTTCACACTTCCACTAACAAGGACTAAAAAAATGGTTTCAAACAACATGGGACAACATGGACACTAACAAACAAATTAAACCGTACATACAGGGAAAGACAAAATACTAATAATATTGAAAACTTGACCTTTGAGTGAGCTACACTAAATAATACCAAAATAAACCAACTCTTGTTCCGAAAACTAAATGAGACTGCTCCTAGTCAAAACTAAAACAGCATCTCCTGATCACAAATATTACACCTGTGGTCATTCAGATACAAGAAAGGATACACAATAAACAGTCTACTACTGAGACTAAACTTGTCGAATCTTCTCTACGACTCACAATGACTACCCCTCGTACAACAACATTAATTAACCCTTGGCATTTAAATACACCTTCAGAGACGGTTAATTAGAAGACAAACTGCATAATACTACTTCTCAACTACATAGCTCAAAAGTCACTCAAACGAATACACACATTTACTCAAAATGACCCAACAAATAAAAAATTACAAAAACCGATTATTCTGTAAAATTTGTCGAATCAATAAAAAAATAAATGTAACAATAACTGTATAATTTGCTACTGTTTTTAAATTCTTTTCAATATCAATACCTCAATTAAAACTCATATTTAAATATTTAACTCAAATATTTGCTTTCATTTACCATTACATATAAGAAACAATACATATGTTAACATACACAAATATAAATTTTGGTACAAAATACATATATTATAATATATTACAATTAAATATGTTTGAGACAATTGGGGCACTATTCAAAAGGAAAAAAGTTTCATATATATGGCAGGGAACTGGGGAAACTGAAAAAGATATGTGGCTTGGGAAAAAAGGAAATCAAAATCTAAGAGAAACGGAAATATTCAAAAGCCCCTAGGTTGGGCGACAAAATTGTAACGACTATTTTGCTTACCACAGGGTAAGAATATGGGGGACAAGATTGGGCAAACAAAATAATCGAAACAAGTGCATACGACACTCAGTTGGTTGTTGGAGAGCTGGGTCGTGGATAAGTTGAAGATATTGGGGGTTGGATTGGGCAACTACAAAAAAAAAGAAATAAAGGGGTACTTATACAAATCTCTTGGGACAAACAGAATGAAAATTAACGGAAACACCTCAAGAAATTTAATATAGGGCGCCACTTGAGGTGCCCAATTATACCTATTACAACCACTAGTTGTAACTAGGGAAATAATTGTATAACATCAAAAATATAGAAAAAAAAAATATCTTTTTCAAATAAAACTCAAAATAGATCAGAGAAACAAATTAAACATTTATTTTTGTCTCAAACAAAACAGATCAAAAATACATATTATAAAAGAAACATATCATATAACATAATACAAATAACAAAAACTTACATGTTCTTTGTTTACTATATTATGGCCAATTAGATTATCAAAAATTAAGGATCCTTTTTAATGAAAATATATAAATTTAACCTTATATATGAAATATCGTTTCTACATAATAATCAAATTAAAATTGTCATAACAAAAAAAACAAATTAAACTTGCTGTCAGGTATCACATTTAATTTTGATGACAAAGAATGAAAGCAATTATTACTTTAGCCAAAAAATATCTGTCTTTACTTTGAAAAATTAATATATTGAATTGTTACCTTAATGTTTTTTTTTTATACAAACACTTTGAAACTTTGCATCTCTGGGGAAGCTACTCGGACAAAACTTTCAAAACTGGAAGGCAGCAACCATCAGGAACTAGTTCTACACTCCAGGACAAAACGATAGGAACAGGAACTTGGTGGAAGAATCGAGCCGACTACGGGGACATCCTATATCATACTTCTTTAAATATTTAGTAGTTACCCTTTTCTAAACCTGTCTTATTACAGAGGGTAATTGTTCCTCTAATTAACAAAATTTGTCGACTTTTTTCTTCGAGAAATTCTTCATCACTTCCTCTCAAATCTTTTATTCCATTCCCAAATGTCTGCCCCGCTTGGAACTTAAATCTCGACTTCGTTTCAAATCTTTTACTCCATTCTCACATGTCTGCCCCGCTTGGAACTTAAATGCCGACCTATTGTCACATGTTTGCCCTGTTTGGAATCTAAATGTCGACTCCTTGCTTCGTTACATTTTACCAGAATCTAGCCAAAAATTTCCCTTCCGTCTTGCAGCTAACCTGTCCCCACAAACTCAAGAACCAAAACAATATCCCCTCGCTTGTATCGACAAAAAAAACAAATTTTAAATGTTCCTTTATTGCCTAAACAAACAAATATTCTTTTTTTGACCCTCGACTAATAACGAAAAACAACTTTAATATTAGGGGAATTCATGATTTATTGCGTTTTTAACGAAGAAAACAAATAAAACCTTTTTTTTATCAGGGGGCATCATAAATTTACATAATACAAATTAACAAAATACGTGCGTATTTTAAACTTGAGTTTTACCTGGCTTATAACAAAGGGTTCGATATTTGAATCTAAACACAGACAAAAAAACATCTATATTTACTTTTGAATCGGTAGAAATATACGCATTTAAAAATCTCGTCAAAAAAACTTGAAATATTATTTCGATTGTTTTCTCTGGTAAAAACAACAGGAGCGTAACACAGAAATCTTTTCTATACACTTTAAATAAAAAAACGCTACAAATTGAAACGCCAATAAACGTATTTTTATCTTTAATTGTGACTTATTCCCAGTTTAATAGTAATTAATTTACAATGCCACAAGAAAATAGCTTCAGAACAATATCATCATTGCTATCTGGAAGTACATATTTGAGCCACTAAATACTTGGGTAAAAACCCTTTAAATGTTGTTAAATTAACTTTTTTAGCTACTCAAAAAAGGGTTTTTACCCAAGTATTTAGTGGGTCAAAAAGTACATCCAGATAGCACTTTTTAACATAATAAATTTTACAAAGGAATTTTCATTCCTAGAGGAGTTTAGTTTCCTTGTCGATTTTCAATAATGTAAACTGAAAATAATTGTACCTTTGACTTAAACTTACAGCACATTATGTAACAAAGTTAGGATCAGGAAAGGGACGTAGCGATAATGGATATTTCAAGTATATCAAAGAACGGAGAAATGTAGTCTTAGAGCCTTAATTAGGTTCAGAAAGAGAGTTAGCCGAAGCAATATTGGAAAAATAAACAATAAGACAAGCGCCATTCCAACATCAGTAGTATTCTAAAAGAATTCCTATTGTATTTTGGTATAGGTGAGCATTTAGATGCAAAAAATTTAAACTTTACTTTAAATATTGTATTTATATGAGATTAAGCCACAATTAATTGTAATTATAGATATATTTTTAATTTAAAAATTCGACGTTTCGATTTCCACTCGGAAAGCCTTTCTTAAAAAAAACCTTTAAGAATTGTGTTAAAAAGATTTAATGTTCAAAGTTGTTGACGAGGTTATGTCATTTAAGAAAATTGAAAATTAATCCACTAGGCTGCGGTGTTATAGGTAATAGCCATGCTGTGGGTGAAAAGATATGATGGTGGATTTTTGCCCCATAGAACTTCAAATTTAGATTATTTAAAGTGTTCGGCATTATTGATATGTGCTATAAGCGTGTGTGTGTGAAAGCGAGAGGGTGTGTTCGTGTATTGTGTATGTGTGTTGTGTGTTGCATATGTATTGTATATGATTAAAGACGATGTATATCAGAGTGTCGTAATCCGCTATTGATGGTATATTCTTGTTGCTGACTTCTTCTTTCGCTATTGGTAACCAAAGCCTGCTGCATCCTGCAACACATTTTTTGCCTGGTTTGACACATATTGTCTTTGAGTAGGATGAGGGCTGCTTTTTTATTTTTCTCTTTTTCGTGTCTGTTTCTTTTATGATTATTGAAGCATATTTCCATCGTACTCTGTGTTGATTTTCCCAGTGTTTCCATATCTGTGATTTGTTGTAGACATTAGAAAACGTACTAATAATAATGTGTATTATGTAAATTAAAAAATCTATTTTCTGTAAATGAAGCTTCGTCGGAAAACAAAATATGACTAAAAATTGTAATTTTAATTTTTCTGATTTTGAAACTATCTAACAAATTCTTCACGAGCAAGATTGTGTACGATATTTTCTATTGAAGATTTTAAAATTGTGGTATACATGGCAGATAGTCTTCGAACGCTAATTTCTGGATCTTACTTAATTTTAGACAAATATCATCTTCATGTGCTGCTTTTACATCAATATGTAGCTCCGTTTCATTATTTTTTTGGGTCACCGAACCTGCTTCTTTTAATTGTTGATAAGGAGCTGTAAATGTTGAGTTAGTGGAAGTGAGATGTTCACGATTGGGAAATTTTTTAGCGTATCCACCTTTTGCTTCTCAAGCGTAACACCTTTATTCCACCATAAACTAATTGCATACCAGCGTATTTCTCATTAGTAAAAACCATTTTTGTTAAATTGAAATTGTTGTCTTTAAATGCTACCAAGTAAAAAACTAGATAAACTTCCGAACTGACAAAAATTTAAAAATAAAAGTCGTAGGGTATACTTCTGTTGACAATTCAGAGCCAATTAAGACGAAAAATATTAATTTAACTTTCATGACGAAAAAACGAAAAATTCTCATACTAATTTTTCTAGAAAACGGTGTATCCTACTCACTTAAAGCAGGAGTACCTTGTAGTTTTCTTTTAATGGCTTCGGCAGTTTGCCATACAGCTAGTTACATGATCTTTTAATATACAGTTTGTAAACAAATTTACAGTTGGCAAATTAGTACAACAATTAATAAAAAGAAGACAAAATATATATAATACATACACATATATATCCATAAACACATAAAATTAACATGGGTCACTCGCTTAACGTCCAGGGGCCCATCAGGATATTATATATAACATACACAGGAAAACTAGGCCACGATAAATAGGACTAAGCATGTAAAAAAGAGAAAACAAAGGTACGTAAAAAGTAAAAATATTTTCTTAACTAAAGAAAAATATTACATTTGGTCAAATATCGATTATGCATCTATTTTGAGCCGCTAGGGTAGATAAAACGTTAAACGGAGATTTACCGGTAATATAAACTATATTATTATATAATAAGATGGATTCCAAATTATATTTGACACAAACAAAAATTACATGATCTAGGTCGCCTTCTACTCCACATTTCACACAGTTTTTACTCTCAATTACATGAATTCTTGCAAGATCAGCAGGAAAACAAGCATGTCCAAATTTTAGCCCACATATAGTTGTTATATAACGCTTAGGAACACGCCTAACTATAAGTTCTATGCCAATGTAAAACAGGGATATTTGTGTGTAAAGAAGTGTATCTTCAGGAAAACAAGCTGTGTGTGATTTTAATTCAATAGCTTTATCAGCAGAAACTGTATTTTCTCTAAGAGCTTCACATGGGTTTGAACAGTTTTTATTTATGCAATATTTATTCGTTACATCACAATTCTTTAAATTTAATTATTCGGTATAAAGGAAAGTGTTCTGGTGATTAATTTTCAGTAAAAAATTTTCAGCCAAAAATAGGGATCTCTATTTGTTTCAACCGAAAACCGGTATCTTAACTTTGCAATACCCGGTTATACCGGTTAATTTTTGGTCCCGGTTATAACAGATTTTTTAATTTTAAAGAAAAAAACGGTTATTAGGTTTTTACGGTGATTAGGATTAGGTTAGGTATTATTTTGGATCTCAATCATAATCATTATTCTCAAGTAATTATTCCAAACATATTCATAATTCAAATTTAATTTTATTTTAATAATACAGAAGCAAACTGAAAGTGAAAACTCACATCAGCCAGAAACAATTAAGTTTTATTATAATATTTCGTTGAAAAGGTATTTGTAATCCTAATATTTATATAAGAAGTGATCAGGTACATCATCTATTTGTCACACTTGACTCTTGACATTGAAAGTAGGTGAATGGCTTTTTCTTATTACCAAAAATAATGTTCTGATTATGAATATCGAATTAGGTACCAATTACGAAGACGAATCTCTAAGGATTTCCCTACGTTTTTAAAACGATACACACATACAGGAAGTATTAAATTAGTTAAATAGTATGTTTTACACAAATATACAAACGTGTTAAAAGTAATAAATGATATTTTTTTTTTGATGTTAGTGAAAATAAAAGTTGCATTATCCCACTTATTTTTAAGAAAATATTTATGTTAATATTAATTTTTTTAAATCTCATTCGAAAAAATCTGGAAAATCCGTCTATAGCGAAGATAGTCACATCCAATTTAGGTTCGAAAGTTCGGACGTACCTTACCGAAATCTCCTTCCTGCTGCTTCTAGAATGAAGAAGCCAAATTGAGTTTAAAATCAAACCCACTTTGGTCTTCATACGATCTGTAGCTGGTGAGCAGTGATTCGAGTTCAAATTCTCGGGACACACGGATTCAAAGTTCTTTTCCAAATGAACTCAATCTATATCTATAGCAGCCTCTGCTGCTGAGATTAAGTGATCCGTTTTCATTCTGGGAGCAGAACAGAACCTGTATGCCAGGCTTGGCTTTTATAGCCAAAAAATACATGTCGTTGGTCGGAAGTTCGGTGGCATCAGAGAGACTGGTGTCACCATTGAATGATATTGTGTCAGATGAGAGAAGCCGCTTAACCGTCCAACATATATATGAGTTTTTCCTAATAGGCTTCATGAAAAATACTGGCCAACATAATGCTTAATCCATTTCATATAATATAACCTATTTATAACCTTCTAAACTATACTTTTTTACTTAAAATATTACTTCGTTCTACTTATATTATACTTTTATTGTATATTATTGCAATATGTATGTAAATTGTGTTTTATTTATATTAATATTGATGTTCTTTCGATCGTATTAATTTTGATTATATTGATATCGAGTCGAATGAAGTATCGCAAACTAAAGTGCATTTCAAATGTAACTTTTTAACCTATTGGATTAAACAAAACGTAAATCGGTTGTTTGGCAGGTTATAACCGCTAGGTTAAACCGAAAGCAAAAAAAACCGGTATAACCGAAAACCGGTGTTTCTTGTAAAGAAATTGGAGGCTCTAGTGTTTCAGCATAAAGGGGCTCAATAGAAATTTTCTTTATGGTACCAATACAGATCCGCAGACACTGGTTTATAAATATTTTTATTTTGTTTCGTAAGTTCTTGCTAGCAGATTCAGATAACCAACATTTATAATCAACAATAGAGCGAATGTCCGTTCCATAAAAAGTAAGGAAGTCCGAACATTTGTTCCCCACCAAGATTAAGTTGACATTTTCAGAAAGTGTAGGCCTTTTTCATGTATATTTAACTTATATTCTATGTGAAATTTTCATGTAAGCTTGTGATCCAGTGACCTTGTAGTTTTAAAATATCTGAAAATTTATTAGGCTAATGCTTATATGTTATAGACAAATAAGTTATGCGTAAAAATAGCCGTTGAGCTACCCAAAACTGACGCCTATGATCGGTAGATGTGAACGATAAATAATTGTAGGAGTTTTCGTTTTCTATATATAACCATTCTTGAAAAGGTATTCAAAAAAAACTAATTACAAGGAGCCATGCGCCATCTTCAAATAGCTCTAGATCCCTTAGCAAGCATTTTCGGACTAGGTAAATTGGGTTAAATTTTCTTAAAATTATCTGAGGAATCTCCGATCTTAGTTTGTCAGGAGAGTTTTTAAATATATTAACTAAAAAACTCTTTAAATACCTGACTATTGTAATGTCCAAGACAACCTATTTCCCTGGACTATAAGCTACAAGTAATAACTGAAGAGACCAAGTTTTGAGAAAATAATGGAAAAATCAACTATTTGAACCAAAACCAAAAAAATACACATATAAACAAAACAAATTTTTAAAAAATAGAGAACAATATATCGAGACTAAAAGTATTTTCATGAATTGTTTGTTTGTAAAGGTAATTAATTATTTTTTTTTTTAAGACAAATATATCATTTCGTTCTAGGAAAGTCGGTCGACTTGGATCTATCTGCGTTCTGGTGATTGAAATGCTTCCAGAAAGTAATTTATAAAAGTTATCAAGTTTCCCTTTTAGACGTGATTTATTATTTGTACGGTTTTTGTAATATATCAGACAGACTTTTAATATTCTTAAATTTTTTTAAATCTTAAGTAGTTCTAAGAGTGTATTAGTTTATTCAAAATTGTTTAAAAGATTCAACCAAAAAACGAAAAGTAAATTAAATAGAAGCCCTTAAACATTTAAATTAAAATAAGTTAAAATCATGAATGTGTTGCTTATGTAAGTTCATTTCAAATAGGTAAAAGTAATAATAAATAAGACTTACAATCAGTTTAATTTAACTATCTAGACGACCGGTTTCGCTTTCTACAATTTGCAAAGCATCTTCAGGTCTGTCGATACAAAGCTAATTAAATGATACCGGTACACTATTAATTAATAGTTGGGAGAACATAGTTCAAACTATCCTGTAATTGCTGATGATGGGAATCTTCAGTTTTTACTATTGTAACTGTTTGACAATCAGCGGGGAAGTTTCTTGAGGAGATATATTTTATCCAATGAAGTAGAAAATAGGTGTAATGTGATTGTTTGTTAAATGAAAGTGATGTTCTGTATTATTTAATTCTTTAAAAGTTATTTTTATTTATTTAAGAGATATATTTTCGAAATGTGTGTTATTTATTGAAATTTTTATTAAGGTGACAGCTGTATGACAATGAATGAAATTAGATGTAGAATTGTGTGGGTGTGCAAATTCTTTTATATTGATAAAGTTCAATTAGTTTACTGTTATTTGGCAGATGATTGTAAAGTCAAGTATGTTAAAATTATTGAAACTAAAACAATTAAGGACACTTAGGGACAAACAGAACATACATAAAAAGACAAAACAGACATTAAATTTTAAAAAAGGGGGACTAAATAGCACTACATCTATGAATTAGAAAAAATAAGTTTTTTTGTTATTTGACAGTCTATACTAAGACTGATCAAGACATATTTCTCTCAATGGTACTACAACCCAAATCGAGCCACGGCCTCCTCGAGATTATTCTCACGTATAGCAAATTTTGCATTTTTATATTCATCATGTTTTACTAATTAAAAAATTTATTAAAATCTTTTATAAAAGATATATAATTTAAAAACCCCATCGGGCTATATTACAAAATGTTTTCGGAATCCATGTTCCATCATCAGTGTCTAGGTGTACATGTATTGAGCCACTAAATATCTGGGTAATAACATACAGTCATACCAGTATGTAAAATTGGTTACCTATATTATATTCTAGTCTAATCAGTTTAGAACCAATTTAATTGACTAGTAACATAATTGAGGCTATGAGAGCAAGAATGGGCTAACCCCAAATATTAAATAATGGATTTACATGAACCAAGAATACATGTGGTTTTTTGAAATTTTATAAAATTAAAACATAATGCCTAAAGGCAGTCATTGTTTAAAAATCATTTACTTATAACAAACAACTAGAAGATCTGTACAGTATGTTTAACACAAATATAAAAATTTAAGCTTTTTTGTGGATTAGACCGCCTTTGCATCAATGTGCCCTTAAAAGTTTTAATAGGAATGTGGATTAGACCTGTAGTACAATACAATTAAACAATATGAATATTGAAAATATACTTTATTAAAAAACATAATACCTAATTTTCATCGTTAATGAACTCTTCTTATTGCTGTATAGTAAATCTTATTGTTCTGGTACTTGTGTAAAATCCATGATGTATTCGATGTATAAATGAAAGTAATTCCAAAACACCTTTTTTTGCTTCGGTTATTGGGCGTCCATCGGGATAAAGATCATCTAGCTAAAGTATTTCCCTGGATGTCCTCTTTTTGACATCTAGTGAGTAAAAGAGAACATCTGCGTTATTGCTATATTTGTAGTAAATTGAAAATGTATTTGTCTTCTTGTATTGCAATTACTGAATCTCTAACCATTGGACTTTTAATTTTTGTGTATCAAGTTTGCGATTTGCTATATTTCTTTCTAACTTCTTAGTAAAATAAAAATCGTTTTTTGTCATCTTTATTACTGCAAAATGTGCTACCTTTCGTGCATGTGCTATTAACTTTATCCAGTCGTCAGGTACGTAGATATTTAAAAAAAAATTTTTGCTTACTTATTACTCCGAAATCCTAATCAGAGGCAAAGTAAGAATGTCCGCTGACTAAAAACTTATGATCAATATTTTCCACCACAATATCAGGATGTGACACAATAAAATCGCAAAGGACAGCCATTTTAATGTTACAGTTATATCCTCTGCATTGATTGGAAATATAGTATTACATTTTTTGTTGTAGCAACATTTTTAAAATGATGCTGTAAACAGGATTATATTTCTTGAGGTCCTCGTGATGCTTGTGTCTCGTTCCAAACATACATATGAGCATTATTATGTCTGCAATCGCACTATGGAGTTTTTGCACGACCCCACCTGAACAATGAATCGCACATTTATACGGATACGATTAAGCCTTACCCAAGTGGACCGGGGCAGATTTGATCCGATGAAGCCCTAAGTTGGGGTGGATATCTTAATATAGTCCAATTTTACTGTTGGTATCCATCTTGTTGTCCATTGCCTATGTATATCATAGGAAGTACCAATTTTTCGGGCAGATCGTATTGGAGGATTTCTAAATCTCAGTTGCTGGTGCTCTTTTGAGATGTCTGGGATATCTTGATGTATTGGTAATTGTACGTTGGCTACAATTTTCTGGTACTCTCTCACTAATGCTGCTGTACGGCGTAGATCTGGTGGAGCAATATTGCTCAGAGAAGGCAGCCATCTCACTCCCGTTGGTTTTATTGTTCCAGTGATTATTCTCATGGTTTGGTTAAGTTGGACATCAATTTTGCTAGTATGTGCACTATTTAGCCATACTGGTGCACAATATTCTGCCACTGAAAAAACCAAAGCTACAGCAGAGGTCCGAAGAGTATCTGCAGAAGCACCCCAAGTTGTTCCAGCAAGTTTTGATATTAAGTTATTTCTTGTTCTTAGTTTACCGGCTGCGTTTGTAAGATGACTTTTGAAGGTGAGTGTTTTATCAAGTGTGACGCCTAAATATTTGGCCTCTGTATAAAGGTTTAATAATAAAGGAGCTAGCACTGAGCCTTGAGGTAAGCCGTTGTTAAGTTTTCTAACGTTACTCTGTGTATCATTAATATATACCTGAAACAGTCTGTTAGTCAGTAGATTGTTTATCAGCTGACAAGTTTTAAGGCAAGGTATGATTTTCATCAGCTTATAAACTTTAGATTGTTAGAAGTAATTGCAATCTATAACTTAATTATCAACAAAATGTTGGTTAGTCCACTCTTGCTCTCATAGCCTCAATTAGTCGAGCACATATTTGAAGCGGACGTTCGGTGTTGACAAAATGACATATTTTAGTTGTTTTCTTGTTTATTTAATTATAATTAATTACAAAAATTAAGGGTAAGTGATATTTTTAAAGTCTACTTTACACCAAGTACTGTTATTTGCATGAATACATTTAATTTGTTTTGTAGATCACTGTCTTTTATATGGTATTCGGGCACGACCTCAGTGCACTTCCTTTATGAATTCTGCCAATATGCAAGATCAAAAGTGGAGCTTCAGGAATTTGGAAAATATCTCCCAAAATGAGGTTGACGTTTTATTGGATGAAGTTCCAAGTAACAAGAAGTCAATTGTCTCTGATATTGAAAGCGTCTTGGGAGATAAATTTTGGGTTGATGAATTTTGTCGACCAAATAATGAGGATCTCTTTAATATTGGACATATAGACATCATAATTGAAGACTAAATTAACAATCAAGGTAAAACCATCAATAATCCAAATAATCAAGAATCGGAATCGGATAGTGAAGACGATGTACAAAGCGAACTGAATATTTGGACCCAAAATGAAAGTTATTTAACACAAACAAATTAATTTCCTAAAACTACAGGACCAAACATTCCAAATTCTGCAGAAAACTCCACATATGTTGTTTTTTAACGATTTCCTGAGGATCTAATTCACCTAATTGTATTTTAATTCAATCTATATTACGTTCAAAAACAAGAAGAATAAAATAGATTTACGCCTACCATAGAAGGCAAAGTCACAACATTTCTTGGAGTAAATTTATTGATGGGTATAAAGGAAATGTCCAGTTACAGAGATTATTGGTCGTCACGTGATAAATTACGAGCTCTGAGGGAGCCTTGTACTGGCTACCTACATCATGAGAGTTGGAAATCTTTCAATTCCAAGCCTTACTTCAAAGGACTTGTGAATGGATGCATCTCCATAGGTTTGGTTCTTCAGTGACCGTTGAAGGATAAAGATTCTTAATGTGAGCAAATATAGCTCCAGAGAAATAAAATCACTTTTGAGTTTATCGATTTATAATTAAATCTTTTAAGAGTAGAGAGGCCCAACACGGCCGTAACTTACTAAACAATATCAAATGTACTCTTTCTTTATAACACGTAAAATAAACACGAGAGAATAAACATAAGAAAATGCCCGATTTCGGCGAAAAGAAATGTTGCGAGTTTTTAACTACCCGCTGCGGCGATACCTCGACGGCCATATGCCAACTTGAACCGCTCTTACTGAACTGATAAAACACTACATAATGCGTAAAATGGAAAGATTACCCGTATTTTATTTGGGTGTTAAAAATATTTAACAGGGTCAGACGTCAAACGCCAGGGTGTCGCGTTCAAACTTGATAAAGTGTGTTCTAGTTATTATACACTAAGAAAAGTCAAAGAATTATATTTTTATTTTATATTTTAAAAACAATATGCTTATTTCTGGAACAAGACCCTTTTATCAGTTAGCCTATGTCAAGTAGTAGATTCACTTGGTTACTAGGCAATTTTCATCTGATTTAACAGTGCAGGCAAAAAAAACTTCAAACTGCACAAAGTGCGGCCTCTACTGGCCAAACGGACGATAACGTTTCTTGCACCTCTGAATCCACATTAGTTTCAAGCAATTGATGAGTACATAATGCAATTTAAAGGTCGAAGCAGTATCCGATAGTAAATGCCCAATAAACCTATAAAACGTTGCTAGAAAGAATGGGTTAAAGCATATTCAAGCAGATTCGTGTGCAAGTTTCAGATAAAGGAAAACACCTTATTGATCTTCAGAGATCTTTATTGTCGGACGGAATTTACGCAAGTAAAACCGTTAAAAAAAAAGAAAGGATTTACTAGAGTTTAAAACTCACAAACAAATAAATTAGGGAGATTCAAATTACCGTATTTTAACAAATCAACTATCTGCATTGAAATCGATGTATCGCAGAAGTGTGATTATTTAAGCAAATCGCCAAAATCCAGCAACAAACAAAGTTTTAAAGAGAAGACAAAAAGACGATACTCTGAATGAGGTTTCATGTCCACCAATGGTTGCTCTACAACTCCCATATGGGATATGTTGACAAATTTGACATGCTGAAAAATCTTTATGAGGGGAATTGTAAATCAGACAAGTGGTGGCATGGATAATTTTTTTATTTTGTAGATGCTTGCGTTATAAACGTATTCATTCTATTTCAACTTTGAAGCCAATCCAAAACTATGTCTTAGAAAGAATTTTGGTTCTCTGTAATTGGAGGCCTTATTCGAGCTCCAAAGCAATTAAAAGAGGAAGAGCATCAGCAGAAAAACCAGTAATTAAATTCAAAAGGCATATTCCCTTGAAACTACGCCAATAAAAGTCTTCTTATATGCTCCAAAGAACTACTTCTTTAAAATGTACCAACTGGAGTACGACAGCAAATGTTAGCTAAACACAGTGGAAATGTTCATCTTGTTATGTCGGACTTTGCCCCAATCACGACAAAAATTGTTTTGCAACAGTAAATGCTAAACAATAGGAAAAATAGGAAGAAAGAAGTGCAATTTTTATTTATCGTTTAATTTTTGTTACGCTATGTTCCTGCTCGTATCTTGAGAATACCACATCCAGCAGGATATACTTCAGGATCAACATTGTTTATTTTGACTGAATTTGTTTTAATAATATACTAAAATTCATAAATTTCACAAACATCCTGTTTTTTTTTTTAATTTAATAAAAATCGGGCTTCAACTGGTTAATACTTTTTTTTTCGAAGATTGTCAGCATTCCTTTTGTATTTTCTGTCATCATTCATCTCTCACATTTATAATATACTATTGGTCTAATAATATTTTTTTAGTTTTAAGCGTCGAAAATGGGTTATTTTGTAATTTTTAAATTTTAAATCGCTTATAACTCTAAAATTGTCAGATTTAGAAGTAAATCAAGAGTTTTTTCATTTAAAATAACAGAAAAATCTAAATAATTTTCTTAGCTAAAACGGTAAATTTTTAAATTTGTTTAAAAAAATTGTTTAAACAATTTCTGCCCAAAAATTTTTTCGCCTTACATAAATTGTCTACAAAGTGTATTAAAATAAGTGAGAGAGAAGTATATAACAAATCAATACCTAGACCAAACTGTTTGATGAGAGGATGTTTGAGAAAATAAATAGATAGGCAGACGAAAAAGATAATGACGTGATACAAATATATATATTTTTTTTATTGAGTTAATGCCTCGACAACTATGATCATTGGTATGGTACAGTCATGTACCTAGTGTAGTATGTGTGTGTGTAGAGTAATTGTCTTGATACTTAGCAAAGTCGACGTCATTGTCTTTGCTAAGAGACGCTAATTGTATCCGAACGTCTGCGGTCTCTCTGGTGAATACAAATATTTGAAAATGGTGACAACATTTATTCCGATAAAAACAATTAAACACTTAAATGATAACACTAGGGAGAAAACTTAATATGGTTTACAGTGATTGTCTAGAACATGAAGTTTCTAACAAAGTTCTAGCAGATAAAGTTCCCAGAAGACAAAATATTTGAAAATATTTTTTTATTTTCCAGATTTAATCTGTAACTTATTTTATAAAATAAAAGATATTAGGTACTAAAAGACATAGCTTCGTCTTTGATTGCCTTTCTCTCTAAGCCTACCTACCTAAAATTCTGGTTTTAGCTGAACTATGGTATATTTCGACTATAAAGACATGAGAAATATGGGAATACGTACTTGGCGGAGAAAGGTCATGAATAGGAACTGGAAAGAAATTGAAGAAAGAATGGATAGGATCCACGCAGGATTGTAAAGCCAAAATGATGATGATGGCATATTTCTGCTTCTATTTGGGTCTCATCTAAGCCGTGTTGTCCGACGATGTCTTCTATTCTGCTTTTGCCAACTTTGGCATTGAAATCACTAACGATGGTGATGAGCTCGTTCTTCTTGGTATATTTTAGTGCTTTTTATACAAGTGCGTAGAATTCCTCTCCTGTCTTTTCTGATGTTGCGTAAATTTGAATAATGTTTGTATTAACGGGTTTTCTTTGCAGTTTCATCAGAATGACTATCAGAGAGAAGTCCACTAAGCTTTTTTGCTCAGAATCACCAATACGCTATTCTTGTGATATGGTTTATCGTTTTTTGCATAATATACTATATGCTCATCCACACAGCACTGTCCCGAGCCTGGCCATCTCATCCTGCTGATTCCCATCACGTTGATAGTTTTAGTCTTTTTATTTATTGAATGGTGTTATGTATATTTCCCCCTTCAAACATACTTCGAACTTTCCAAGTACAGACTTTTTGAACGTTCCACGTGCACACTTTTTCTCTATTAGTGCTTACATATTGCTAAGGTTTTCCTAGATTAACGACCTGGGAAGCCTTACATTTTCTTATTCTTCCTCCCCTGCCGGATCTTGGTATCCGAAGTCCATAATTAGTACCTTCTCCAAAGTGGTTTACATTAACCATGATAAATAAACTAGGGACTATTTATGAGGTGGTTTTCCGTTGCCTTCCCCATCACAGTATTACAGCCGTTTGACTCGTAATGTGATTGGCGCCCGTGAGTATCTAGAATTAAAAGTACAGGATTTTTTACCTTAATCCAGTAATGACATTACTGATGCCTAATGCCATGTCCTCAGTTACTTATACCTTATTCGTACCTGTCCTACATATCTGCAGGAACTTTCCCTATCAGCCATTGGGACGCGCCGTGTCAGAATTGACGACTTCCCCACCTAGTGTGTCTGCAAAGTACTGAAAGGTCCCTACTCAATTCAAAGCGCCTCATCCACGCAAGTTGAGACCATCCACGATAAGAAGTAATACCTACCTTTTTTACATTAGTATTTTATTTGTTTTATTTGTGTGTATGCTCATGCAAGTATGTACGAAAATGTATAATTAAAAATCGTGTAGTTCGAAACATGTTGTTTATTTCAATTGATAAAGGAATAACTCTACACAACGGATAATTATTTTTCCCTTTGTATAAATTGATATGTTTATATAGGGCATTAAATTTAAAACAAGAAAATTTTAGTTACCTTACAGTATAACCGGAAGTTTAAAGGAGCTCTTAATATTTTAGAATATTTGGACATGTCCAAACATCCCAAATTTTCAGGGATTACTTATGTCAAATTTCTCTACAACGTTTAATTATATAACTCCCACAGAATTACCCTGTATAACATTTTGTTGTCATATGTTTGGTATATTTAATATCAAAGGCTTCTTTCAGATCTCCAAAGAAAATTCATAATTTTGGTAACGTGTTTTTTAATACTAGTCAGAATATACATCATTTACAAGACAAAGAATATTAAACTTGGAAAATATTGTGTTGACTAAAACAACAATTTAGAAAATGTAGTAATATTATATGACTGCAAATGTAAAAGTCAACACATAAAATTTTGAAATTTTGTGCTATGCCATAAAGTATGCAACTTTATATCATTTACGTAAACCTCTATCAGGAAATTACATTTTCTGTCAAAGTATATGTGCCATCAAAAATACTATAAAATATCTAGCAAATATGTTTGTATTATAAACGAGAATAATGATACCTACTAAAAAATAATTTTTATAAAATTACATAGTTTTAATAAACGATTAGATGTATGTACTTGTACACATAACTACTCTCAGACAAGAGGAGGAGGAATCTTTAAATATTAGACAGTAAAGGTAATGGATTTTGACAAGAGCTATGAGCCATGCCGAGTTAGTACACAAGTTTACCTGTTATTTACAAGGTCATAGCTCTTGCCAAAATCCATTATCTATACGTTTAAATAACTTTTTAGTTAAAAGTACAGGGCGTCCCAGAGTAGATTTTAGTATTTAAACTTACCTTACGCCGACTCTCTTCGAAATTCCATGAAAACGATACGTCAACTGTGTAGCCGACACGTCCATAGTAAATGAAACGGACCATCATTATAATTTTTGTTTTAACACCCAGCTCCGTCACCAAAAATTAGAAAATGTCTACTCAACAGTTACTGGTAGTCTAGTTATGATGATCGTAATCAAACATAAAATAGCATACTTCATCTGTCCCTTTTTTTGTTCGACTGTTCTACATAACGTGGATATTAAAGCTGAACTCAAAAAGCTGCGTTTGATAGTACACCTCATTAGTGACAATGTTTACAATATTAACATTTTTCTGATGGTCCATGGCAATGAATGCGAAAGTAGCCTTTTTGGCCATTAACCGTTCGTTCGTTTCGTTTTCGGTCGTAAAAAGTCTAGACCTTTCATAGATTCAACGCTTTTTAAACTTGTATAGATCGAACAGACGTATCCTATCGTTTCAGCCCACTTCTGTTTTTGAGTGATTTCATCACAGAAAGTTGTTTGAAAATCGAGAGATATGTTTAGTAGGAAGAAGGATTTTCAGGGTGCAGTTTCATGCATATATTATGCATTTTCTTCTATCAAATACATGTATCCTGAGTTTTCTTGCAAGCTATAATGACTTTTACCTGTCTTGAAAGAACTGATGTCCGATTCGATCAAGCTAATAGGGGTTATGTTCATTAAGGTTTTAATATACCGGCCTCTCCGATATATTGGTGCAAGACCTGTTAATTTTAACGAATGTTAAATATTCTCAACTTTTTTTAATACCCTGTAGTGACATGAAAACAGAGAAATATTAAAAATCTTAAAAGCTTTGAGATGTAGTGCTACCGCCGTATACTAACAATAAGTTGGGTGGATAGAATTACAAATGAAGAGGTAATACACAGTATAAATAACGATCCAGAAGTTATTATAAATATAAAAAAAAAGAAAACTTGAATACTTAGACCACCTGATGAGAGGACAAAAGTACACGTTCCTACAAAATATAATGCGAGGAAAGATCGAAGGACGCAGAAATCCAGGCCGTAGAAGAATGCCCTGGATGAGAAATTTAAGAGAGTGGTTTGGCTGTTCCACCAACGAATTATTCAAAACAGCAGTTAATAAAATTAGAATCGCCATAATGATATCCAATCTCCGATAGGAGAGCCACTCAAAGAAGAAGAAGTGCCATAAAAAAATCGTAACAAACTTTAGTTGCTTTAAACATATCTTCCCCGGCTTTGACAAAAAGACGATACCGGTATGTATTGGATATTTTATCATCCTCTTCTACCTTTCTTGATATGCGGCTCTGAATATGGGCCACATAAATAAGGTAAAATAAATACATATTTAGTAATCATGGGAATTGAAGGAATTCACCTTTTTAAGAATTAATCTTCTGTTTACGTCGTCCACTTTCTCCACCTTTTGTATTGACAAAACTCGCCGAATGCATGTGATCGTACCGGAATGTTCAACTGCAAACAAAATATATATATATATATATATATATATATATATATATATATATATATATATATATATTATATATATATATATATATATATATATAATAATTACATTTATAATATTTATATATATAAATATATATATATATATATATATATATATATATATATGTATATATATATATATATATATATATATATATATATATATATATATATATATATATATATATCGGTTTCAAAACGTCTTGTGTCGTTGTCCGATGCCTAATTTCCACGAATTTCTATCATTCCATTGTTCTTTGGTCAAGTCCGAGCTCATTGCCTTTATTATTCCCTCCTTTCATGATCTTTTTGGTCTATGTCTGTTGCCAGTGATCCATCTACCCCCATCCGATTCCTTATTTTATCGTTTCTAATTCTGTCTGCCCTAGATATTCGAAGTGATCGTCTAAATACATCCATTTCTGTTGCTTCGAGTTTTATTTTATTGCTTTCTGTTAGTCTCCATGTCTATGTACCATAGGTTAAGCTGGTTTTTATGAAAGATTCATATTTATTGTATTTTCGTCTTTTAAAAACTTTCTGAGCTCCAAAGAACTCCATTAAGGCATCCAATTGTTCTACGGGCCTGGTTTATTCGTTTTCTAATTTTCATATTGTCTGTGTCGGTGGTGTCGAAATCAATTTCTAGGTAGGTATATTCAGTGCAGAATGCAATTTCGGTTCTGTCTATCTGAATGTTGGATAGTTCTGCGCCTATTGAGAGATATTTTGTTTTTTGTGTATTGAGTTCTAAACCCAATTTTGAACTCCACTGCAAAAACTTTAAGAAAACATACAAAACACACTAACTATCATGGCATGAACCACATGTACAAATGTCAACAAGAAACTGGTGAGCACTGAACGCGAAATTTCCGCGGTAGGTTAGTGTGTACTAGGACGTTCCCTCTACTTGCAGTACAAAATCCGTGGCGCGTAGGATATTTCGCTTTTTAGCTAAACAGGCGGGTGTTTTCAAACCGCAAAACTTGTGACAACCATTTTTGTAGTCTACATGAGACCATGCCTCGCGACAACTTTTCACAATGCTAACAGATGGCGTTGAAATCTCAATTTCATTATTTTTTTTTGGACATTACCCTTTTACCCTAACACCCTTCATTTGAAATATATTTCCTCATATTTGGGGTTTGAAGGTTTCTAGTAGTATTCTTTTAGTTGAGAATGTATTACAACTTTTAAAAAACTAAGTAAATTGTTATAAGTAAATAATTATTTATCATCTATACACCTGTCAGATAGTAAAGGCAGGTTTATAAACGAACATAGTACATAATCATAAGTCATAAACATAACTTCAACCACAATCATAATTCATAAGATTTAAGATTGGTTTATAACTAGACATAATACATAACCATAATATTTAAGAACTACTTCAGAAAATACAAACCTAACCAAATTTTTATAGAGCATGAAGAATTTTTTTCTGGTCTTTAGATTCATAGAAAAGTGAAATAAATAAATATGTGGTTGAATTCGCTCCAAAAACATTAAATTAAAATAGTAGGGTTATGTATAGGAGGAACCTGCTGATGATTCTACCAACGCATGCGCATATTCCAACAATACCATAATGTTTAATACTTAATTCATAAATGTTGAATGTTACCAACTTTCAAGGTCACGTTTTAAGGACTAAATTTATGTCTTATGTATTATGGATGCTTTTAAATGGGTACATTTATTTATTAACTTTTAACATTATGCTTATATAATAAGATTATGGTTAAAGACTAAAATTATGTTTATGTCCGTTTATAAATCCGGCTTAAAATATTAATAATTGTTAAATTAATTTTATTGGTATTCAAATACTTGTTTGAGATTTTTAATGTTTTCTTTTTGCTTTTAAATTTTAGCATGATTGTTATTTCTTTGTTGCAGGTACAGTATGGAGTAGTCGATTTTAAGATATCAAGCGACCTAAAGTACATATTACTTATTAGTGAAGTTAAATCTGTTTTTAAATATACAACGTTGGCGAAATATCATATATATGAAATATCTACTAGGTAAGCAATTATTTACATATATTTACTTTTATACATATTTATATAGAGTGGCCCAAAAGTCGGGACACCGCCAATTATCTCGTAAACTGCTAGTCATAATTGTACAAAATTTGAGATACACTTATTTTGGGATAAGGAGATTCCATATTTGGTATTTGCAATGTTGCCAGATTTGCTGTTTCTCTTATAATATTAGTAGCTTTGTTTTTTCAAATGCATCACCCTATATATTCAGTCATTATTGGAATCTCCTATTCAATACGGGTTCAATCATATGTAACACTTATGATTTTATGTAGTCTAGAAGGTCTTAAATACATAAAACAGAAGTCTGCCAACGCCTAATTGTTTCAATAAATTTTTTTAATACTAATTATTTTCAACTACATTAAACCCTAACAGTTGATAGATTAGACTATTTTTTAACAAAATAACTACGTTATTAAGTGTTCAAAATATACTCAATTTGTAAGTTGACAGTACCCTAATCGATGGTAGAATGCGTCTACCACATTTCTTCATGATTGTCTAGAAATTATTCGAGATTCATCGATAATTCGTTGCCTTAGCTCTGCAAGACTTGCTGGTTAAGTTTTGGAAACTGAATTTTTCAAGTATCCCTAATAAAATAATCGTCCTTGTCTACGCATTTATCGTTCTGTATATCATCCTTCAACCTTGTCTACGCATTTATCGTCCGGGAAATATCTCATCTAAATAATTTACACCAACTATCTGATGTTAAAATTCCTTTGATAAAAAATGATCCAATTCACCTACTATACCTCACCATACATTTAATTTTTGTGGTCTTTGAGTATGGTTTTCACGCATTCAGTGTGAATTTCACAAGAGTTCAACTATTCAATACGAGTTTAACCAAATGTAACACTTATGATTTTATGTAGTCTGGAAGGTCTTAAATACATAAAACAGTGCAAAATATGTAAATTTTAATAAAATTAAAAATTTAAATGTAGAATGTTGTGATTTTGTCCTGGTCACACCATGTCAAAATCACAGCATTTACCATGTAAATAGTGGACATTTCATAATCACCATTTACATTATTAACTACTCGTAAAACTGACCGTAGTTGTGTTTCGAAAAGTTCTGCAATTTAAATTGCTTCTTTATGTCGTCCTCTAAATCGTTCTTCTATTCATAAGGCTACGGTACAAAACAGTATAAAGCAATTTGGGGAGAAGTAAAAGATAGATACCGATCAGGTAGACCGAAATGAGTTAGGAATGACAACAAAACTTTAGAAATAAGCAAAGTTTTGTTGAAGATCCACATACATCCTTAGGCAGGGTTGCACAAATACATGATGTAGGTCATTCTTCAGTCTTACGTATATTACGTAAAAATAAATTTAAACCATACAAAATTAACTTATTGCAAGAATTAAGTGAAGATGCCTTCGATCGTAGATTAGAGTTTACTGAGGTAATGATGGTAAAATTGAAAATTATTAAAATTTCGTTAACAGAATATGTTTTTCCGATCAATCAACCTTTACATTGTGTGAAAGTGCAAATCTACACAATTTAAGGTACTAGAGTGACGTAAATTAACACTGAATGCGTAAAAACCATACTCAAAGACCACAAAAATTAAATGTATGGTCAGGTAAATGTATAGTAGATATTCAGTCAATTGGGCCATTTTTTATAGAAAGAAATTTATTGTCAGATTGTTGGTGTAAATGTTCGGCGATATTTAGATGAGATAGTTCCCGG
Organism: Diabrotica balteata; assembly: GCA_918026665.1. NCBI lineage: Eukaryota > Metazoa > Arthropoda > Insecta > Coleoptera > Chrysomelidae > Diabrotica > Diabrotica balteata. The sequence goes on from OU898277.1 coordinate 137,199,608, forward strand.
ACGATAAATTAGTAGACAAGGTAGAATTAAATGGCCTCCACGTTCACCCGATTTCAATCCTAAAGATTAATTTTAATTAGGAATACTTAAAAAATTCAGTTTACAAAACTTAACCTGCAAGTATTGCAGAGGTAAGGCAACGAATTATCGATGAATCTCAAATAATTTCTAGACATTTATGGAGAAATGTAGTAGACGCATTTTACTATCGATTAGGATTAGGGTACTGTCATCTCACAAATTAAGCATATTTTGAACACTTAATAACGTAACTATTATATTAAAAAATGTTCTAATCTATCAATTGTTACGGTTTGATGTAGTTGAAAATATGTAGTTAGTATTAAAAAAATTAATTGGCAGACCTCTGTTTTATGTATTTAAGACCTTCTAGACTACACAAAATCATAAGTGTTACATATGGTTGAACCCGTATTGAATAGGGGATTTCAATAATGACTGAATGTACAGGGTGATGTATTTGAAAAACCAAAGTTACCAACAATATAAGAGAAACGGCAAATCTGGCAATATTGCAAATATCAAATATGTAATCTCCGTATCCCAAAATAGGCGGTTCTCAAATTTTGTACAATTATGCCTAGCAGTTTACAAGATAATTGGCCGTTTCCAGACTTTTGAGCCACTCTGTATTTAACTTGTACTAAACATTATCTTTTTCTTATTTTAAATTTAATTTATAGACTACACTAATTTTATTAATTTTCAAATTTTTCTTCGTAACCAATATTTAGTTCAGTTTTCTGCTGTTAAAGTATTCTTTGGTTTTTGAAGTCTTTTATGTAAACACAATTTTTGTAAACGACTGTCTTTTGTACTTTCCATATGCTCATAAGTCCAGTCAAGATAGACGGTTAGGGACACAAAAACTCTTAGAGCTAAAAATTGATACGAATGTTTGGAACACTTATCAATTAGCCATTTGCGTTCAAATTTAAACATAGGCCTTCCCTAATTTCTTTCAGTCCTGTCGGTCATAAGCTTTAAAATTGTATTTAGGATTTTCATTTCTTTATTAATTCTTTTTCGAACCTCTTTGTTTGTGGCCTGTTCTGTCCACCATATTTTCAGAATTATCTTGTACACCCACAACTTGAATGCTTACAGTTTTTTCACTGATATCTCACTCAAGATCCATGCTTTTATTCCATAAAACAAAGTCGATGAAACGTAGCTGTGTCCGACCTGATCAGTTTGTGAAATATTGTCAAAATAGTTATAATCATTTAGCATTTGTTACCATTGATGAGATCCTCTCTGCTTTTAGAGCGAAATGTTCGTTCCGTCAGTACATTCTCTGAAAACTTAATAAATACATACTTAAGATATTTGCAGTTTGTGTCCATATAAATTTTCTAACAAGCCTAGTGATGTGGTTTTAATATTGTGCAAACACATTTCTGGTTTACGCGGTAACTTGACAATGGATAACTGGTTTACATCAGTTCCACTTGTGGAAAAGTTTCTTCGGAATCACAAAATAACTATGTTGGAGAACTATAATCTCCAACTACATCATTCTATTTTAAAACAAATAAACATATTTTGGCGCCGCATCGGTTACATAAATAAATCCCTTATGACAGTCTGCATTGACTTATTTCTTAGAATGTTAATCTCCGCCTATTTGACCTTAGACCGGCCGATCTTTCAAAATGCAAAGATTGGTAATTTCAGAGGGGCTAGGAGCAGTGAATTAGCGACAGTCGTAGGGCATAGAATGTGAAGAGTGTTATGGTATTTTCGGAAAGTTTGTAAACTCTAATTTTCTAATTAGGTTCCTTGCGATTAGTTATTTACTCACAATTTATAAGTTTCTATTTCTTGTCCATTTTCAATTACAGCTCTAGCTAAAAAAACAATTGTTTTATCAATCTATCGATCTATTTAGCAGACCAGATTAAAGCACCTTTAAGAGTCCATTTAAGTTTCTTTACTGATCAGTCGAAGGCTAGCGGAACAATTGGACTTACAGCAAGTGCAAACGCTGAAAGAGACACTGGATATCATTCAAGACTCTCCCTAAAGGGATGTGGAAAACCGGCACCCCCTCAAACTACAATTTAAACGCTAAAAAAAATTAAACAAAACTGTCAGTAGTCGAGTTTTTAAACTCCACCAAAGTCCAATCCATGCAAGCATGTTTAGCTTTATAGAGGATACCACAATCGTTTTTATATCCCAGGGCAACGCAAAAATGTGATTTTAATATCAAGCATGTATATATATCATGATACTATTGACATAAACAGTGGTGATAAATCTAAACCAGTAATAGTCACTATTTATAATAATACAAAAGGGAGTGTCGACATTGTAGATTAGTTGTGCTATACTTACAACTGCTCCCAGAATAGCAAAAGGGGGCCCACGGTGATATTCTACACATTACTAAATGTCGCAAGAATCAATACTCAGGTGATATATACAGCAACAGAGATCCAAATATATGGCGACGACATTTGTTAAGAGATTTAGCAAAAGCATTGGTTCATCCACATTTGAAAAGGAGATCAGCTCTTAGCAATGTTTTGAGTACGTTGAAGCTGAGACTTATAAAAGTACCTCGAAGTGATGCACCAGAAAATTAAGAAATGTCATTACCTGCTGGAAGATGCATCTATTGCGGCTGGAGAAAGAATAGAAAAATTTCGTTTTTTCTGCTGCAAATGCAATGAATTTATGTGTTTAGAGCAAATTACAATTGTATTTCAGAACTGTAGAGAACTACACTAAAAGTATATCGTTTTGTTGTTTGGTAGCTATTTGTTGGATTTATGTTTATTTAACATATTTTAAGTATGTGTATTGTGTTTGTAGGTTTGTCTTTTTTACGATGCAAAATAAATACACATGACTTTTTTTAATAACTATTCCAATCATTATTCTGTTTAATTAATTACAGTTTAAATTATTTTTTTTTATTGTTCTGAAGCTATTTTCTTGTGGCATTTTAAATTAATTGCTATTTAACTGGAAATAAGCCATAATTAAAGATAAAAATACGTTTATTGACGTTTCAATTTCCACTCCGGAAATCGTTCTCGAAGAATTCGTTCGTTTTCGTTTTCGAAGAATTATTTTTCTTTTTCAGAACGATTTCCGGAGTGGAAATTGAAACGTCAATAAACGTATTTTTATCTTTAATTGTGGCTTATTCCCAGTTAAATAGCAATTATTTTTTTTACTAAAACGTCTTAATATGTTTACCTATTTTAAATTCCTACCAAATCAAAAAGAAAAATCGTCTATTTCTATATTTTAGACTCACCTAGTCCTTGACACCGTGGCAATTAAACTTGTAAGAAATTCTAGCGACACTACCCGAAGGTTAAATATACTTAATAATTATTATTATTTATACATTGAACTGTGAAAGATATATATTTGAAAATTGACGAGTCCGAATAATATTAACAATAAAAATAGATATATTTTTCCCATTTACCAAATTTTGATCCGACCATCTATCATACTGACTTTGTTCGATAAACGACATTTTATTTCAGATTACGACGGCCATTATCTCCAACCGAACTCGACGAAAATGCGCCATTCCTTCAATATGCCACTTGGTCACCAGACGGGACGGCAGTTGCCTTCATTTATAACAACGATATCTACTATAAACCCGTTGAGAAGGATTTGGTCTGTCGAATCACTTATACCGGCCAATCTGATATTATATTTAATGGGATTCCTGATTGGCTTTATGAAAACTACATTTTGAAGACTTCTCACGCGTTATGGTTTTCGTCTGATGGAATTTATTTACTTTATGTTACTTTTAATGATACGAACGTTGGAGAATATAAGTATCCATGGTATGGCAGTAATAGTGCGCAGCAATCATTGTATCCGAAAATCAAGTCCTTCCGATATCCAAGAGTAAGTTGTATTTTTATTTTATATTATAAACGAATAAAATGTTGCAATTTTCTTTATATATTGTGGATACAGTTTATAAAGAATATTGAATATACATCAAAATATTTTTATATTCTTTAGAAATTTTTGTATATTATCTGGACGGAAGATCAGAAAATCAAGCTATTTGGTAAAGAACGTATACTCGAGAGTCATGAGGGAACTTATAATGTCTGATTGCCTTTTTAGATAAGCTCGCAATTTCGGGTAATTTTCAATATTAACATTATTTTTCAAAGTTATAACATTTCTTAGCATATAAGAGGATGGTTTAAATTTCTTCGGTATTTCTTCAAAATAAGTAAAGAGTAAGTTTTCAGAAAATGAATTAACATTATTTGTTCTACTCCAATCTATAAATTGCTGATATACATTTTCATATCTTTCTCTAGATTTTTCTGGTAATAGGTTCTCGGTAGTATTCGCAGCTAACTTCATAATATTGGGTGGTCTGCTACTGAATTCATCTTCACTATTCGATGAACTCCTTTTATTTATTTGTATTTAAATTACCACTATATTTACACTGACAGATTTATAATTTTTAATCTGTCAAAATAACGTATGTTAATTCGTTTCCATGGTAAGTCGACCAACTGACTTACAAGGCTTATGTGATATTACACATTTTTATAGAACTGAAGCGTAATTCTTTTCTATTACGTGCTAGTTATAACGTGTCAGTATCTGTTTTGATGTATTTACTTAGCATCCAAATAGTAGGTAATATACAATTTACTAGTAAGAGAGTAGAAAATAGTATATTACATAACGAGAGTTGTAAGAAGCCTATTACAGGCGAGTAAAAAAAATGCGCGCGAGCCGCGCAGCAGCGAGCGCAGTAATTTTACAAGCATGTAATAAGCTTACAACTCAAGTTGTGTACTATACTTTTTTTACGATATATTTTCGTTTATAAAAATAAAAATTAAATTACCACTATATTTACACTGACAGATTAATAATTTTTAATCTGTCAAAATAACGTCTGTTAATTCGTTTCCATAGTACCTCGACCAACTGACTTACGAGGCTTATGTGATATTACAGTCCGTCCCAAACCCTTCTTTCAGTGCGTCATAGTTGTTCGAATTCTCTCTAACGCATTAAGCTAGAAGTGACAGAAAAAAACGTGAGTCCCTGATTATTATACATAGAACTTAGAAAATTAGGTATCGGTCACGGGTATTCGTATATTAAAGCGAATTCTACTTACGAACGTATAATTGGTTGGAGTTTAAAATACGCTAAATAGATATCCAATCAATTATGCATATAAATATAATTTGACACAGATGATCTGGATAATGACAGTGACAGTAATTTCACAATGTCAACTGATAAAATGATAATTGCCGTTCCAGGTTAGTATTTTCAGACATTTTAGTTAGTTTCAATTAGAAAAAGAGGCTGAGTTATCTTTATTATCAGTTTCTGTCGTTCGCGAATCAGATTGTGAATTCCGGAATGATATTGAGAAAATATCTTAAACTGATACCGTTATGGATATTTATATATATTAAAACGGTTCTTTTTAGAACCACGACATTTTCTTGAAATGTAAGATATAATTGATACCAGCCACATATCTAGTGTAATCATTGATTTTAAAGAATCAGATTCTGAATGGGATTATGGATTGTTTGAAATATAATATTCATTTTTGTTATTCATAAAAAAGAAGGTAAACTTACATTCGGTATCTTGTTTTTTAACTAAACTCCATTAACACGATTTCGTCTGGATACCGGAACTGGTAGATTAACTCAAAAATCAACTGCTTCACTATTTAAAATATTTATATTGTTTTTTTTTAACTAAACTTTATAACCTTCTTTCATTTGCACACCAAATCTGGTAGAATAACTCAAAAATCAACTGCTTCACTATTTAAACTATTTCCACTATTTAATGACAAATCTTCACAAAATTAAACTATCGGCTGCCACAGAAACTTATCAGAAAATTACTTATCCAAATATGACTGATTTAAATCGATGTTATTTTATTACAGGAATGTTTACTTTGATGCCTTGCAATTGCAATTGTCATTGCAATATGCCTGTGTGTTTGTAATAAATAATAATAAATCCATAAACGAATCTAAGCTAATTAAGCACTTTCCTTGGAATGTATAAAATAGAACAGAATAGGAACAGAATTATGACAAACTGCTATGCATTTAAAAAAAAATAACTGTCAGATTTAACTAAAATGTCATGCAATAATTCTCGACATTCTTTAAATCCTATATGACGTCAAAATTAGTGACGCACTGAAAAAAGGGTTTGGGACAGACTGTACGGTTCGTCCCAAACCCTTTTTTCAGTGCGTCATAGTTGATCGAACTCTCTCTAACGCATAAAGCTAGAAGTGACAGAAAAAGACGTGAGTCTGTGATTATTATACATAGAACATAGAAAATTATGTATCGTTCACGAGTATTTGCATATTAAAGCGAATTCTACTTACGAACGTATAATTGGTTGGAGTTTAGAATACGCTAAATAGATATCCAATCAATTATGCATATAAATATAATTTGACACAGATGATCTTGATAATGACAGTGACAGTACTTTCACAATGTCAACTGATAAAATGATAATTGCCATTCCAGGTTAGTATTTTCAGACATTTTAACTGCAGTGAAAATTAAATTTTGTATTTATTGTCATAAAAATATTTTAAATATTCCGAGATATACCGAGAAAGAACAAAGCCTACATACCTATTTAAAAAAATAACCTTTTCACATTTAGTCGATTACGATCCTGCAACTGTCAGATTTAACTAAAATGTCAAGCAATAATTTTCGACATTCTTAAAATCCTATATGACGTCACATTTAGTGACGCACTGAAAAAAGGGTTTGGGACGGACCGTACACATTTTTCTAAATCTGAAGCGAGATATTAATAAAATCGCTTTTAATTTGGTAACTTCAAAAAGTTAGTATCTACTAAAATTAGTTATTCAATTCAGAGTCTAATTCTGGTGGCAAGGTATAGGGCCTAATTTATGGCATACTTACATTTTGTATAAAAGTATTATTAACAAAAATTTTGTTTTCTAATACTGTATGACTGTTTTTTAATAAATACTTGTTGTAGTCAAATAACTTTTTCTAAAACATTTCTAAGGATTATTCGCATTTATTAAAAGTTTTGCAATCTATAAGAACTATATGGCAAAGAGGTATGTACCCACTCTTCCAACTTTTTTCTTTTATAGTCAATTTAAGTCGATAAATCTACTGACAAAAGTATTTTAGTTCCCTTTTATGTGCTACGAAATCATATTTTTCTTTCGAAAATACACCGTTTAGGAGGTCTGTTATTGATTTTCCACTACAAAAGAACACTTTAAAGTTTCAATAGAATTTCGCTAATACTATACTTATGTACATAAAAAAAAATTCTTTTAAAATTACAATAAAATAATGCTTCCAATAAAAAGAAAAATCTCAACTTATATACATAGATTATGACAATATTATTTAAAATATTTGTTTTATTGCTGTATTAACCCCATCAACTACCGAGCGTTATTAGCGTGTGGACACAATAAAATAAGTACAATATAAAAGAGTGTTACAGTGAGAAAGCTGAATTAAAGTTTTTTTTATTTTTATAATTATGTTTATTTACAATCTACATCAAAAAAAGAGTATAAAGTAAATATGATACAGTTTTTGCGCATGAAGGGGAGACATCCAATGATGTCTCACCTTATTCTATTTTGTTTTAGTTCTGAAGAAGGTCTTGAGGCCAGGTTCTATGTAGTCTTTTTGTGGCTGGTCCATTGTTGTATAATTCGCTTACTAGTTCATTTTTGTGGTGAATGGTACATTCATTTTGTGACTCCGAGGCTCGATGGATTACTTCTCTGATGAAAGGAACCTTTAAGTGTATGGTTACTTACGTACCATGGCGCATCCACTATCGATCTTAGTACTTTAGACTGATATCTTTGGATAATATTCAGCGATGTTGGCTTTACACAGCCACATAGGTGTAGTCGGTAGAACCAGATGGGTTTAAGCATGGCTTTGTATAGAAGAATTTTGTTTTGGAAGTTTAGTTTTGATTTACGTCCACGAAGCCAATACATTTGCCAGAATTTTAAGTAGAGCTGCCTTCTTTTGGTCTGGATATGTTTCTTTCAAGTGAGACGTTGGTTAAGATGGAGGCCAAGGTATTTAGCGTCTGTTACTGTTGGTATTCTTAGATTTTCCATCCTTATAGGTGGGCATATATTGTGACGGCCGGTAAATTATTGACGGTCATTTGAGTTGATTTTGTTTTATTTACTTTTGTTCTCTATTTCGTATACCAATCACTGAGTATGGTCAGATGATGTTGCAGGTTTTGTGAGGCTTGTATGGGATCTTCAGTTACGTATTGCTACGTCGTCAGCAAAGAAAGCGATTGTAGTATTAATAGTCTCTGGTATATCGGCTGTGTAGAGTAAGAAAAGCAGCGGCCCTAGAACACTACCCTGCGGGACTCCGGAGTTGACAGGACAACGGTTGGATTGTTTGTCTTTGAATTTTACAGAGAAATATCTATTTGATATGTAGGATTTAAGTAGGAGGAAATAGTTACTGGATAGTGCTATATTTACTTTGTAAAGCAGACCTTTGTGCCAAACTGTATCAAACGCTTGTGAGATGTCTAAAAATACAGCGTGGCAATATTTCTTTTCTTCAAGACTTTTTGATATTTTATTTACCATTCGATGAACTTATTGGGTAGTGGAGTGATTTTCTCGAAAACCAAACTGATGTTCTGGAAGTAATGTTAGGAATTCATGATCTGCGTATATCCTTTGTGATGGCAATTTTTCAAAAACTTTGAACTTTTTTTACGGTTGAAAGTAGGCTGATGGGTCGATAAGATGTTACTTCATTGGGCTCTTTTCTGGCTTGAGGATCATAATGACTTCAGCAAATTTCCATATTTTTGGAAAGTATGATAAGCTTAGCATGCAGTTAAATATAATTGTTAGGAAAGATATGGTCTTGCGAGGAAGTTGTTTTAGTACTTGTGCCTAGATTAAATCATAACATGGGGCCTTTTGTAAATTAAGTTTGTTTATTTCTTTTCTGATTTCTATAGGAGTAAAACTTTTAATTATGAGGGACATTTGACATGCTGCGCTAATTAGTTCTTCCACTTCTTCATCAGGGTCTGCTGGTTCTGTTTGAAATACGTTTGTAAGATGTAGAATTAAAGTGAATTGAAATTGTAGTTAATCGTAATTGTAATGCAAAACTAAACTTGTATAATATTATGGTCTATGAAATATAAATATTATTAATGAATAATAATATCCTTTAGATAGTTGAATCAGATTTTAAAATTACAATTAGGTATCTAGGCATCTTTCAATAATATTGTTACGCTTCTTTATAATAACTTTATTTAAACACCAACTTGTTTATAATACTAAGTTCAATGACAATAAACTAAACCCCAATAAAACATCTTCATTTGAAAAGTCCGATGAACAGCAATCCCAATCGGAAATCTAATGTCAGATTCTTTTATTGTGCAGTGGAACCTTAATGGGTTTTACGCCCACTTTGAACAATTATTACTTTTAATAAATGAACTATCTCCTAAAATACTTTTGCAATTTTCAATTTTCAATTTTGCAAACCTTTGTAATATATATCTGCCTCATTCCAGCGATCTCGATTTACAAGAATTTAGAAATTTTCTAGATCAAATTCCAAACCAACAAATAATTTTAGGTGATATGAATTGTTATCATCCGGCATTGGGAAGTCATAAAACTGACAAATTCGGTAACTTAAAATGAATAATTTCATTGAAATCTCAATCTGCTAAATTCCCAATTTATCAATCTTGAAAATTAAAGAATGCAAACTGGAAATTCTATCAGATCGACATCCAAAAGAAAATTGAAAATTTCCAATTAAGCAGTGACATAAACTATGACATAAGGTCCTTAAATAATATCATAACAGATGCTGCCTTAACTAATATCAGTAAAACTTAACTCTGTAATAGACAACCAGTGCCTTGGTGGACCAGCAAAATCGCATTAGCTCTATCTATAACAAAACGTGTATTTAATAAACTTAAAAAGATTAATACCGAAGAAAATTTACTTAATTTGAAAAAACTCAGTGCAAGATCGAGATATCTCATAAAAAAAGTAAAAGAAATGCATGGGAAAATTATGTCTCTTCTATAAATCCTTTAATCCCTTCTTTGGCTGTCATTTGGTATAAAATTTGTAAACTCAAAAGTTCCAAATCTTTTAGACAAATAAACTCCTTAACTGTTGGTCAAACGCTAATTACTGTTAACAAAGCTATTGCGGAAACATTTGCCGATATTTATCAACAAAATTCTAGCAATAATGATGTACCTCAGTAAATATTAACACCCAAGGAAACTATAGAATCCTCTAATATCACTATAAACGATGCCAGTGATACTTTAAACATTGCTATAACTCTTCAAGAATTAGAATTTTGCTATTTCTGATTTAAAAAACGCCTCGGCTGGACCAGACGACATACCACCAATATTTATAAAAAACTTGCCAGTTACAACTAAACTAGATTTACTAGATTTATTTAATATTTGTTTTCTAAAACTTAAATTTCCTGACCTTAGTTGCTATCAATAGTGTTATATGAAATTAGATCACCAATTAGAGCCAGTCTTTATGCAGACGACTTCGTTGTTTATACTACTAAATCTCGTTTAACTTCTCAAAAGAAATAACACATTACATAATTTTCAATAAAAACAGATCTTGATATTCAACTTACCTAACTTTAAATAATTTAGCATTAAAACAATCAGAAGAAGTTAATTTTCTAGGTTTAACTTTTATCAGAACCTTCAATTGGATTTTGCATATCAATAATCTACAACATTCTTATCAATCTAGCTTAAATATGCTCAAATGATATCTAATAAAGTTTGAACCGCAGATACTAAAATATTAATAAAGTATATAAATCACTCATTAGAAGTAAACAAGGTTACGGTTGCATTTGTTATAACTCCGCGAGCAAAACTACCTTAAAAAAGCTTAACACTATTCAATCTACAGCTTTGAGATTGGTACTTAATGCATTTAGAACTAGTCCCTCTAGTAGTTTACAAATTATAGCTAAAGAACTAGCACTAAACATAAGGTGACAACAATTATTACTAAACTACCTTGCCAAAATTTCAATTCAAAAACAACATCCTCTTTTCTCTCAAATTTTCCACCCTGGCGTCCTCTCTTTTAAAAAGACAACAAACTGTATTCCTCTAAAAGAAATAATAAAAGTCACAAATTTTAACATGGATTAACTTATTTTATTGCTATATACAAATCCAATCTCTCTTTCATGGACAACCCGCCTACTGACCATTGACCTAATACTAAGAGAGTATCCCACATCGTATACCAACTTCTCGATAAGCATCTTTTTGCAGAAAGATCCCATTACCCCAACTACTTACAAATTTTTACCGACGCCTCTAAAACCACAGATGGACATACTGCTGCTTACTATTCTGATGAAAAATCCTACAGCAAGTACTTACCTAAAAATTATAGTATACTCACAGGCGAAACCACAGCTATATTAAAAGCCTTAACTTTTTTCAAAACTAGTAACAAGATGAAGTGCGTCGTCATTACAGATTCACTTAATGCATTACTAAAAATAAAGCAAATTTATACAACAAATCCCATTATACAAACTATAAAAAATTAATTCGAAACACTTTATTTTATGGGAAAGGACACAGCTTTCATTTGGGTACCATCACACAATGGAATGAAAAAGCAGATCAACTAACAACTACATGCCGTATCAACATGGAAGATTCTACAAAAATTACACAATATTATTATAGTGATATGAAACATCTGAATAAAGATCATTGCAATACCATTTGGCAAAATTACTGGAAAAATTCGGTAACCAAATTAAACTTAATATGCCCAAAGGTGAACAGCTCTTTGAATAACCCCATAAGTAGACGAGATTAAGTAATTATAAACCGTATCAGTCATTTCTCACACTAGACTAGACTGAACTGCAGGAAGACAAAAAGGGGAAGAGAAGAAGAAGTGAACGGCAAACAGTATTAACTCTGTGTCCTCGAATTGAAAGACGTCTGTATGAAATAAGAGAAAATATTTAATGTCGGAAGTACTGTATAAAGATAACGGTGAATTGAAAATACACTTACCGCCGTTTGATGAAGAACCGCATGCTACAGAAAACAACTCGGAAATGAACTCGGTTTCTTGTACTTACACAAGATAAGGATAAAAAAGAGTAAGAGTATTGGCCGAAGAGTGCCACGAGATGATACTTAAGTAAACTTTTGTGACCAAGCCGCAGTGTTTTAATGATTACTTTGACATGTGTTTGAGCAGAGAGCGGTAGTAAAATAGAAGTAACATTTGGATCCCGATGTTGAATTATGGTAATTAAAATCGCCTACAACTATTCTCGGAGCTGAAATCCCATTCAATAAATCTGTAAGATATTTTCGTTATTATTTGTTTTGGGGTTTTAAATAAAATATATAGTTTTTTTTTAATATGTTTGAAATATATATGAACAGTTTTTTTATGTGAAATAATAAGGGGCGTAGAAATTTTTTGATTTCAGGACTGGAAATCAAAACGTCTATACAGTGTGTAATTATAGTTATTTTTTAATAATTTTCAATCAAAGTCCCCAAAGAAAATGGACCTGGGCAAGTCCAGATGGAGTCACCAAAAATGAAATTGTTTTTGTCTTAACCAACAACAAAGACATGATCCATAATGTAATAGTTCTTAATAGCTGTTCAGTGGGAAATGATCATAGAATGGTAAGAATGAAGATCGTGCTTAATCTCCAAAAACACAGATACAAAATGATAACAAAAACACACCCAATAGGATGGAATCCAATCGAAGAGGTAATTCTGAAATATCTAGAGACAATAAATATAGACGTTATGGATGTTGAAACTTTAAATGATAACTTAATAAAAGCTATTAAGAACGCAGAGAAAAAGTGCAATACAAATTCTAGGAGAGATAAGGAGGAAAAAATCAGTCAAGAAACAAAAAGACTTATGGAGGCACGAAGAGAACTTAAGAACAAAAACGATACGAATGCACGCGTACTACAACAACTTAATAAAGATATTAATAAAGCAGTGAGAAAAGACGTACGACAATATAACACAAAAAAGAATACAACGGTTGTCGAAAAAAATAAGAGTATAAAGGTGCTGAAGAGATGTCAAGCTCTAGGTAAGAAGAATATTGTTAAGCTCGCAGATCGAAATAGAAAAGTAGTAACAGATAAAGATAAGATAATTAAGGTAGTTGAAGAATTTTACACAGAATTATATAGAGAAAGGGGTAAGAAAGACGGCACCAAGTTGAGAAAAGTCCAGAATGTGGGTTCAGAGAATATCCTAGAAATAACAATTGAAGAAGTCATTAAATCTAATGAAAAACAATAAAGCATTTGGTGATGACCAAATCGTTATTAAGGCAGTTAAAGCAGGAGGAAAGATAGTACTAAAAGCATTAACAAAATTATATAACTTATGCCTTTAAAAAGAGATTACACCATCTCAGTGGAATAAAGCTGTTATAGTAGTCAGGCACAAAAAGGGAGATATAACAGAGCTAAAGAACTATATACCTATTAGCTTGTTATCTCACGTTTAAAAGTTGTTTATGAAGATAATAACTAATAGGTTGACATCTAAACTAGACTTCTATCTACCTTGCGAGCAAGCAGGATTTAGAGCTGGATAAGGAACAAATGATCATTTACAAACCATTAAGTCGTTGATTGAAAAAACCATTGAATATAATAGACCCCTGATACTTGTCTTTGTCGACTTTGAAAAAGCATTTGATACGGTCAATAAAAGTAAAATGCTTCAAGCTCTAACACAATGTAGAATATATCACCGATACATATCTCTCATCAGATACATCTATCAACATGCTATAGCCTGTGTAAGACTTCATGAAGATATTGGGACTTTTCGTATTGAAAGAGGCGTTCAACAAGGAGACGTGTCTTCTAAATTATTTACAACTTTGCTAGAATACGCTTGTAAAACAATAGATTGGAACGAAAAGGGCATCAATGTAGATGGAAAATTTTTAAATAACCTTAAATTTGCAGATGATATCGTTCTTATTGCAGACAGCTTTGATCAGTCACAGATAATGCTAAAAGAACTCCATACTGCCACAAAGAGAGTTGGTCTTAAAATAAATTTTTCAAAAACACAATTTATGACAAATTTAGTCCACAACAAAAACATCTCAATAGACGACAAAGATATTGAGCTAGTTGACTCCTATAAATACTTGGGCCATGAGATTAGAATAAGTCTAGACAACCAAACAATCAAGCTGAAAAGAAGAATAAACCTCACTTGGGCTACATTTGGAAGGTTGAAGGATATTTTTAGGTCTAAGATTGCAATGTGTCTGAAAAGAAAAGTATTTAATCAATGTATTTTGCCAGTGATGACCTACGGCGCAGAAACCCTAACGCTCACAAGAACAACAATGAGTAAACTACAAGTTGCGGAAAAAGCAATGGAGAGAATTATATTAGGGATTTCTCTACGTGATAGAATACCCAATACTACTATACGCAAAAGATCAGGAGTAGCAGATGTTATTGAAAGGATGACAACACTAAAGTGGAACTGGGCAGGTCTTGTAGCTAGATCAGTTGATGACCGGTGGACAAAAAGAATTTTGGGATGGAGATCCCGAATACAAGCATACAAAAATAGAGGTCGACCCCCAACGAGATGGACAGATGACATAAAAAGAGTGACTACAAATTGGATTCAGATGGCTTAAAATCTGACTAAGTGGAAAAGCATGCGAGAGGCCTGTGTTCAGCAGTGGACGTTAGAGGCTAGTTGATGATGATGATGATTTCAATAACTTAAGTAGTATTTAGTGTATTTACTAATTACTAGTTAGTGTATCTTATTTCCGCAAACAATTAAAATTAAGAAAAACTTAAACAATTTAGATTTTTCCATTGCGTCTCGTAAGGTGTATAATTTTAAATAAAATTTTATCAATTTAATTAATATAAAGCTTTGTTTCAGGTTGAAACTGCCAATCCCGAAGTTTCCGTATGGATCGTCAATTTAACCACTGTTAAATATTTATTTCCGTTCGAATTAAAGCCAACAAACAGCGTAGAAACTGATAGCTACGTGACTAGCGTCAGTTTCCATGGAGAGAACAATGTCGGCATTGTCTGGTTAAACAGATTACAAAACAAATTTGTAATTGTAACTTGCAGATCGCAGAATGGTTACAACTGCACTGAGGTAAGTAAATTTAAAGTAAATTATGTGTAGATAAGTAAATTAATATTGTAACAAGGTATTAAAGGCGCTGATTTGTAAAGAGCTAATTTTTGATCAATTCAAATTGGTAAAGATGAAAAAAGCCGTAATCTAAGGTTTTTTAAAAAGAGATTTTTTTGCATAACACCTGTACGGTGTTTGTATATCTATTATCAGTTATTTTCTAACCTAACTTAATAAACAGCGCAAATACTTATATCTAAGGGCTTACCCTATCTTTTTTTTTAAGTGTAGTCTCCCAATCGGAGGTTGGATATCATCATCACTATCTTTACTTTATCTACTGCTGCTCTAAAGAGTTCTATAGAACTGCATTTAAACCAGTCCCTTAAATTCTTCAACCATGACTCCTTCTTCCTATCTTTCTTCTCCTCTTATCTCTCCCTATATTATCAGCCTTAGCAGTTCATATCGCTGTCCCCTCATTATGTGTCCCAGATATTGTAACTTTCTTATTTTTATTGTGTTTATTACTTCGCATTCTTTGCCTATTTCTCGCAATACTTCCATGTTAGTTTTCTTCTGTGTCCATGCTATTCTAAGCATCCACCTGTAACACCATATAAGGACTGTAACTTATTTATGTGTTCTTGCTTCAATGTCCAGCTTTCAAGTCCATATTGCAGTATCGAAAACACGTAGCCTATCAGTACTCTTACTCTCCGTTCTAAACTAAGATCTTTTTTGCAGAGAATTGCTTTCATTTTTATAAATGCATTTCTTGATATTTCTATCCTAGCTCTTATTTCGGTTGTTTGATCCTTATTGTCTGAAATCCAGGTTCCTAGATATCTTTATTTATTAACCCTTTCCTTCGGTACATTTCTCGAATGTTTGTTTGTTGGTATATTTGTTTTCTTTGTTATTATCATGTATTTGGTCTTTTTTATATTCATTTTTAGTCCATATTTTTTATAGAAACTGTTTGTTTTGTTTAGCAGTAATTGGACTTGTTCAGCAGAGCTTGCCATAATCACGGTCTCATCTGCATATCTTATGTTGTTAATAGATCTTCCGATAAAAGAATGAATTGGTCATTTCATTTTATTTGTTGTCTTCCAATTATTGAATGTTTTATATTCTGTATCTCCCTTTTTAGTTTTTGTGTAGCAATATTCAAACTAGTTTTGTCTCTTGAAGCTTTGTATGGCTGCCATTTTTTTTTCTTTTTTAACTTTCTTTTTGCTGCTGATGAGTTTTCTGATTTCTTTTGGATATTGGTTTCCTTGTGTTCTAAAAGTTATTGTAGAAGTATTTTCCCAAGCGACTTGTTACCTCGTGTTCCTCAGTGGCACATCAAGATTAATTTTGTATTCAAGGTTTATTTTAAAGCTCTTCCAGTCAGTGTCCTTATTAGTCAATATTGGATTGAACTCTTTTCTGATCATTGTATCACTTGTAGTTAAAATGATCGGTAATTATTTTCCTTACAAACATTTTGATTTTTCTACAAATGTCTATACGAATACGGTTCTTTTGGAGGTCAAAAATTAGAATCGGTTTAGTACAAGTTTTGAATATCACTAAGTGCATTCATTGAGTCAGATAATTATGTAACTTGTCCTGTCCGGTTTGGTAATGAAATTAAGCGCTTCTAGAATTGAGGAATGTTCTGCATTGAATATAGTCCATTTCTTCTGCCACTTAAATTTAGCAATATGTGTATTAGAAAAAGTTGCTGCTTCTACTCCATTCGCTGTTTTTGATGCATCTGGGTAAATCTGTTGGTAGTCATTAAATGTATCCATGTTGTCTTTGAAGTAAGTAATTACTGTAGCCAGTGTGTATTTATGTTTACGAATATTAAATTTTAATAGATCAGTGATCATTTTTAGTTTACTTACAGTCCGTGGAGGAGCAATGTACCCTGATAATTGTACCCTCTAACGACCGCGTAATGGAATATAATACATTTGATGACAGGATAATAACCTTGGAAATCAGAATAAATACCAATACCCTACACCTTGTCCAGATATACGCTCCTACAACAGCTGCACAAGAAAAAGACATCAACAGGTTCTATGGTTGTCTATAAGAAACTATTAGCGCTATTCCGAATAGTGAACTAATCATAATTTAAGGAGACTTCAACGCCAAAGTAGGGTCATCTAATGAAAATATTGAAGGGGTGCTGAGCAAAAATGGACTAGGATAGAGAAATGAGAATGGCCACCGTCCAGTGGAGTTATGTGATCATCGTTCACATCACACTGGCTTGTGATAATGTAACATCTTACAATTACAATCACGCTCTATCAACATCATTCACGAAGATTATACACATGGCGCAGTTCAGATGAACGATCAAGAAATCAAATACATTACATCCTAATAAGATCAAGATGAAAGTCGTCGGTCATCAACTGTAAAACACATCCTGGCGCAGACTGTGGAAGTGCTCATCAACTCATGTTACTGAACGTTTAACATCATTTTAAAGTTCCCAAAAGAAGATCCATAACAAAAGTCATGTCTCTAAATCCATCAACAACCAATGACTTCTAACAAAACCTAGAAGAAGTTTTTTGTTTAGCCTAAGTATTTAATGACACTGACAGCACTTGGATGTATCTCAAAAATAAGGTAATATGGGCTGCAGAATACTGTGGGGCAGCAGTTTCTACAGACGATAAGTCGTGTATATCCG
This sequence comes from Diabrotica balteata, assembly GCA_918026665.1. Classification (NCBI taxonomy): domain Eukaryota; kingdom Metazoa; phylum Arthropoda; class Insecta; order Coleoptera; family Chrysomelidae; genus Diabrotica; species Diabrotica balteata. Next base: position 137,217,620 of record OU898277.1, read on the forward strand.
ATAATGCGTTGAATTCAACGCAAAAAAACGTAAAACTATATACGGAAAAAACTATGAATATAGAGCGTTATCAAAAAAAATAAAAAAAAATATTGCCGCAAAGACCAAACTGATTACATTACTTAAATATTCAGAGATATAGAGAAACATGGCTGTCGAAATAAACCGAGGTTTTTATTTGAGAAGATCAAACTCCTTACCAGAGAATTTAAATCTTAGACGTGGTCTGTGATAGATAAGGAAAGTAATCTAAAGACTACTTTAGTAAAGTAAAACTACTATGGTGAGCTATATAAAAATAACGAGGTAACAGCAAAAAATCAATCGCCTCCTGATTACCCTAGAAGAATATAATGTTTAAATATAAATAAATCTACAGGCATTGATTTAATACCAGGTTAAATACTACAGTTACTAGGTAAAAATAAATTACATATCATCCATTCTATCTGTTACGTTGTTTCGAAGTCACGAAAATGGCTATCTGATTGGTGTACCTTAATTTATATCCCGCAACACAAACAAATAACTACTAGCAGATGTAAAAACTACTGCCACTGTACAGAATGTACAGTGTATGTAGATGTAAAAACAGAATAAAAACTTGAACATTACCAAATACCAATGAAACAAGCAGGGTTTGTAAAGGATAAAGATACACGGGAACAAATCCTGAACCTAAGACAACTTATTGAAAAGTCTAGAGAATTTCAAGTACCAATGATTAATATGCTTCGTTGACTACCAAAAGGCATTTAATTGTGTAATCTGGATAAATCTGTGGTCCATTTTAATAGAAATGGGCACACCAATGCACCCAGTGGCACTTATTAAAAATCTGTACCAGACCTAATAGCAACAGTACTACTAGATTAGAAGTTCTCAAACCAATTTAACACCGAGAGATATGTTAGACAATGATGCGTGTTGTCACCTGACTTATTCAACATTTATGGTGAGCATGTCATGGGGATGGCTTTTGATGGATGGGCCGGTGCCGGTAAATGAACAAGAAATGTTTAATCTTCTGCTAAGAGTTGAGTATGTAATCAATACAATTAGTCTGAAAATCAATAAAGCTGACACAAAAATAATGGTGATCGACAAATTACCCACTATTTAACTAACTAACTTATGTTTTTGTTAAAGTATTCGCGGAAGCTATCTTCAAAAAACTGATGACTTTGATATGTGGTGCTGGAGAATAAATCTGCTCATACCTTCGACAGCTCATAGTACAACCTTTTCCATTCTAAACTAACTCGAGAATAAAAAAAGGCTGTTCACAATATGTTAAGCGTATTCTGCAATTTTTCGGTCACGTGGTTCGTAGAAGTGACGATAGTTTGGAGAGATTGTTTCTGAAAACGTTCCGGGGAGAAGATCAAGAGGACGATTACCAAATAGATGGTCCAACCAAATTAAAAATTAAGCTAGAAACTCATTATTTGAAGCTCTCAGAGCAGCTGGAGATAGATACCAATATATAGAAATTAAAGAAATATTGGAAGAAATCACGATCCACATTGGGATCATTGTAGGGGGTTAAAAATTGGGGACAGAAATTATTGGGGTAGAGATAAAGCAAGCAAAATAAACGAAACTGTTGCAAACAGCACTTAGCTGTTATTTGGAGAGCTAGTCGTGGATAAGTGAATATCAAGGGGGTTGTTTTGGAGCAACAACAACATACAAAAAATTAAATAAAGGGTCTCATTACTTGAGTCTCCTGGACAAATAAACAAAACACAAGAAGGTCCTCTGGCTATTCTAGGTGCCAAATTATACCGATTACAACAACAAATTGTAACTATTGAAATAATTATTATAAATGAAAAATATATCTTTTTAAATGAAACTCAAATTAAGGGTTAAAGAGAAATAAACAAAATGGTTTAGGAAAAAAATTAAACATTCATTGTTGTCTTACCACAAACAGTTACAAAAATAGACAATACAAAAATACTATATTAATAGTCACAAAAGTAAATACAAATATAACAAAGAAAACCACTTACTTTATCATAGCCGTTTACAAAATCTATGAGTTGGAGATACTAAAAAACTTACTATTGTTACTGGGCTATAATTTGAAGCAGAAATAAATTATTACAAATAAAAAATTTTCTTTCCAAACTATTATGAAAGCAATTATTAATAAAAATGTTTATTCTTATTTTTCCTTTAAAATTTAAACACAAGGTTGCCTGGATTGCACTAAAACTTCTGGGGTGGAAACCAGACTTCACTGGAATTTCTGGAGGTAGAGCTGGGCTTGCACTCTCTGCCATATGAACAAATTCATCCAGAGTCAAACAAAACGAACATGAAAATAACTATTCTTTCAAACTTCATTTAAACTGCAACTACTCATTGAACTGCTACTATACACTACATATTTTCCATGAAATGGTAGGAAAAAATGAGAAACATTACAAATCTGACGTAAAATTTGGATTAACGCTGAAGTCATCTGCTCTTGACAAAGGCCTCAACTGGAGTGTCGTAATTATCTTTCCGGCAAAATCTTCTCAATGATCTACATGATGTTTATTTGAAACGCAAAATATTAAGGGGTATAACGATCAAAAAATACCATAGAATATGCCATAAAATAGTGAAATATAAACAAACTGTAAAATGGTTTATTATTGACCTCGGCGAAGCAAATACGATTAAAAACACTTTTTGGGTATTTTATTTTGTACGATAGATTCAGAAATACATGGAAAATATTTTTCGGTATTTTAATACATATACGAGGGGATTTCAATATATACCAAGAAATTTGCAAACGCTACATCCTTAATAATTGGCAAACGACAAGAAAGAGAGATTTATAATTTAATCAATTATAATCAGTCATGGAAAGGCAATTCGCATTGAGAGTGAGATGAAAAGTAGTGGCTAAAATGATTGTTATGAACGTTATAGTACACTGGGTTACTAGACGCTTTTTTGGGAGCAAGCTACCATACCATCAAATCACATAAAATAAATATATCAAAAACAATATTGTTATCTATTCTACTATCTGTTTTCCATTTAAAACTAGTATTTAAACTATGTCATGCTTTTGAATAAATGAAACCCTATATAAAGTTGTTAAAATTAGCATTTTTAATTAGTAAATTTTATTTGACTCGCTAAATTTATCCTTATTTACAAACTAGTTAGATTGTAATTAGCCTTTTCCAAAATACCCAAAAATTAGGTCAAACAATCTACATATCGAATAACTTAAACTGAGAATTTAATACTGGATTTGCACGTTACCTTATTAAAGAATGGGCTAAATGGATGTAAACATCTTAAGGCTGTTTTATCGGTGCACCAAAATTTTTTCTCTGTTATTTACCGACGAAATGTCTCGAAATTTGGACATGTTATACGAAATTATGTTGCCTTTAAACTGATGGTTTTACTTTTTTTATTTTTTTGAATTTTCCGTTGAAAAATTGGATTATACTGTTTAACGTTCTATTATAACCAAACTTTTCACGCCCATCAGTTGAAAGAGTTTTTTTTTCTGTAATCGTTGATTCTTTTTCACCTTTCTGTGTCCAGTAATAATCGAGAAAAGCGTATTCAAACTTTGAAGAAAATTGCTAAAAAATACTGAAATCTAATAGTGAAACGTGTTCCTCATCATTGTCGCTGAGATTGATCGTTATCGCATTAGTGACGTCATATCTCATGAACGTACGGTACGGTCTTATTTTTATTTTCTATGGGTACGGTCAGTTAGTTCGCTTGAATTAATCCATTTTAGTTCTTTCATTCTTGTATTTTCTTTATCAACTTGCTTAGTTTTTACAGTTTACAGTATTCTTATTTATTTTGAAAACATTGAAATTATTTAGTTTACGCGTATGTTAAGTAATATATTATTAGTTTAGTGGTATAAGTTAAAAGTTCTTTAGTTTACGCGTATTTTTAAGTATTATATTATACTTAATATATATATAAACGATCAGAAAAATTTTCGACCGAAGAGGACCAGTGGGAAAACGATCCAGAGGAAGACCAAAACTTAGGTATCAAGATAACATAGAGGATGATCTAAAATCCATCGGAGTTAAAGCATGGAGAAAGTTGCCAGAGGCAGGGGCGAATGGACGATTGTTCTGAAGAAGCCTTTGGCTCATGACGAGCTGTAATGCCACTGATGATGATGAAATAACTATCCACGATTTGTATTTTATTCATCAATTGGATACTTTTCTTATGTAACTGCAACCTATAAATATATTAAAATAATGTATATTCCATTCAGAGAACTTTTTCCTCGCAGTGCGTCGCCTCGAAATACTTGCCAAATAAATACATTTACTATTATGATGGTTTCGCAGGTACCAATTTTTTATAGATAAATAAAAATATTTTTTGTTTAATTTTTACTACGCTAATATCAGTTTTCTCTAACAAATAAATAATTTATTGAAATAATTTTCAAGCTATAACTGCGAAATTGTTTATTTGTTTGTGACAACAAATTGTAATTTTTTTGATAATAATATTCGTATGTTCTTTTAAATTTATTATAAATAAACACCATGGTGTTTTTTGCAGTCACGTTTCACAAATTTTTATTTAATACTATGTTTAGCTAAGACATATAAATTAAAAATGTGATTAATTCTTTTTAAAACATTATCGACGATAATTAATAAAAAAAAAAGTATTCCGACAAAACTAATTTGAATGGAGAATAATGCATTTATTGTCATTAAACAACCCGTCGGCCGGCGCCACTGAATAAACATCCAAACTTTTAAATTCGGAAGTCACGTACGGTCTGACATAAGCGAGTATTAGAAAAGTAAGTGATACGCCCACTTCAAATCGCAGTATGCTATAACTGCGAAAACAGCCTTAATAATCTAAATTTAGACATAATTTTGTTAGCACCAAAATAGAAAAAGGTCAGGTCAATCTATGTTATCCTTTAAAGGGTACAAAAGTTTAAAAAGATTTTGAGTTAATTTGATATCCCCATCGAACAAGGTTGTATCTCTTTTTAAACGATTTTACGGGCGAGGCAAAAAACGAAAACGTGCATTTTTAACAATATATTTAATGAAATTAAACTTTTTACACTAATGCGATACGATATTTATAATAAAATGGGGGATTACTTTGAGATGTATGTTTTGTAATTTTAATAAATAAAACTACTTTTTCGTACAGTGGATTAGTATTAGCGTACAAAATTTAGTTTGCAATTGGCCAATTTCTGTGTATATTCAGAAGCCAAAAATAGTACTATTTTACTTAAAGATTAGGATCGTTTGTTTCTTAGCTACAGCGTGTTTAAAGTTAAAATATGTTTTGTCCATCATTTAGTATTTTTCTAGATATCTATGTGACGAGTGGTGTGTATCTTTCTAGTAGTAGAACATGTTATAACGTTCTGAAAATGTTTTCTTTTGACATCTTAATGCAATTACTATTTTTATTGGGAATAAGCCACAATTTAAATTTAAAATAAGTTTATTCTTGACGTTTCAACTTTCAGTCCGGATATCATTCTTAAAATATAACCATTACTAAATTTATTAAGTCAAGTCTACCTTTTTCGGTGCAACCCAAATATTTATATTCAAATTTTTTCTTTATCATAATCGTATCTCTGTCAAATTTAAAATTTTTTTCAGCAAATTTTATGTTGGCCTCTTTATTACCTAGTTTGTCCACTCGAAACAATTACCATATTTCATCTTCTGAAATCTAACAAATTGTATACACTAAATATTATTTTTAAATTTAAGTTTTATTCCCATACTCCGATTTATCACAGTTAATTTCGTATTATTAGTACCCGTAGTACAAAAATCCGAGATTTAATTTTTTAATTATCTTAAAAACTGTGTCTACAACATCTACACTTGAGTGCAAAACAATCGACTCAAAAGCAATATTTGAGATTATACCTTGTGTCTCAATGTAAGAAGTATGAAAATCACAACATGTAATGTGCAAAAAATAACTTTATTCAAATCATGAATGTGTTACTTGTGTAAGTTAATTTCAAATAGGTAAAAGAAATAATAAATAAGACTTACTCACAATCAATGTAATTTAACTATCCAGACGACCGGTTTTGCTTTCTACAATATGCAAAGCATCTTCAGGTCTCGATATAAAGTTAAATAAATGATGCCGGTACTGTATTAATTAAAGGTTGGAAGAACATGGTTCAAACCATCCTGTATTGTTGAATGGAGAACTTAAGTCTGCTATTGTAATTGTTTGACAATAAACGGGGAAGTTCTTGAGCAGATGTATTTTAAGTCAAAAGAAAAGGCAAAAAAGTAATTTTGAAGTGTGTATATTTTAAACAATTCCTAGCTGAGCGCTTTCGGCTTTACAAAGCCATCATCGGAGCTTTGGTCAATTTATAAATACCACTACAATGGAGAGATCATTTCCTTATATGTCGAAATTATGATTTTTTAGTTGTTAAAATTCTTAAAAAACATATAAAAAACCGACACTGGACTTCACAGACACATTAAAAAATTGAAAAAATTTTTGTCATGGTACGGGTTTAAGAACCCGACCATTGATTCATGTGAGGAGGTAGACAGTATTCTGTTTTTTATATGTTTTTTAAGAATTTTAACAACTAAAAAATCATAATTTCGACATATAAGGAAATGAGATCTCTCCATTGTAGTGGTATTTATAAATTGACCATAGCTCCGATGATGGCTTTGTAAAGCCGAAAGCGCTCAGATAGGAATTATTTAAAATATACACACTTCAAAAATACTTTTTTACCTTTTCCTTTGACTTGTCATAAGTGTGTACAAAAAACATATCAGTCTTTTGATTTTTAGATATATTTTATCCAATGAAGTAGGGATGGTTGTATTGTGATTGTTTGTTATATGATGGTAGAACTTTATTATTGAACTTACAAAAACTGATATTGCATTATTTGAAAGACGCATTATAGAAACAATATGCTATATGAACAGAGTTTCCCAAATATTTATATTTGGAACTAACCCAAGAAAGACGTTATGAACAGAGAAATCATCAGTTACAAAATGATTTTTTTTTGTTTTCAGTATTTGATATTACCACCCCTACTATTAATTACACTTTTCAATAGATTTTTCACGGATTGGATGACTCTTCTAATAAATTCCTGAGGCATTGCTTCCCATTCATCATTAAGCGCAGTTCTCAATACCATTGTGCTTCTTAGTGCTTGATTGATTTCTGTCTCGGACCTTTCGTTTAAGCTTATCTCAAACATGCTCTATTGGATTTATGTCCGGGCTCAACGCAGGCCAATTTATTGTAGGTATACCGATCTTAGTCAAATAGGTGGTGGTGACTTAAGCGGTATGACCTTATGCATTATCGTGCATTAGAATAAAGGCATCACCAATAAATCCCGCGTATGGAACCATATGTTCCTTCAAAATGGTTCTGATGTAACGATCTGTCATTAAAGTTTCTTCAGGTCCTTCACCAAGCACGAAAACGAACTCGGTTTTCCCATCCATGAAAATGCCTGCATAGAAACATACAAGAACCGTCTCCATAGGACACAATTTCTCGTATACAACATTGAGCAAGTCGCTATTCTGACCTTTTACAGGCTTGACGCCTCTTGTCGTTAAATTATAGACAGATTCTACTTTCGTCAGAGAATAATACCTGACTCCATTGATGGTCGTCCCAATCCAGATGTTCGTGAGGAAATTCTAATCGTCTTTGCTTCTGAGCTCCAGTTAGCTTGGAACCCGTAGCTGCCCTTTTTGATATCAGGTTGGCTGCCTTTAGTCTCCTTCTAACTGTCCAAACGCTGGTAATCACACATCGGTCCTCCTTAAGCTCTTCTTTGAGATTATCACCAGTCACATGTTGATTTCTCAGAGATTTCGATATAATAAATCGATCATCTTTTTCCGTTATTATTCGTTTACGGCCTCCTCCTTGTCGGCGAACAATTACCAGTATCTTAGTACCGACGATACACTCGGGATACAGCAGATTGGCTTAAATTTAGTCGATTTGCCACGGCCCTCTGGTTCAGGCCTTCTCTCTCTCAGTTGCGAACTTTAGTGACTGGTGTATTAGAGGGTTGCTATGTAAATGTATGCATACGATTTTAACCAAACGCGTTAAGTCGATGCGTGTCGATTTCGATGAGTCACATTTTGACTCCCCCTCTAAGTGTTGCATTATTTATTTATAATACATCTTGCGACTCACCAAAAAATAAAACTTTTTTAAAACTCAACCTAGTGAGGTTAATAATTGTACAATAAATACTTTTAAATTTACATTTTTTTAGATTGAAATAGGAGACGTACTTTCGCAAAATAATTTTTGAGTCGATTATTTTGCACTAAAGTGTAGTAAGAAACACGCGTGGGACTGCGTTTACAACTTCACGTAGTGTGTCGTTGCGCGATCTGTCGTTACAATCGCTCGACTTTTATTACATCGTACCTCTGCACGATCCACATATGCGTCCGTAGCCCGCCATAAAAAAGCTATACTGCCAAAATATACAGCGCTGAGGAACAGTAGACCATCTGGGTCAAAGTTCAAAAACAAAAGAGTTTTCTCCAAGATATGTTTTTACCTAGGAAATTTTAAATAGCACACTACTAACTCCAATATCGCTTATTCTTGTCCTTAGCGATGGACTCCTCTCATTTGGGTCAGACTACGGCATATGTTTCAGCATTAAAATGGGGTTGGTAGTACGAATTAGAATCTTATTTTAATATGCAACTAAAATTGTTGTTAAAGTTATATTAGACACCCTAAATATGTTCTCGTGCGCTCGCATTTGCCGACCAAACAGCGTACGGGAAACATCTCCAAACACGGGAAAAATTTATCATTGGTTGGAATAGGGGTTATTCCAATTTTTGAGCAATTTTAATTTCCCTTTGGTCGATTTTACGGAAAATCCACTTTCGAACGTCACAATCCCCTAGAACAAAGGAATTTCTTCTATAAATGAAGGTGGATTTTCTATAAATTCTGTCTCTGGGTTCGGTACTATTCATCCATCTAGAATATGCCTTTTATTTACCTTTATTGATACTGATTTTATTGATATTTTACTGTGCATTTTGATATACTTTTTAATAAACTTTTAAATTTAAATGTGCGCTTTTTACACACAAATTTTAATGTACAGGGTGATTCTCGCAAGTCTGGCATAGTCCATAATCCTTATTTTTAATGAAGCACCCTGTATATTTTTATGTTTTTTAACGAACTATATCATGTAGGGTTTATAATGAATAATACAAGGTAAAATTTTGAAATTATTAATTTATCACGTGTTATAGTATTATTTAAATTAGCCAAATACAGATAATACACTTCTACTCTAAGTGTCAGTATATTGGAAAAAATTTCTGTTTAGTAACATTGTTAACATTTTTTGTCATGAATAGGTAAAAACTGTTTAGATAGTCGGCTAATTAAACTAAATCGGTAAATAATGCGGATTGTTATCAATCAGTTGTTGGTGTGTTGACATTTTATATTAAAATAATACATTCCTAATTAAAAGCTAATTTCTAGCAGAAATAAAAATCAAATATTTAAATAAGACTCACCGAATTGAGATTTTAATGATGATCGGTTACGAGGAGAATGAGTTGAAGTAGCAAACTTATTTAATCAGAGGTATCCTCAGTTTCCTAATATTTCACAAGGTACTTTGTCTAAAATTGTTCGGTGTAACTGTTTTTATTTTTTTTTTTTATGCAAATGAAACAAAACTATTGGTAATAATAAAAGGGTTTATTTAAAATAAATGCCAAAAATAGAGTTATAAGTACATTAAAAATACTAAAAAGAAAACTTATACAATGCTAAGAACTAAAAAAAAATACCCTGTATATTTTATTTTACATCTATCTTTAAATTAATGTTATCCTTAAATCAGATAAAATAAACATAATATTAATCAAAAATTTAATCATCTGAAGTACCACTATTATCGTTTACGCCAGAACACGTTGGACATGTGAAGGTGGTATGCTCCGTGCAAATGGCAACATTGCAGCTAACACATCGTTTTTTTGACTTCCTGTTCTTTCTTCTTGGACAAAATCCACAGAAATCTGGAACAGATTCTCTGTTCTGTTCAATCTGAGGCATATTTAAATATTCCCTTAGCATGCTTCGAATATTAATTGGCAAAGACCTGATCGATGAACGACGAATCAACAGAGGTTTAATCAAAGCTTCGGCCAGATGATTGAGATAAATTCTACGTTCTTCAATAACTTCGGTATTACTTTTATATACAATATTGGAATTAATAGCAGCAACGTCCAAAATTGTAAAAAAAATTCTAAGTGGCCATCGGCAACAATATCTGGAAACAGAATAAGTTGATTTTAATTCATCAACCACATCGACACCTCCTTTTGTTAGGTTATAAAATGTAATGATCTCAGGTTTTTCCAGTTCGCCAGATTCAGGATCGATGTAGTCCCCAGAATGAAATGTAGATAACATCAATACGTTTTTCTGAGGTTTGGGTTTATACGATAATAATACAGTATTCTTTCGGAAACCAAACATGCTACTAGGTACAGGTCTTTTCACATTTATAAATATTGGCGGAATTTCCCTCTTGTTTTTCCTTAGGGTACCAACAAGTGTAGTTTTCCTATCAAGTAATTGTTTGGCTAACGGCACTGACGTGAAATAATTGTCCATAGTTATATTTCTACCTGTGTTTAATATGGGATTTGCTATACGCATAACAACAGCAGATGCAGAGTTGTCTAGATAAAAAGGGCCAACTGGCTGTTTTCCTGCATATATCTCCATATTGCAGGTATAAAACATCCTTGAGTCAACTAAGGCATATATTTTAATGCCGTATTTGGCCGGCTTGTTGGCTATATATTGCCGAAATTTACATCGCCCTCTAAAGCTTTCCAACATTTCATCCACTGTACAATACTCTCCAACTTGGTAGTTTTCTTGACACTTGGACACAAACTGTTCAAATATGTTTCGAATGGGAGCCAAATTATCGTATTTTTTTCTTTCGTTTCGGTCATTGATATTGTCAAATCTTAGTGCTCTTCCTAAAATATGAAATCGTTCTCGTGACATCGTTAGTCTAAAGCAAGCAGGAGCAAATATTGAATCAGCCCAAAGTTCTTTAGTATTTAGATATTGAGCCTTTCGTACCCCAGCCATGTATAGGAGGCCGATAAAAGCATATATTTCTGTAGCGTCTGTGTCACGGCAATCTCTTTCTCTCGTATAGTTACCTCGTATTTTTGCTAGATAGATATTTGTGCATTGTACGATTTCTTCAACCATTTCTTTTGTAATATATAATTCCCAGCATGCTTCGACAGTATTTGCATCTTTTGCAATATTTTTTACTCCGGGAAGATGACTAACAATATTTTTTGTAGGCACTCTTACGTTAGGTCGTGGAGGATAAGCCATCCAGTGAGTTTTTTTGTCTTTACCAGTGAAATGATGTTTTGATGTATATGCGGGATTATCGTCAACTTGATAAACAAAATTTTCAACTTCTACATCAGATTGTTCGGAATCGGTATTATGCATACTATGTTCACTGGAAGCGTCACTTTCAACATCCACTCGTCCGCCATCTTCCATAATTTCTTGATTTTGACATTCCTCTTGCCCACTCCATGGTATGTTAGCTCACATACCTTCTCTTTGTGCCTCTTCATATCGAATTCGCCCTAATTCTGCAAGCGTCAGTCCTCTACTCATTGTTTACTATCTAAAATAACAATACCACAATAATAGAACACCTTGACCTTATTTAAAAAGCAAATAAAGTAGTTATGTATAAAAAAATCTTAAATTTACTTACCAAAACTTTATTCAACCTTAAGAAAATATACTACGTTAGAACTTGCGCGATGAGAGAAATTCTCACAGAGATCTGCACACGATCGACAAGTGCCCGATATCTATTACCAACATGCACTAAATATTGCATGCGCTCAAGCGTAACAACGAAGACCCTTAGAAACTCAGCTAGAAGTGGGGGTAGCAGTATGCGTGATTTACCGTTAATAAAATTTGCATTTTACTGGTAGGTGTGAGAGAAATACTCATAGCGCGAGTGATGCAGGGTTAAGTGTCGCAGAGAATCCAACGTCTAGTTCACGTCAAATTACACGTCAAAATAATGTGTCACACAATTATCCTAAGATGTCTTCATATAGAAAAACTTTATCCATATAAATTGACTTTTGTGCAGGAACTAACAGAAGACGATTCAGATCGTAGAATGGATTTCTGCGAAAGAATGATCGATAAAATTTACCTCAATAACATAGCCCTTGGCACAATTCTTTTTTTTTGATTAATCAACATTTGCATTGAACGGAGAGGTTAACCAACAAAACTATTTGTCAACGGAGAATCCTCATTTTATGCGTGAGACACACACTCAGTATCCTCAAAAGTTGAATGTTTCGTCAGGTATTATAGGAGATCATAGTAGGGATGGCGGTTTTTGGCAAAACACCGGTTTTCTGTTATACCGGTTTTTTTTGCTTACGGTTTAACCTGGCGGTTATAACCGGCCAAAAAACCGGTTTTTCCAAAAACCGGTTTTCGGTTTTTTTAATCCAATAGGTTACAAAGTTACATTAACAACGAACTTTAGCTTGCGATACTTCATTCGACTCGATTTCAATATGATCAAAATTAGTACTATCGAAAGAACATTTCGCTCATTTACCAGAACAACGTGACATCTCGAAAAATTTGATTTTTTTATTATCCGTTAAATAAATCCGCCTTATTTCATTCTATATACTGTAATAACGTGGTATCTTTAACATAGAAGTAAAATGTATTTTGGAGGGAAAGAGACAGAAATGATGTGACAAATCATCTTGTAGCGTTGTCTCTTTCTGACACCTCGTTATTTTCGATAGCGTGGCATATTAGTTGTGATCTGTATGACGTAGGGTGAAGTGCTCTCTGTTTTCACAAACAACGTGACATCACAACTATACCACACTATTATTGCAAAGGTAAGCTACAATCAAATGTTTAATTTTATTTCTAAAATGTAACAAAGGTATTTACCTAGTTCTTCCAGAAAAAATACAGTAACATGTGAAATAGTCTTGTCATTGATATCACGTTGTTATTGTAAAAATATAATTTTTCAAAGGCGATATCAAAAGAAGAACCAGTATTGATGATAAACTTGATTTTTTTGTTTTGAATATTTGTTGTTGTGCACTTTTTCCAGAAAAATTATATTATTTCACAGTTTACTATGTCATTTTATCACGTTATACATACTAATACAAATTCATAAAGAGTGTTATTTTTGCAGATGGGGTCGCGGACTAACAAAATAATCAACTTAGCATTAGGAAATAATAGTGCTGTTGCTGGATCTTCCGGTAATGAGGTTGATAATTCTAAGAATTCTAATTTTGATAATGTTTTTGGTAAGTGAGAATTTTATAAATTTTATTATTTGCTATGGATATAAATATTTTGTAGATAATTAATCTTGTGGTTTTTTAGGAGAGGAGACGAAGCATGGAGGCGTAGTAAATCCCGGAAAACATGATCGCTGCGAATCGACGGGTAGCCGCATTTCATTAAGCAGATCATCAAGCAGTTCATCTAGTAGTTCATCAAGTAGCTCATCAAATAGTTCTAGAAAGACTATTTCGTCATTCTACGAAGGTAAGTACTTTATTAGTAACGTTACTTTGTTATTAGTTTGTTAGTTTTCACTAGTCTTCTTCATTAAGTGCCGTCTCCTAATCGGAGGTTGGATATCATCATCATTATCTTTATTTTTTTGAGGAGTTCTCTAGAACTTCATTTAAACAAGTCCCTTAAATTCTTCAACCATGACAGTCTCCTTCTTCCTATACTCCTTCTTTATCTTTCCCTGTATTATCTGTTTTAGCATTTCATATCGCCGTTCCCTCATTACGCGTCCCAAATATTGTAACTTTCTTATTTTTTTACTGGTCTACAAATTATTTTTTTTATTTTGTAGATAGTGATGACTCTGTCAAGGATCCCAATTATGAACTAGAAGAGCCAAAGCCAAAACGTATGACTGAAAGTTTTGATGATGATATCGGGAACTGCTGTGACAACATTCTATATTCAACAAAGTATAAAGAAATTCCTCCTTCTACATCGATTACTATTGACACCTCATACCAAGATACTTATCAAGATAAAACGTTACAGGACATCTTAAATGTACATCCAACTAACGCAGAGGAAAGTGTAACTACTGCGCAGCTTGAGTCGCCAGTAATTGATGAAACAGCAATGAAAAAGGGAAAGAAGAGAATAAGAAAGGAGAGTGAATGGAAGAAAAATGTTGTGAAAAAATTAAGAAATAGTGGAAAAGCATACCAATCCCCCAAATCCGGTAAAATTGTCCCCGAACGCTCTTTAAAGCCACCATGCAAAGATACCTGTACATTCAAATGTCAAGTAAATATCACAGAGAGTCAGCGGCAACAACTTTTAGCACAATACTGGGCTCTGGGGGACATTGAAAAACAATGGACATTCTTAGCGAACAACGTCGAAACAGTTGTCCCAAAACATCGTTATGTAAAATTTGATGCTCAGGGATGTGTTGCTCCAAAGCGTGAAAATAATAATGCATATTTTTTAACTGTGTCTGGGGTGAAAATCAGAGTATGTAAAACCTTTTTTAAAAACACATTCAGTATTAACAACCGTCCAATCGAAACAGCTTTAGAAAAAAAGAATAAATATACTAATATTTCTTCCATGAAGGATCAACGTGGGTGCCATGAAAATCATAGCAAGTTAGATGAAAACATAAAGAATGGAGTTAGAGAGTTCATAAAAGCAATTCCGAAAGTAGAATCCCATTATATTCGAGCGCATTCGAATAGGTGCTTCATTGATGGAAGTAAAACGGTAACAGATCTACACAGGGATTACGTAGAAGAATGTAAGAAGAAAAACCTTTCTTTTGCAACCTATGTCACGTTCTATCGTATATTCACACAAGATTTTAATATTTCCTTTTTTGTACCGAAAAAAGACTTATGTGAGGAGTGCGAAGCATATAAAAATACTACAGCCGAAGAAAAAGAAACAAGAAAAGTAAATTATGAGAAACACTTGAAGGAAAAGGAGTTATCACGCGTTGAAAAGAACAAAGATAAAAACGACGAGAATATTATTGTTGCTGTGTATGACCTTCAAGCTGTCTTTCAGTGTCCTAAAGGCGACGTTTCAGTATTTTATTACAAATCAAAACTAAATGTACTTAACCTCACAATATACAATATTCAAAATAATGTAGTTGAATGTTATGTCTGGGATGAAACGAATGCTAATAGGGGTGTTAATGAAATTGGGACATGCGTATTCAAATATCTAATGAATACTTCAAAAACCGCCAAAGATCTGGATGTTGTTTTTTATTCAGACAACTGCGCAGGTCAACAGAAAAACAAATTTATGTTTGCCCTTTACTTGTACGCTGTACAACATTTACAAAATCTTAGGTCCATAACACACAAATATTTAATTAAAGGACATACACAAAATGAGGGAGACTCAGCACATTCTCAAATTGAGAAGGAGATAAAGAGACAGTTAAGATCAGGACCAATGTATACCCCTGATGCTTTTATAGGTGCCATAAAGGCAGCGAGGAAAAAAAGTACTCCGTTTCATGTCAACGAAATGTGTTACGAAGATTTTTATGATTGGAAAAACGTATGTAATCAAATGAATTTAACTTTAACAAAAGATATGGATAACAACCCTATCAAACTGTCAGAAATTAAGGTTATTAAGTTCGAAAAGGATGATCCTTCGGTCATATCTTTTAAATATTCATATGCTGATGAAGGGTTTCGAAAGGCAATAGTGATAAAAAAAAAGAAAAACATTAATATAGAATTGACTAATGCATATTCACAGAAACCTGGTTTAGCTGACAGGAAAAAAGCAGATCTAATGGATTTGATTAAGAAAAATCTCATCCCAAGATATCACAGACCTTTTTACGAAGCTTTATAATTTTTAAGAATGTATGTTTTATGTGTCAGCAATAAATTCCGACACATTTCAGTCTGCATAAGTGCCATAAATGTTTTAAATGTTTTAAGTTTCACATTTTATTTATTACAGTATCATTTACATTTTTAGTCCAATTGAGTAATGCTGACTATACTTTCTTGATAAGTATTCTATTAGATTTTATAATGCATTAACATTAAACTTATCACTCAAAACTGTTTTGTAAAGTGATTAGGTATCTGTTTTATTACTAATGCGCATAATACTAATATTTTTACTCAATGTTTATTTACAGCATTTTTTTACTTCTGGTGTTCAAAGCATATTCATGAATGATCGTTAATCACAATTTATTTTAAGATATTTTATAACTTCCAATAAAGATTTGAATAAAAACCACTTGTTTTATTTATTTAAGTTACCAAAAACCAGAAAATTTTATCATCTACAATGTTACAAGTTAACTTATTGCATTACTTTCTTTCTATATTTTCAGAAATAATGTGATATATGTGTTTCTTTTTTTTGTATGTCTTAATTCTATAAGTATAATGATAAAATCTAGATAAATGACTGGTTTTGTTTAAAGTTAATAGTTAAAATATACACCAATTACAATTTCAAGCAAATTAATTTAGTCATTACCAGTTTATGATTTTTTGAAACTTAAAAAATGCTCTCCTGTAAAATTGTACTTTTTGTGATATCACGTTGTTCTGGTAAATGAGCGATTTATTACCTATATAAATCAAACACGTTTATGCTTTAAATATGTGACGTAAGAACCAATAGTATCGCCTTCTATTATAAATATGCGGTTTAAATGTTAAAATGTTTACTAACGAAAGAATGAAAATGAAACTATTTAGAGTGATTATTGGTATGGCAATCGCAGAAACGCTGTTTAAAAGTTAAAGACCTTAAATAATTAGGTCGTATTATTCCAAACACCCATAATTCAAATTTTATGGGACCAACGGCGGCTCACATCAGATCAGAATTTAATTTAGGTCATAATATTTACCATATATACATAAAATTTTAAGAGTGGGTGAATGATTTATGGTTACCAATACGTGCCGATACCCAATGATGTTAATTGTAATGGTTTAGGGATCAAATTACAATTACGAATTTCCGGGATTTCTCATTCTTTGTATTTAATTTTTAAACAATACAGGGAAGTATCAAATAAATTTTAATACAAACGTATTGAAAATATAATATCAAATTTTTTGTGATGATAACAAATTTAAACGGTAGATTTCCGAATCGAAACGAACCTAATAACCTAATAACCGGTTTTTACTTTAAAAATAAAAAAACCGGTTATAACCGGAACACAAAAACAACCGATAAAACCGGTTATTGCGAAGTAACAAAACCGGTTTTCGGTTAAAACCGGTAGGTTTTTCCCATCCCTAGATCATAGTATTGGTCATATATTTGTAGATGGTAATTTGACAGAGGGAAAATATTTAAACATGCTAAGAGACGATGTTCTTCTTCAGTTGGCTAACTTATATTCCAATCCAATAGATCTGACCCTACTGCATGAAACTGTCTCTGATTCCAGCAGGATGGTACAACACCCCATTGTGCTTTAATGGTGAGAAATTACTTGAATGAAATCTTCTTTAATAAATGGATTGGGCGAAGGGGTACTATTGAGAGACCAGCTAGGTCGCCAGATCTTACGCCTTTGGATTTTTTTCTGTGGGGTTATATTAAAAACAAAGTATATGCAACACAACCAACTAATGTAATCCAATAAATTACCTCGGGTGTTTTATGAATTAATTGTTTTGAAGAAAATTACACTCAATTTCAAAACTTCACCCTGTATTATTCATAAAAGACCCTACATGATATAGTTCGTTGAGATCGGGTTGTTAAGGAGCTTTTAAACACATAAAAATATACAGGGTGTTTAATTTAAAATACAGATTATGGACTATGCCAGACTTGCGTGGATCACCCTGTATATTTAAATTTATGTTTAAGAAGTGCACATTTAAATTTAGAAGTTAATGTGTCCCAGAGTTTTTTATTATTTTCTATAATAGGGGCACAACCAATTTTATTCCATAAGTGGTTTCCACACTGTATATGTATTTTTGTGTTATTTGCTGTATTTTTCTGCTGTGATATTTTTCATTGATCATACACAGAGAAAGTACCCATTTACTTGCTAGTTTATTATTGGATATTATTCCGTTTGAATATATTTGTTGCGAAATCTCTCTAGTGGACCATACGCCCAAATATATTCCCATTTTACTGATATTTGCTTATTGCTTGTTTGATTCTGAGTGTATACCTTGCGATACTTCTCTAAGAAGACTATACGCTTGATATACTCACATCATTGTGCTATTTTATAATTGCATTTATTGTCTTCAATATTTTCGCTGTGATATCTCTCTTTCTAGACACCATACGCTCGAAATATTTATATATCTTTGTGTGCTTCTTGTCTCCCTCCGTAAGTTAAGGAGTCACAAGTTGTTTTCGAGGATTCCTTCCGTCAGTCCAGGAACCTCTCAACTATTTGCCTTTTTATTGTTGCATAATATATCTATTTATGTAAACAAACATTTCTGATTATTTTACTGTTATTTTCGTGAAGAAAACACGCCTGTGCAACTTCTACTTCGTAGATTAAACAGAAGAGGTGTTTACACTCATATTTGCTACTTCTAACTTACTTTCATTGACATATATCTTTGTACTTGTAAGCTTTCTGTAGTATTTCGCATCGCGATCAAGCACTAAAGCTCATATAATTTAACATATTTGTGATAGTTTTGATCTGAAACATACACAAATCTGTGTATCTCCTACGAATCATTACACATTCATACGAACTGCTAGAAAAAGAATGGTGGACATTCGTAGCAGATCTCGGTCCAATTCCCCGGGTAGTAAGAAGCCCGTAGAGCAGGAGACAGGCCAATCCGCCGCCCTCCACGACTCTCGGCAACAAATAAAAGACTCTTTACCATCCTCGTTATTTAATAAAGGACTACGTTAGTATTAATTGGTTACTAATTTCATGATTAACTGACATCTAGTTATACTCTTTTTAATTTATATATAGATATTTATGTGGAGCAATTAAAATAGCAGTTTTTTGAATAAAAAATTTAACAGACCTGATTAAAAATTGTCTAAAAACTATTACGTGTTTATATTTCCGATATTCATAATAGAGTTCATGTTTTTGCATTTGCAAAATAATTATAGTTCGATATATAATATTTATAGGACTAACAGACATGTGGTTTTGAACACATATTTATATTCAGTAAATTTATTACACACACATAAATGCGAATGTATATTCAGTTAACTTTATATTCTTTCATTATAAAAACTAGCTGTCTATATAAACGAGGTTATGTTTTTTAATAATTTGAAAAACTTTTAAATCTGAAATATTTATGTATATAATATTATATAGAATGCGTGTGCCGATACACATTTTAGTCCAGGTTGTGAGGCCGCTCCCGTAGGAAAAATGTTTCTCATTCGGGTTCTTTGTGGATTTCTATTTAATAATGTACCTTTTAAATAATTCTAAATGGTGTTGGACGAAATTTTTGGGCAGCAATTTGTTTAACCCTCTAACTGGCAAGATTCTAAAAATTACTCTATTTAGTTGGGAATTCTGTTCAAGTTTAATGTATTAAGAAACCCAGAGAACTATTAAAATGTAATTAATAATTTTTGTTTGGCTTTCAGATAAAAACAGATAAACAGGTCCTCATGGGACCCTTGCCGGTTTAAGTTAAAAGTTTTATCCATTTAAATGGATTTGATTAAAATAAACTTACAAACAAACAGGAAAGAATGTGTGTACACTATTTTTTATGGTGATAATTATAAAAACAGTTTTTGGCATT
This sequence comes from Diabrotica balteata, assembly GCA_918026665.1. Taxonomy (NCBI): domain Eukaryota; kingdom Metazoa; phylum Arthropoda; class Insecta; order Coleoptera; family Chrysomelidae; genus Diabrotica; species Diabrotica balteata. The sequence continues at coordinate 137,237,590 of OU898277.1, forward strand.
AAAACAACATAAATGGAGATCACATTTACAACACACACATTAAGTTTTCGACACTTCGCAAATTTTACATTTTATGTATTATTCTCTTTGTTGAGCCAAAGTGGAAAGTGATCAGTATCGTCGAGGTGAATGTCACCAATTGGATGTTTTTTTTCCACTGCCTATTTCCAAGTAGTTGGTTGCATTGAGCTCGATTGTGATTTTGATGTTGAAGGTTGGACAAGTACACGTTTTTCACTGAATACAACGAGAGCAGCAGCAATTTGTTCTCCGAATTCTGGTAGCTGCAACAACTTTTTATGTTCCACTAAGATATTGCTCGAATCATTACATTTTTCAGTATGTATGCGACGGTACAAAATATATGCGTTTATTGCAGCCATATCGATCAAGTGGTAGGAAGTTCGAACCTTGCACTACGCCTCTTTTTATGTCGAACATATTGTGGTACTGTTGCAATATGTTGATTTGGAGTTCTTTTCAAAAACGGCTCAATGCCAACGTAAGTCGATGCAAGACGCACGTTCTTGGTATCTTTTCATGAAATTGTACTCAAATCAACATCGTACGCAGATCCAACATATTCAACAGAATATCCTCTTTGATATCCTTATCCAACAAAAGTTTACAGTTTGGGATTTTATTTGTCCATATTATACTAAGGCTATAGATTCCTCTTGCACGTAAATAAACTGACAAAGGTAAAGACGTATAGAATTTGTTGAAGTGAAGAATGTGAATAGAAAAGCTGGATATGGTCTGAGACAATCGTACAACAACGTTTGATGTGCTTCTAACATCGGGTGCGCCAGAAAAAGATTATATTGTCGCCTGCACCGTTGTAAATTTCAAAACGATATGCGTAACCTTGAGAATCACAAAGCACAAACAGTTTGATGCCCCAATTGTGTGGCCCCACATGCTTAAGTTCATATCTGGTCGAACACATTTACCCATCAACACACAATCTAGCAGTCTTTGGTATCGAATCGAAAGGATTGTTAACCTTATCAGCCAATTTCCGGATGCGAAATTGGCTCATAGCCTGGCTGACCTTTTCGAATGCGCTGCCTTTCATCTTGAAACGATAAGTGTTTCTTTATTTCCATAAACTTTTTTACAGGCACTCTCTTTTGAATTGGGGGCGAACGCGTTTTTGCTCAAGTAGCTCTCGAGATTAGGGTATCGATAAATCTATATGTACCTACATTAACACTTCGATAAATTTTCAAATCTCTTCACCATTCGTAACGAATTTTGTATTTGACGCTACAGCGTTCTTTTCATTGGCCACCCAAACAACAATCTCTTTTGAAAGGAAATAATTCAAGAGTTCTATTGGTGTTTTTCGTTATTTTATTGACGATGGCAACCGTGTATCTCCTTGGAAATCTACTTCGTTTACATGCAAGCACATTGATCGCTTACGCCACGTTAACTTGGTAAATTGTTCCGCTTTTTTTATATCCTTAATACCTGAAATGAAAATAAAAATAGTACACTATTTCCAAAGTCTTCTTCTTGACTGTTTTGTAAATACTGCCTTTCGTTTCTTCCCCGATATTTTTATTTCTCCATATTGTTTCATTTAGGCAGCCTGTGGCTCTGTTTGCTCTATTTACTTGATCTTAAACTCTAATTTTGAGCTTTCCGTAGCTAGATAATGTGATGTCTAGGTATTTAAACTCGATCACTTGTTCCATTATCTGACCTTCCAGCTTCAATTTACATCTTAGTAAATTTGCTGTTGTAACCATGCATTAGGGAAATTAACATGTTAAATTTTCTGGCGGTTATATTAAATTGGTGCAGCATACGTTGTAAATCATCTTCACTTTGAGAAAGTAGTAGTGCGTCGTCTGCATAGCAGATTATTGCAGATTATAATACTGCCTGGGGTGATTGCGGGGTAACTTGAATAGCTCTGCGGTTACCGCAGCCGGTTCCAAGCCCTCATAAAATGTAAAGGGTGATTGACAAGGCTAGCAACCTACCAATTATAAAAAGAAAAACTGTTGAAAGAAATAATGTACAGCCTCAAAACCGGGTTGATACTACTGCTAAAGTATGAATATAAATATAATTATTACCTCTCCCTGTAAAACCAACAATAGAAGGCGTGATGAAAGGACCAGAATCTTCCAGTATAGGTAATGGCGAACGGGGTCGTTTCGTTGGCTTAAAACTAACTTGCAGCATGTGTGGCATCGGCAGCTGAAGTAGATGGTATTGCTTTCATAGATGTAGACGGCCCAGCGACATGTTCACGTTTTGAATAAAGTAGTCGCTTGTTTCACCTGCCTACATTTCACGGATACAATATGTAATTATGTAAAGGGTATGGGTAAGGTGTATGTACTACTTATGGGTCACTATCAAAGCATGACTTTACATACGTTAGATTATCTCTTGGGCGTAGCTATGTAAAAATAGCTATAAAAAAGTTGCTGTTCAATTTTACCCCGGGTTCTGGGTAACATTGAACAGTGGTATAAATCGGTGTCTACGAGCCCACAGGTTAGTTATTCGTTCAATTTAATCCCGCTAGTGAAACAAGCGAAAAAAACTAGTGGGGAGAGTTTTGTTTGTTTTTTTTTTCTCAATGGTTATATTTATTGACAAAATATTTTTTTACATATTTTTTTATTAAACTTTAAATTCTTTTACACAGTGTTATAAAATCATATTTCGAACTAAAGAAATTGGTAATTTTCAAGTCAAATGACAAAACATAAGCGAAACGTATAAACGACAGTCTTTAGAAGGATTTGAGCCCAGAGTATACCCATCAAATTGGATCGAAAAAACCACTTTTCCGCGGCGGCCTTCAGCTGGAGCTGGCAGAAGTCTCTCAAAATCTGAAGAACTTACGGCTGAAATGTCGTCTATCTGAAAATAAATCAACAATCGATTTTGGTATAATGCAAAATGCACTGAAAAAATTACCTCTGGCCAATAGAAGGCAGAATTCTTCGCAATTCTCAGGAACTTGACCACATAATCTCCATCAGGCAGTTTTTCTTTTATAAGACCAACGAAAAATTTTCAGATCTTTTTGGTTGCGAATCTCATGAGCACATAATCGTCGACGACTGCAGCCCCTGTTGGCCTTTCGATCTCCTCGTTCTTTTCTTGGTGCATTTCATCACAAAATGTCTCGAAATCACAATCAGATTCGTCCTAAAGCTCTAGTTCGTAGTCGGAACTGTCACTATCCAATTCCTTAGCAGACTTTTTCTTATTCTTTGTGGGTGGTGCAGAACATCCAGAACTTTCTCCTATTTCAAAATCTTCCAATCCAATGCTTTTACTCGGTGCGATGTTAATTTTCTTTTTTCTTTGAGTTCTAGCTCTCTTTTTGTTCCTAATACCCTGTAGAAATTGTAAAACTGTGTCGTTTAAACTGTTTCCAAAATTTTCATTTGATTCAGTATCATCAGTACCAGGCAATTTCTTTAATATTAGATTTCTGTCTAAAGGGTATATACCCGTTGCCCGAAAGCCACTTTGAAGGTTTTGTTCACCAGTTTCTGCGAATTTTAATATCAGCTTTTTTAAAAGTTTTGAAAACATCTCCTTTGGAAGACCAGTTGATCCCGTTGCTAACTTATAATCGCTAAGTATTACACGCCATTGTTTCTTCAGTGGTGTGAACTTCGCGACATCCAGGGGTTGAGCGATATGCGTAGTATTCGGCGGTAAACATATGAATCGAATATTATTTTCAACCGACAGTCTGATAATTTGCTCAGAAAAATGGCTGGAAAAGTTGTCCTCGATTAATACTTTGACTCCTTCTTCATGTCTCGTGGAATAAAGGAAAACAGAAGTAAACCAATTAAAAAATGTTGCAGAATCGAACCATCCATGAGCTGTTGGGTTGTATCCGGTTTTATCGGGTCCTCCTTCCATCCAAGTTGTCCAAAGGTTTTCTGCTTTGTAGACTACATACAGAGGCAGCAGAACTCCTGAAGCGCTTCCACAAATCATCAAAGAAATGTTTGATTTTGATTGAGATAATAAACGTTCTGGGTATTTCACCCCTCTTTTAAAAAAGCATCTTGCAGACCCAGGATCATCCGATAAATTTGTCTTATCGAAATTGTATATACAATCGGGGAAAACTCCGTCTAGATATTGCTCAAGGTTACTAAATTAAGCAATGGAAACTTCTCTAGTGGAAGATGCTCTATTTGGGTTTATATTTTGAGATTTTCTTACACTTATTTCTCTGTTTCTTCTCAGAAAACCTTTAATTAAGTCGATACCAGGCAAATTATTTTTAAACTGCTTAACTCTCTTACCCATTGTATCCAAATGGCTTTTCATAACATGTCGTAAATCGTCGTGAGTCAAAGGAAAGCCCCATTCAGCGGTTTTCAAAAGCATCTTGACCAGTGCCTTTTCTTCGTCGTTGTTTAAAACTGTGGGCCTTCCGTCGTCCTTTATTTTGTTGTTGTTAAGTTTGTGACTTAATGTTCCTTTTGGGATTTTGTATTTCTTCGACGCCTTGGAAAGTAATAACTGTTTTGTTTTAGTTTCGCGGATTGCTTGATCCAAAGTATCAAAGGTATAATTTTTGTATGATCGACTACCCAACTTTCTAACGTAATCACTCATTTTGGACTGAGATTATCGCACTACACTACCTATTGCACCACAACTGAATTTTCTAACCACAAAATGTTCCTACCGCCAAGCCAACCAATGTTAGACTGAGCTCTGAGCTGAGTGAATTTTATTCAAATGATTCAAAACGAGGTAGCGTAACGCCAGACAATAATATTTAGATGGAACTCGATTGACGCCGCCCAAGCACGTTCAATCCTGCCGTTCAATGTTACCCCACGTTCCCAAAATAATTGACATATTTTTTGTATAAATTAATTAAAAATATTCAAAACCCTAATCATTTACGGTATTATGTAGAATAAGATTCAAATAGGTAATAGTATCGTGTAAAATTAGTCATGAGAAGATATCTTTTGCATATCGCCGGCTGCAGACCAAAGTTTGAGAGATTTTTTTTACTACCTTTTATTTCAGAAACCATTTTTTATTTCATTTTTGTTAATTTTGAGAACCTGCCAAAAATTTTATCAGGAAGTCCAAGACAAACATATTTGCAACCCTCAAAAAAATATATCGGCCCAAAAAAAAAGTTTAGGCCAACTTGTAGAAAAATATAATCTTCATTGCAAAACTGTTCAATGTAACCCTCGGGTTCAATGTAACCCCGTTTTACGGTACTGCTATAATCTTCTTCTGACGAATTCATTTCACCAGAACAAAATGACCAAATACATAGAAAATAAAGGAATAAAACCAGCTTACAGAACAAACAACAATTTAGGCAAATATAATAAGAACAACGAGACCCAAAGAAAAAGCACTTACACAGTGGTGCACAAACTTAAATGTTGCGACTGTCCACAAACTTACATCGGTCAAACTTGTAAGACTTTTAAAAAACGGATAGCAAAGCACAAGAGGACTTTCAATAATAATTATTTTATAGATCAATATCAACTCCTTCATATTTAGAATTTATGGAAATTAACAAATTAAAAATTACAGCCCTAATTCTGAATGACCAACTTGAGACAAATAGTTCTCTTCTCAACTTATTCAGTTGAAGACTGTAAAATGTAAACGCATGCCAAAAATTATTACTGAGATTATCTGAGAAAAGCACTCTGCCGAAATTGTTGTATTGATGATAAATTATAAAAAATTTTTTGTGAAAGAATATAACAAAATGTTGTTAACATTATTGTTACTGAAATCCACCGTTTTAGCCCCATCGTATAATTTCAAAAGATTAGAAAAATAATATATCCATAACATCTAGTCTGGAATTAAATTCTTCCATTTATCTTGCCGTTGTTCGCGTGATGAGCTCAGCGCTTAGTGAAATAATTTTTATCGATATAAAAGTTATTAGAAAAAAAAAACAGCATTTAAACTCATCCTTATCTTTGTCTGCAGTGTATAGGACGCACTTACGTTTAAAAAAATGCCGGCAAGCATAAATGTCTGCCTAAGATATAAATCACTGGGCCCGTCATAAACTGAGGGTTGCGCTCAATACGCGAGTAGCCGTGGTAAGAATAATAAGTTGGGGTGCAGTTATAACTTCGTCACAGATATATATATATATATATATATATATATATATATATATATATATATATATATATATATATATATATATATATATATTCCTACCTTCTATTTTTATTATAAATTCATCCAAAAAAAGACAAATTTTAGCTTGTTCAGACGAAATCGAAGCGAGGAAAATAAAATGAACATTAAATTAGGCGACTTTTGTTTACAGTGAAGGTACTTCATTTTATTTTGGAAAAGATTGTCAGCCAAAATGGGATATTCATTCATATCCAAAACTGGCTGCACTCGTAAGCACAACATAGTTACTTGTCTACTAGGTATAAAGCAAATAGCAATAAATATGTTTATAGTAATTGAATCTTGGAAGCTATTTTTTCCTGACGAATTGATAAACGAAATTGTGCAATATACGCATACATATTAAGAAACAATGCACAACTAGTATTTTCGTAAAACGGATATAGTAAGACCTAATAATGATAAGATTAAAGCACTATTTGGCTTGCAATTAGTTGGTACTTTGAAAGCTTTTCATTTACCTAAATTAGGATGGCCTTTGGGCTAGGAATGGGACAACTCCTGAGTTTTTTACAGTTATATCAAATCAGCGATTTTATGTCAACCTTTGGGCCTTACGCGTTGACAATATATATTCCAGAAGAAAACAACGAAAGTATTATCAAATTGCGCCAATAAAAAAGTTTGCAAAGAGTTTGCGGAAAATTGCATTACATGTTACACAATTGGAAAATATTACTACATTTACAAGATGATATTAAAACAGAATTTATACTATTAAATAGATATTAAATATAAAACGCTACAACTTATATGTAATAGTAAAAAGTTTTTTTCATTATTTTCAAAGAAAACCTTTCGTTTTTATATCCGCAAAGTATGTTCGTTTGTGCGTTTACGTCTATACAATACTTGTGGACGATCTATCGATGGATTCATATATAGATTTGTCTCTTGCATCAAAATCTGAAAACGGCATTTTGATATCTCGAACCATCTTCGACATAACCGGCAACAAAGTCAAAAATAGTGACGTCACAATCCTTTTAAATATACATTCGTTTCTGCTGACACAAATAAATGTTAAATCGAAATCGAAACGTCGACTACATAAATTTTATTTATTAATGTTAATGTTATGTTAAATGTATAAGTTTATCTACCCAATAATATATGTATAAGTATTTTCCCTAACTTTTACACAAGAAGAGATCTCTTTTTATATCATTAATGATAATATTATTACTTATTTACAAATATTGGTCTTAAAGCTTACAATGTATAAAAACAACTTTCTATTTTTTGCCTTACTTATCTATTTTGATTAATACCACAATTAACTAATGACGTGTGAATAACAGTTTTTAAAAACTAGTATTTAAGTATACTTCTTTTTAAGATTAATCATTGATTACTATTATTTTAACAGTAATCCTTAAAATTATAAATTAATTCATTTCAAATTTAGATGTTATAGACTGCTAGAATCTTACTACAACCCTATAAGATTATAATATAAACATCAGGTTTCACGTTTTCTCTGCATGTATTTTTTTTTTTATTTTTATTTATCCGCATCAACCACTAGGGTTATTAGCGGTAGGTTTATGATACAAATATAGAAAATAAGATACATTTTAAAAGTCATGACTTACAACAATATGGTATTATGTACATGTATGTTAATGTAACAAAAATTAAATCACAATTTATTATAGAGTTTACAGTGTTTTAAAAAAGACAGAACTTCATTGAATTTTATATCCAGTGCTTCTTTCAGGCTGTTGGGTATCTTGAATATCGCCTTGGCTGAGGTGTACTCTGGACATTCTATTAATATATGGTTGACTGTGAAAGGTGTTTGGCATCTTTGGCACATTGGTAGTGGTTCTTTGGAGATTATGTAGCCGTGTGTAAGTCGTGTATGCCCAAGTCGGAGTCTGCTGATAATTACCTGGTCTTTTCGTTTTGGTGGTATATTAAGATTTTTTGAGAATACGTCTGGTTTGATATTTTTAAGATTTGTGTTTGTTTGATCCCATATTTCTTGCCATATTTTATTCACATGAGTCTTTAATAAAGTCTTAGTATCTGATATTGGTATATCTGTTGTAGTCGGAATGTTCACATTGTTTATTGCTTCAAACGCTGTTTGCTAGCTCATTACCAGATATTCCGACATGGGATGGGACCCACATAAATGATATAATTTTCCCAGAAAATTGGAGCTGTTGCAACAAGTCCTTAATTAGAAATAGATTGATGTGTGTGGGATAAACATGTTTAATGGCCTGTAAAGAGCTTAATGAATCTGATAATATTAGTATTTGTTTTTCATTTATGGTTTTACAATGATTTAGTGCGTCAAGTATTGCTTGTAGCTCTGCAGTATAAATACTACAGCCGTGAGTTAATCTAGTGGCAGAAATTAAGTTTTCTGATACAGTACCAGCTGCTACTCCGTTGCAAGTTTTGGAGGCATCAGTGAAAAACAATTTGTGAGTGGAATATTTGAGTAAATTTGTATGATACTGAAGCCTGATCTCTGCAGAATTGTGTAAATGCTTATCATGATTAAGTAAGGAGAGGTCTACTATTGGTAAAGAAACTGTCCAGGGAGGTGTTTGGTATATTTTTATGGGTGCCAAGGTAATTTGATTGATATAATACGGTAATCTTTTAACTCGTTCGTAAAATGGTACTCTCTTGGTGGTGTAATTTGTGTATTGTTCTAGTGATTCTTCCGATACTAAACTTACGAGAAAGGTATGATCCTTTGCGCTTAGAATTCTTGAAGCGTAGCATAGTGATAGATATTGTCTTCTGAGGTATAGTGGCATTTCTCCTGCTAGCACTTGAAGGCTTCTTATTGGAGTAGTTCTAAAGGCCCCAAAGATTAGTCTTAGAGATGTGGTTTGAATAACATCCAGTTTTTTTAGTTGATTTTTATTTGCTGTTTCATAACAGATACATCCGTAGTCGAGTTTGCTTCTTATTAATGTCTGATATAAATTAAGAAGAATTTTAGTATCTGATCCCCATTTATGATTGGATAAAACTCTTAGTAAGTTTATTCCTTGTTGACAGGATTTGATCAAATTGTTGATATGTGAAGTCCATGTGAGTTGTGAGTCAAATATTACACCCAAAAATTTAATTTCGCGGACTTGTTTTAGAGGATGGCCATTTAGATACAAGTTTAAGTTGTATTCTGCTCTTCGTTTGTCAAACATTATTACTTTAGTCTTCTCAGTTGAAAAAGTTAAACCAGTCTCTAAAGACCACATTTCTAAGCTGTTTAATGTTCTCTGTAAAATTTGCGTAGCTAATTCTATATTTTTACTTTTAATATATATTACTAGATCATCAGCAAAAAGATTAGCTTTTACGGGAAGCTTTATGTGGTTTGTTATATTATTTATTGCGATTAAGAATAATAGTGGACTTAAGGCCGATCCTTGAGGGATTCCATTATGAAGTGATTTTGATGTTGACATGAATCCATTCGTTTTCACTTGTATGGACCTGTTTTGAAGAAAATTTTTGGTGAAAGCGAGAAAGTTACCATCTATTTTCCAGTTTTTCATAATTTTGAGGATATAATGCTTCCATGTTGTGTCGAAAGCTTTTTTTAATGTCGAAAAATATTGCAATTACTTTTTGTTGATTTGTAAATGCTTTATGTATTTCGGATTCTAGTGCAACAATGTTATCAGCTGCCTATCTGTCTGAACGGTATCCGCTTTGTATTGGAGTAAAAAGTTTTTCCTTTTCCAAGTGCCATTTCAGTCTTTTACTCAATATTCTCTCCATTGCTTTGCAAATGTTACTGGTGAGAGATATTGGACGATAGGAGGATGGTAAGGTTTTTGGCTTATTCATTTTTAAAGAAGGAATGATAACTGCTTGTCGCCATATTGAAGGAAACGTTTTATTTGTGTAAATATTGTTAAAGATGTCAACTAAAATTTTCTTTATTGTTTCAGGTAGTTTCTCAATAAATATTGTTGGAATATCATCAGGTCCTGAAGAAGTTTTTTTTAGCATTGCCTAAGCTTTCGTTTAACTCCTCTATTGTAATCGGTATATTGAGAGGGCATAAAATATCTTCTATTTTGATTTGTGATAATTCGGTTTTTTCTTTGTGTTTTAAAAATGTAGAGTTGTATTGATCATTGCTCGAATATAGTTGATAGTGATCAGCTAAGATTTCTACAATTTCTAGTTTATCTGACGTAATTAAGTTATCAGTAGCAATGGTGTCAATATGATTAATTTTGGTTGAGCCTTTTATTTTCCTTATTTTCTGCCAAATATCACTTATTGGTGTAGATGAATTTATTGATGAGACATAATTGGCCCAGCTTTCTTTTTTAGATTTTTTGATTAGAAATCTGGACCTGGCTCTTAACGCTCTAAATCTAGCTAAGTTAGTTTCGGAATTGTGTTTTTTCAATATATTAAAGGAGTGTCTTGTTTGTTTCAAGGAAGTTTCTATTTCGATATTCCACCAGGGCAGAGGTGTTTTTGTGGTAGCTTTAGTTTTTCCAATCGCTTCTCTGGCTGAATCTATTAGGATATCATTAAAATTTGATATTGTGATGTTTATATCTTCTAATATTTTGAAGTCTTTCATCCGTTCAGTTATTAAACTAGTATACTTTTCCCAATCCGCCGATTTTAACTTCCATGTTTCATATGGTTTTGTATTAATCTTTGTGTCTTTAATATGAGTAATCAAAATTGGTAGATGGTCGCTGTCAAATAAGTGTGAAAGTGTATTCCACTCAAGTAATGGTGCTAAAGTTGAATTGCTGAGGGATAAATCGATGGTTGAAAACGTGCCATTGTATGAGTTGAAACGGGTAGGCATTCCTGTGTTTAATAGCACCATTTTAAGGTTGTTAATTATTTCTAATAGAGTTTTGCCATTTTTGTCAGTTTTCAAAGATCCCCAAGATTCGTTATGACAATTTGTGTCAGCAAGAATTAGTTTAGGAGATGGAATTTGTTCTATCACTTTTTGTAGTTCCAGGAGTATGGATTCTTCCGGATGTGGTAAATATACACTGCAAATGTTAATTTTGAAATGATGAATTATTGATACTGCAACAGCCTCCAGATTTGTATCTAACGGAATTTCTTTGGATTCGACCGTAGATTTCACAAAGATGCCAACACCACCACTAGCTATTTGCTGCACTGGTCTATTTCTGATGTATGGTGTATAGTTTTTCAATTTTACAATATTATTAGAAAGTCGTGTTTCTTGTAAACATATTACTAGAGGTGAGAATTCATTGATTAATATTTTTAAGTTTTCGATATGGCTGTAAAAGCCATTCAAATTCCATTGAACTATGAATTTGGTTATTGGATAGAGTTGCTGTCGCTTTCTTCCTCAGTAATAGAAGAGTTGTCTGTTCCATGTATCTTTTTTAAGATTCTTGAAATGTTGTTTTTAAGACGTCGATCGTTTGTGTTTGTGTGTACCATTTGCAATTCAGCGCTAAGTCCTTGTAGGTCATTTGTATAATCCTTTGCTACGTTTTCAGGAAACTTTGAACCTATAGCATTTGTAATATAGTCGCATAGTTCTGTGTATCTTAGTGTGTAAGGAATAGTAGCTGAGGATAAAATGGCTTCTATAGGTTTCATTGAGGTTTCGATGTTCAAAGCTTTTTTAATCCTTTTAGGTGCAGATTTCTTTGGAGCAGGAATTATTATTTCTTGATTTTCTGACTCTATTATTTCAGGAGATGTTGACATTTGTCTTTTTATAGAAGTGTGTGATATTATGTTGGTATTATTAGATAGTGATTCAGGTAGGTTTTGTGAGTTGGAGGAGGTATTTGGTAGTGATCTGTTTGAGGAAGTAGCAGCAGGAGTACTGGATTGATGAGCAGTTGCGGTTTCTGATGTAAGGGATGTTTTATTTATTGGATAATTTTCTGTTTCAGAAATATTAACATTTATAGATTGAGATAGCTGGTCAATATTTTGTAAATTAATTGGTTCGATAGTGCAGTTTTCATCTTTGTGTCCTGTGGTATTACATTTAGAGCAATTTAGGCCATCTAAGGACAGATAAATTCTGTAGGGGGTATTGTCATGAGATATTAGAAGTGAATTTGGGATATGATTATTAGTTGTTGGAGCAACAAATACTTGACGTCTAAAGCTTAATATATGATTGTATTCAGATTCAGGCATGCCAACTTTTAAAAATGTTATTTTAGACACTGCAATAAGCTCCAATTTTTTGAGCTCTTCTTCGATAATAGTGTTTGGAATACTGGGGCAGACATTTGATATCACTAGTCGGCTCGCAGGAGTAATTAATCTTCTAATTTCTATATCGTTTCCTTCTATTGAAACGGATTTGTGATTATGTAGTAATTTTTCTAGGATTGTAGTGTTACTGAGATATATGCATACTCTGTTATTTGAAATTCTGGACGCAAAGATGATATTTTTTGGTTGTACTAAAGTTCCTATTGCTGTTATGTATTCGTGTATTTTTATATCTGGTACTGATGACAAAACAATTGCTTGTTCTTTGGATGGAAAGTTAAAGCTGCTTACGGCATTAGAGTAGGTTAATGTTGAAGAAGAGGTTGGTGTTAAAGATGATAATAATGGTTTGGTGATTACTGTGTCTGTTTTTAAATTGTTATCCATTTTTAATTTTTAATTTCTTCATTTAGTATAATTATACTAGAGCCGCTACTGACTTAAGGTAATTAAGCCGGCTTATCGGCGTTTTATTTGAAATAAAAATAGATCTTCTGTTTAGTTTTCAATAAAATTCTTTAAATGGTTTTATCTGGATCAAATAAAAATTGTACTTACAATTTTTCTTTTCTGTAATTAGAAGACACTTTAATTTCACTATTAGTACAAACTTGTATTTAAAGTTTTGGTATAAACCAACAAAAAACACGTTTTATTCGGAGCTGAAATTTATCGACACGTTACTAATGAGTCTCGATTCGAACTTCTCTGCATGTATTTGTTGACCGCTACTTTTCTGTAAATTTAGTATAGTTCTATATTAAACGTCACTTCCATGAGCAGCGCTCGTACGCGACTTATGGCGGTACATTCGTTTACTTGTTTTTTGACTGCCGTTTCGTTAATTATATATATTTTATTTTTTCTTTTAGCAGCGCGGCGTCGCACAATCCAATTTCATCTATTCAAAGGCCTTACAAATACTTACTGACTACAATATATTTTGATAATATCCTGTGGTTCATTACAATTTTTGGTTTAGGTAGCTGATATAAATTCTTAAATTCGGTATTGGCAAAATTTACTCTTCTTTGCCATTTTTATTAAATAAAATACTTGAGTTGTCTGTACTGTAGTTGCCTATACTTAATCTCTGTCTTTTCTTTGTTTCAGTTTCATATCGAACGAGAGCATATAGGTTGGACGGAACCCATCTTTCATCCTGTTTTCAATAACAACGGTACTAAGGTAATTGTTAGATTACCCGTAAAGGATGGAGATAATGGGCACTTTATGCACGCCTGTGAAATTTCAAATAATAGAGTTAGACCACTCACCCACGGCGCATTTGAATTAACAAGGATATTAGCATGGGACGAAGAGAATTCCTATATGTAAGTAATATTTCATTACACAGTGTATATACTGAATTAAACATTTTTAATTAAAATCTATAAAATGACGCAGTAAAATAATCTCTTTAAATTTTTGTAGTATGTAATTAGAATCCATTTGAATTACGCGCAAAAAACCTGAAGGGTGGTTTTATTTTCACTAAAATTTGCCAAGAGGATCTAAGATAGAAACTAATGGAGAAATGCCATAAAGGAAGCCACCCCGTAAAGAAAAAAAAATGATTGACTAGTTGACTCAATACAGAATAAACATATTTATTTTCCTAATCTGAAGCTTTTACATGTCTGTCATACCGGTATATTGGTTGTGTGAAGAGTAATTTCGCTTACATATTTGCAAGTTAAACTGTTATGTAATGGGCATATAGTTTTAAAACCGCAAACAAGGAAATACATTAACTTGAATTGTATGATTACGTACAGAACACAAGTTCAAGTGATTGTTTGTCTCTTAAAAACATTGAACAATTCGCTTTGCATATAAAAACCAGTTATGGATGTACTTTCTTGTACCATTTTACTTTTGTAATCAATTTAAATTTTGAACCTAACCACAATCAATTATAAAATAAGACTGCCTTATTTAAAGTTTAAAAGTTTTACCTTTCATGCTAGAAGTATAATATATGTTTTGCAAAATAAAGCAGTTTTTCTTACGTTGTAAATGTAGATTAATTTAATATTATTTGTTTCCGTATTACAACAATTTATATATAGTCCAGTCATTAATAATTTAACCTTTAAAAATTATACGAACTAGCTGGGTTTTGTTAAGAAGATCAGTTTTGGGACCTCAAAAACTATGCGAAAAATTTTACCACTCATAATCCCCGGCTTCTCCCTAAGAACCCACTCGCAGGGGGAGAAATCGATATACCATGAATCTGCATGTTGTACAAAAAAGTATTTTAAATTAAAGATATAACTGAGATAACTTTGAACAAAAATGTTTATTAGCAACTTTTCTGTAAAATGAACCGTTCTCCTACAAACAACGCTTGAAGCGGTCTGCGATGCGTTTAAAATACACGTTAAAGGTAAAAAGTCCAGTTTTTGTATACAATTTTTGTATTTCGCCGCAAACAAAGTCAGTTTCTATAAATCTGATTAATATATACATAAATGTTGCGATTTTTGCCATTTTTTTACGATTTTCATGAGATAAATACATTTATCTCATGAGTTATAATAAATTTATTAGAATTTTTATTGTTAGAGCCTAATATTTGTAACCTATAAAATAAAATTGCGATTGCGGCAATTAATATGAGTGTTTTTGTATGTTTTAGCAAAAAACGCAGATTTTAAACTTTCGCATTACCAACGATCGTACGTAACGGGAAATGTCTCTACGAAGATGGGATTGGATGGAATTTGTAGCTAAAGTTTTGTTGTTTCGAAAAATGTTCTTGTGTTATCGAAAAAAGCAGTTTTAACCTTTTTGGAACATTTGAAATGTAAAAGTTTAAATTTAGCGTTTTTTGGAGCATATTTCAAATGCCACACATACGAAAGCTGAACTTTTCACCTTTAAAACACATTATTTATTTGGTGGGTTTTACAATATTTTGTAGATGTTTTCCGACACATCTTACACATTGATATCGTTTATATTGTGAAGTATGAAAATATGCAAATATTATACAAAATATGCATACAAATAAATAAAAAAATCGTAAAATAGTAACAATTTTATCTAAAAAAAAAAGTGTACATAACTAAATATTTCCTACTATTAATTAAGATTTACATTTATTTTAAGTAACTACATCATTTTTAAGTATGAATAAACTTATTTAGAATTATGGTAACAATAAATGACCAAGTGGTGTTCAAAATTTTCTAACAAAAACTTGTGGCTTCTGTCTGAGTACATATATTTATATATGGAAAAACTTCGTTCAACATCAACTGATGTAACGGGAGCATTTTTCAAACTAACCAAAAGATTTGGTTCTAAATTAATTGTTTCCGAAATATTTCCAGCTAGAACACTGACTACTTCAGAAAGAATATGGTAACCTTTATTTTTTTCCATAGTAGCTTAAATTTTTTTTAAAATATCTTTTCCAATATTACCTCTAACGTTCCGACAACATGACGCAAATTCTTTTATTAATGCTGTACTTTCGAACAATGACAGTTTTGGTGATTCTAACTGAGTAATTGTTTTTTGAACAAAACTAAAATTTGATTTTATAAATGAAAGTTCTTGTTGAAGCAAGTTACTCTGAAAAGTTTGTTTAGAATCCAAAAGAGATTGGGAACTTTCATCTGTTAACGTATCAATTATGTTCTTTATTTTAACAAAATGATCTGCATAAAAATTAGTTGCTTCTAACCATGTTCCCCATCGCGTTAAAATAGGTTGTGGTGGAAGAGGAATGTTAGGTAGCATTTCTTTATAAAGTTGAATTCTTATAGGAGATTTAAGAAATACTTTTTTGACACTGGATATCATGGTATTTACAAGAAGAAACTTTTTTCGTATTTCCTCTGCAACTCTGTTTAATCCATGCGCTACACAAGTAACGTGTATTAAATGTGGGAAAAATATTTTTAAATCGTGTCCTGCTTTCACCATATAAGGAGCAGCATTCGATAAAATAAGCAGTAATTTATTAGAAGGAACAGTTAGTCGGAAGAAAAAAAGTTGCTAATGTTTCTTGTATAAAACGCGAAATTGTTAAAGCATTTGTTTTCTCAAGTTACTGGCATGAAATAAGATGAGATTTTGGTAAGGTATCTTCTTTAAGAACACCAATCAATAAATGAGTAATATACTTTCCTGAGGAATCAGAGGTTTCGTCTACAAATATGTAAAAATAATTATCTGCAATTTCTTCCTTAATATTAATTAACACCGACGAGTATAGCCCGTTCACATTATTTCTTCTTAGAGACCGATCACTTGGAACATTAAGTTTGCAATATTTTTTTAGAAACGAACTAAAATTTACATTTGCTAATTTTGAAAGCGGTATGTTTGCAGACACTAATGCGCGACACAAGTCTTTATTAAAAGTTTCTTGCTCATCTAATTTTTTTGAAGTTGATTGGAAACATTTAGCCATTGAAGTTTGATGTTTTCCTCATATTTTTCCTTTTTTTGCAATGTGTGAAGCAGTTCTCACATGTTGGTCTATCTGAAATTTCTTCTCACATGCTATCTATAAATAAAAATAAAAACCTTTATTTTAACCCAACCTTTGAAATATAAAAATATACAAGGTGTTTTTGGTTAATTAAATAACTGGTTTGGAAAAAAAACACTCGCTAAGTGTTTTAAATGCAGTATTAATCCACAAATTAGTTTTTGTTACTAACCATTAGTACATCGTATAACTTATTTTAAAATTCAACAAAAATTTTTTTTTGTTAATTTAATTACAATAAAAATAATTGTGTTTTAGAATAGCTGACTTCATAAAAAAAAGTTAAGGTGAAAAATTTTTCTAAATACACACCATTGTATTGTACCATGGACAATTTTTTCTCACTAAAGGAAGCTATTTTTCATTTAAAAACAACCTACGAGTACTAAATTTCAAGTAAATACGTTTATTGGTTTTAAAGTTATTGTTGTTATTAACTAAAAGAATTTAATTTTTTTAAATTTTAACACCTGTATCTCGAAAAGTAAATAAGTTTGACCCCTCATTAACTATATCGTTTTGTTCAATTTTTCGAGAAGTATCTACAGTCAAACGTTGTAAGTGTCATTTGGAAACACCCTGCATGTATGAAATATTAGATATTTAATAGAAAATATTAGATACTTACAATTTTGCCACAGATTGAACAGTAGATTTTTCCCATATCCATAGACAGCTCTTTATAAGTTAGTTACTGTTAAACTGGGAATAAGCCACAATTAAAGATAAAAATACGTTTATTGACGTTTCAATTTCCACTTCAGAAATCGTTCTCAAAATACAAACAGTAAATTTACTGTTTGTATTTTGAGAACGATTTCCGAAGTGGAAATTGAAACGTCAATAAACGTATTTTTATCTTTAATTGTGGCTTATTCCCAGTTTAACAGTAACTAATTTACAATGCCACAAGAAAATAGCTTCAGAACAATAGCTCTTTATAAGGTTTAATCCAAGTTGAAGCACTGGTTGTTTTGGGCATTATAAAATCACAATATTCCTTTTTGTTACGCACAACGAGTGTTTACGCTTTGAGTATCAAAACAAAAATGACTTACAAATCTGAGCATCAAATTAGAAATGTTTAGGTACCTAATTCAATAAACTGGGAGATTTTGGAAAATCCCTAAATTAGGAACAAAACTATTAGCCGTTTACCTGCTGTTAAGATACAATAAATTGTAGATAGATTTGGGGATTATATCATAAAATGCAAATGAGCCAACCCTTAGCGATTATCCAATAACTGAATGCCTCAGTGACCGAGACTTTCTAAGAATGTTGAGGGCTACTTAAATTGATCTTCTTTGAAATTGTAAATGTTTTGTACCTGTAGAGATTACGTACTTAGATCATTTCTTGATTAAAATGACTAAAAAATTTTATACAAGAATTGAAATAAATTGGTATGTTTAAAAATTTTCAAATACAGTATAAAAATCTGAACTTTTATGCACTTTATGCAAACTTTTATACAATTATGCCAAAATATGAAATATTTGCATAAAATATGCACAATATGCAAAATATGCAATATGCATATTTGCCGAAGTCTAGTAATTACCTAATGCGAAAATTCATTCCTGACCATTTTTACACTACCCATTATCTACGGACTAACCATATATCACTATTGCGTTATATCTGTTGGGTAACGTAAAAATCAGAAGTTTTATGTCGTTTGTGACTGGTAGTCCAACCTAAACAGATAATTTTTTATGTTTGCCATGGTTCTTTAACAGACGTTATGGATTAGGTATAAATTTGTTTAAATATTAAACAGATGTACATACTTGAAAACAATCGTAATCAAAAACAACGATTATACACAGGAGATCAGATCACGTATAGCAAAAGCCCGATCAATATTCAATATTATCAGAAAAGTACTTTTCTGCAATAATCTGATTTCGTAACTCAAAGTACGAATATCGAGGTGTTCTGTATTTTCTGTGTTATGATATGAAATTGTGACTTGTATGCTAAAGAAGGGTAAAAGTAACAGAATAGAAATATTTAAGATGTGGGCTCGTTGAATAAATTTAAAAATAAGTTGGCTTGATAAGGTCACGAACAAAGACGTTTTGAACAAAATAATAAAATTGCAGTATCTGGGTCATGTCATGAGAGGTGAGAAATATGCTTTGCTGCAAATCATTATACATAGAAATATACTGGGCAGAAGAAGCATAAACCGACGACCTATATTGAGTTTGACAGTTAAGCTATTTAGAGTAGCAATATCAAAGGTGAAGATAGCCATATTGATAGCCAACCTTCTAAATGGATTACTGTGTAACTGGGAATAAGCCACAATTAAACATAAAAATACGTTTATTGACGTTTCATTTTCCACTTCGGAAATTGTTCTCAAAATATAAACATTATATATATATATATATATATATATATATATATATATATATATATATATATATATAATATATATATATATATATATATATTGAGAACGATTTCCGAAGTGGAAATTAAAAACGCCTGTAATAAATAATGTTGTAACTTAGTTGCCCATTTATTAATCACTGCTTGTACAATCTTTCACTATTAATTAATCTTAAATATATCAATACTTAATTGACGATGACGATAGATGATGCCTTACTGGCCATAGTGTCGGTATATTAATTAAGATCTCTGAGAGAATGATTGTTGGTGCTTTTATAGTAGTCCTTGCTATATCAGCAAATGTTTACTTATTAGTATGTCAAGTTTGTTCATGACCTACGCCAAGCATGTGGTGATCGGCAATAGTGCTGACTACCAATTCTAATTAGAGTATGTTATTTATGAATGTCCTCGATTCAAATTACTAAATATATTTATATAAACAAGATGCTAAATGTTACACGAGTATGAATTATAATATTATATATATATATATATATATATATGAATTCTAATATTTAAGAAATAACACCACACGCCAATAAACGTATTTTTATCTTTAATTGTGGCTTATTCCCAGTTAAATAGTAATTAATTTAAAATGCCACAAAAAAATAGCTTCAGAACAATACCTCTCAATGGAGACTGCACTTAAAAAAGAAGAATGGTTCTTTAACAAACACTTTTGTTTAAACACAATACTTTTACACTGTACAAACTTAGGCCAACATTGAATTTTGGCAGCCTATTTTAATTAAAGTTAGTTCTTTATACGACCTTATACAACGTTTATTTAATATCTCTTACATCTGATATTACACCGATATTATTAATCATTATATGATTTTTCATCACTTACCTCTTTATTTTATAATTTATTTATAAGTCTAAAAATCATTATACTCATTGTTTATGTACTAATAGTATATAGATATATATATATATTTTAGATCATCATAAATAGATACATTACTTATCTATTAGAAATAAAGATTGAAGCTATGTATAAGACACCATTTATAAACAAATATATTCTTAGAATACTCAGATATTACTTATTATGGGACCAGGTATAGTCTGATCATTCGTGCCCTTAATTGTACCAACTAGGTTATCTGCTTAACTTTGGGTTGTAAAATCAAAATAATGCAACTTATTAAGGAGATTGTCTACGACCATACCCGTTAAGATCTCCGTTTTCACAAGTATGTTCCAAAAGAACTGTCCAACATTCTTTCAATGTTTTTAGCATTTTCTGCTGGTTAACAGTATCAAATGTTTTCTCATAGTCTAAGGCTGGGATGGCCAACCCGCGGCACGCGTGCCACTCTGTGGCACGATTGAGTACTATCAGTGGCACGCGTAGCGTAGCGTGCCACTGATAGGACTTTCAAACTGATCAAACTTTCAAAAAAATTAAAATTTGAAAAACAAAAAATAATAAGAAGAAACTTGGTAGGCTTACGGAAGTTACGATAGATGCGGCATCATTGCATCCTCTGGTGAGCGATATTGCTGCGATTGGTGCACCTGATCCTAGCTGTCGTAATGTGCAATAGGACTGCGTTACCCTTGCTTAGTTTATTTTAAACTGGCCCGTTGTATGTGCACATTTTGTCATCGCGCATTGTTTCTTTAAAACTTTAAAAGTATTTGTTCGATATGTCCACGAGTAAGCCTTTGACTTCAAAACGAAAATACGAAGATGATATTGCAATTCGCGTTTTTCAACCTGCTTGGGAAGAACAATTTTTATTTACTAATCGTAATACTTCAAAGCCTGTTTGTTTGATATATGGATTGTCTGTAGCAGTTCCGAAAAAAATTAACCTGGAACGACATTATAAACAACTGCATAAGGACTTCAGCAACAAATATCCTATTGGTTCACATTTGTGCGAGCCGACTTTATTGAAAAAAAAAACCCTACCCAGCCAACAGTCACTGTTTCAGAAAAGAAGTGATAAAATGGAAACTATGGTTAAAACATCATATGAACTTTCTCTGCTGTTAGCCCGGAAGAAAAAAGCTTAATTAAAAATAGTCTGGCAATATTTGCTAAAAATGTGGGAGATGTAAAGATCAAAAATGTGGTCGATAATATTGCATTATCCCGAAATACAGTCATGCGCCGTATAGATGATATGGGCCAGGATGTTGTTTCCCAAATTATAAGTGGATTACAATCTTGCAAATTCTTTTCTTTAGCGTTGGATGAAAGTTGTGACAACACAGAAAATGCGCAGTTAAGCATTTTTGTCCGTTATACCAATGATAATTTTGAAAATACCGAAGAGCTTCTGGATTTGCGCCAACTAGTCACAACAACAGGAAAGGACATTTTTTAACAGCTTAAAAACGTAATCGAAGTCAACAAAGTTGAATGGTCAAAATTAGATAGTGTTTGTACAGATGAAGCACCTTGCATGGTTGGTAGACTTAAGGGTTTGTTACATTACTGGAAAACTATTTGGGAAAAAAGTTTTTAAGTACCATTGTATTATTCACCAGGAAGATCTTTGTGCCAAGGACCTAAACATGTCATCTGTTGTTGACCCTGTAACACGCTGCATTAACAAAATACGAGCTCGGGCATTGAATCGACGACAATTTCGAGAACTGTTCGCGGAAGAAACGGAGCAAGATGGAGGGTTACTTCTCCATTGCAGTGTGCGCTGGCTCTCCAAAGGAAATGCACTCGAAACGTTTTGGAACTTGAAAAAGTGCGTCTTAAAATATTTGCAAGAAAACAATGAACTACCCAGTGAGTGCTCGTTACTTAATGATAAAGATTGGCTTTGGGATTTAGCTTTTCTCACTGATATTATAAGACATTTAAATCTATTAAATTTAAGATTACAGGGAAAAATTGTATTTTTCCTACTCTAGTTGGTCATACATCTTCTTTTGTGAATAAGCTTATGCTTTTTTGTAACGATTTTGGAGAACAGAGATTGACACATTTCACATTAATGCAGGAATTAGCCAACAAGGTCAGTAGAACTCCAAATTATAACAGATTTAAAAACCTTATATCTATTTTGCTAGGTTCATTCAATACCCGGTTTGAAGATTTTCAAAAAGACAAAATGAATGTTGACCTTTTCATAAATCTATTTTCTATTTCTCTGCAAGATATCAATTGTTACTCAGCTGAAATACAGATCGAAATTATCGATTTACAGAACCACACTCTACTAAAAACCAAATATAGGGAAATTATTTCAACTGTTACTGATCCCAGTTATATTGAATTTTGGAAATTTGTACCAGCAAACAATTTTCCTAATTTACACGAGTTAGCTCTGAGATACTGTTGTAGATTTGGTTCAACGTACGTTTGTGAGCAAATGTTCTCTATTATGAACATAGTATAATCAAAATATCGGTCACGATTAACTGACATGCATTTAAAAAATCTAATTCTGTTGGCTAGTTCCGAAATTAATCCCAATATAGATAAATTAATTAAAAAAATACAAGTTCAAATACCACATTAAATAAGTAACTGTTTAATAATTTGAATTTTATATAATAAGAAAATATTTAAGTTTTTTTGTTTAACGTTTTTATTTTATTTTTATTAACAATAAAGTAAGTTTGTTCTTATGTTTTACTTATTACGTTATTTTTTAAACCTCCACTATCTTGACTAAACGGAAAAATGTGGAATTTACATAAGAAATACATATTGTACCGTATATTATTAATATATAGTATCCATATTTGTATGTCGAAAAATTTTAGTGGCACGCCAATTTTTTTTTTGTTCTCATATTGGCACTCGACTTAAAATGGTTGGCCACCCCTGGTCTACGGATATACGTGCCAATGGTTGTTGCATTCAGCAGACCTCTCTGTCAGGTTCCTTTTACCTAGTCAATGGTAATTAGTGCAGTCATAACCTATGTTTTCGAATCTTTCACAGTTTCTTAAACATCTTGTACGATAGGTATATAAAAAACATAAATATCTTTAGATAATAATGAACGCAAATAATTACTATTTTAAAAAAATATCAGCCAAAAGAAACTTACTAAAAATATTATGTAAGAATGCAAGGAAACGAATATTTACATTATCTCCGTGTAAGTATATTAACTAAATCAAATTTGTTTTCTGAACTTCTAAAAGAAAAGAACCAAATTCACTTTAAAAGCAAATGGAAATGGCAGGATTCTTCAAAATAAAGTTTGTTTTTCAGAAACTCGCTCTCGTCTTCGGTTAATGTAAAACTCGGGAAACACAATTCCTATACTTCGGGTTATCTGTTATAGCAAACAAGAGTAAAATATCCGAATTTGGTTAGCTTTTACAATTTTAAATCTAGATAGAAGTTCAATGGCTTGATTTGCTAATCTGAGATACTATAATATAATAAAATTACATATAATAATATACGTTTGTTCAAATCAATAAGTAGTACAATAATTTACAATTTCAATTTCAGTTTACTTACAGTAACATAAACGTAAAAAAAGTCTTTAAAGCATTAACATGCTTGTTGACTTAATCTGTCTAATATTAACAGGTTTAATGTTTTTTTACAAATTATTATTTCATTTTTACAGTTTCTAATCTAATCTAATTTGTTTCGTTTTTTTTTATCTAGTATAATTTAAATTTATTAAATTGTTACACAACTCCCTTTTTTCTTGTACCCAAGCATTAACTAATTTTTTATAAAAATAAAATTTTTTGATATTTTTAAAATTTATGGGCAATTGATTGTATATTCTTGGAGCAAAATATTTAATTGACCGTTGCGTGATTATTTTTGTAGTGTGAAGACATTCAACATTCAATTTGCTTCTTGTTTCATAATTTGACACTTTTACTTTAAAAGGTATTTTATCTTTATGAATATTTTTAAGTAGCTCTAAGCAGTACAATTGCCGAACATCAAGAACCTGAATTTCATGAAAAAGTTGGTCTGAGGGATATGTTTTTCGTTTTCCATATATTAGTTTAAGAAACCATTTCTGAGTATTTTGAAGAGTCACCAGATGGCAATCAGATCACCCCATCCTAAAATCCCATATACAAGATGAGATTGTACTAAAGACAGGTAAAGCATTTTAAGCTGTTCAACATCTAAAAACTCTTTTAAATAGCGGAATTTTGGTAACAGTCCTCGTATTTTTCTTATAATATTTTTTATTTGTAAGTCCCATTTAAGATGCCTGTCAATTAAAACTCCTAAATATTTTATGTATTCTGCTTTAAATATTTGTTGTTTTTTATTTATTTTTAATGAGTTAAAAGTTGGCAGAGAATTTTTGTATATTGCAAAAGGTATATATTTAGTTTGTTCGTAATTTATTGTAAGTTTATTTATTTGCAACCATGTGTTTATAACTTTGAAGTCTTGTTCAACTATAGTTTTAAGATCTTCCCAATTTTCGGCCTTATAAAAAATTGCGGCGTCATCAGCAAAGCTTATTATGTTTCCATCAGTTTGGAACTGAACATGGAGTGTAAAGAGTAGAGGGCCTAAAACGGTCCCTTGCGGTACGCCATAATTAATTACTTCAGGATCACTTTCGACACCATCAATTTCTACAAATTGTTTTCTGTCTGTTAAGTAAATAACATACAAGTTATTTTATAAAAATAGGCATTCATTAAAAAAAAATCTTACAAAGGAGATTTCGGTTTTTAGTTTTTTTCGGTAGTCTTATCGATTCTTCTCACTTAACCGGTGTTAATTGTAAATGCTGTATTGAGTCTGCAACGACTCGTCAACAGGAACAAATTGATCTGCGAGCAATTTGGTATGACTTATTCTAAATGTGCCTATCTTCTAGAGATGTTGGCTACCACATTGACCCATCTTATTCTATTCACATCAGCTCGTAATAGATCAGTTGACGTTCGACCAGTCCAGTTCCTAAGATTAGCCAGCCAGGATATACGTCTACGTCTAGGGCCTTTCTTACCCTCAATCTTGCCCTTTAGAATCAACTGTAAAAGTTCAAATTTATCATTACGCATGATGTGGGAAAAGTAAGCCAATTTTCTGTTTTTTATTGTGTTATAAATTTCTTTGCCTTTTCTTATCATCTTGAGAATAGTTATATTACTTGTATGGTGTATATATGAGACGCTCAACATACGTCAGTAGCACCATATTTCAAATGCCCCAATCGTTTTATCGCATCTTCTGTAAGGCTCCAGCTTTCTACTTTATAGAGGAGGACACTAAAGACATATTAAAGACTATAAATTATTATGCGTACATTGATACTTAAAGATAAGTTACAGATAATCTCCCTAAGGCTGTTGAAAGAACTGTGTTATTTCGTAACTGTGATTCCAAGTATCCTTAATATTGCAGCCCAAATTGCATATTTGTCCACTCTTTCTAACGGTTTATCGTTAATTGAAATTTGGTTGTTTATGGCGGTGTTCTTACTAATGATACTACTTACTATTATTGTCTTACTGCAATTTAGTTTTAGACCGTATTTGTTACATGCTTCTACAATGTTATCCATCATCCTTTGGAGCCCTTGCGCACTTCTGCCAGCAACACTGTATCGTCTGATTCGTCCAAGGCTTCTGTAAAAATGCTTTCAGAGTATCTTCTTCTTCTTCTTAACATGCCATACACCAAAGTGCGTAGGCGACTATCTCATTACTAGAATTCTGTTCTTGGCGGCGTGACACAGCTCACCTGTATTGTGTATTCCTGTCCATTCTTTAATATTCCTTAACCAGGATAATTGTTTGCGGCCGGCTCCTCTCCTACCTTCGATCTTCCCTTGTAGGATTAACTGTGGTATTTCATATTTTGCTCCTCTCAATATGTGCCCAAGGTAACCAATCTTGCGTTTTTTAGTTAATTCAAAAAGTTCTCTTTCCACGCCGGCTCTATTAAGGACGTCATCGTTTCGAACTCTATCCACTCAAGATATGCGCATCATTCTTCTCAATGACCACATTTCAAATGTTTAATTAAAAATCCTTTGTAATAGGTATATTTTAGGCCCAAACGGGCTAAGTTAAAAAGACAAAACGTTTTCGGAAACCATGTTCCATCATCAGTGTCTAGGAGTACATGAATGTAGCCACCAAGATTAAATATGTGGGTAAAAAACCCGATAACAGATGTTTAATTACATTTAGTTTTAAAATAATGTTATAATGATTTAGGATTATAGAGTTACCGATGGATTAGGTAACATGGCGACATATGACTCCACGTTGAAGTTGCTAGTCCTGAGACGGTATGTCTTCGAGGACTGTATGAGTGCAACTGAAATTTCAAATGCTTTAAGTTTGTTGATAAATGTTTTTTTCAAAGTCCACGTTTCCATGCCATAAAGCAAGATGGACCATATGTAGCAATTCAGAGTATATTTTTAATAATTCCAATGAAAATATGCAACCCTGTCTAACTCCTTTTTTAGCTGTAAAGATCTCGAACAGTTTATTTTTTAATTGCACTGTTGCTTTTTGTCTAAGATATAAGTTTAAGATCAGTCTTATATCCTTACCATCGAGTTCTGATGTTTTTAGGATATCGATTAGTTTCCCATGTAGGACTTTATCAAATGCCTTCTCGAAATCAATAAAACATGCATACAATCGCAGTTGACATCCCAGGTTCTTTGTACTAGAATTTGCAAACCAAAAAGTTGCTTCTCTCGTTTCGAGTCCTGCTCTGAATGTCATTTGAACTTTACTCAGGTGTTCGTCTAATTTGATGTATATGTGCAAGTGAATGGTAGTAAGAAGTACTTTAAGTACATTGCTCATCAAACTAACTAATCTCTGTTCTTCACATTTTCTAGCATTGGCTTTTTTAGGAAGTGGAATGAATATTTATAGTAGTCAGTCTTTTGGTAGGTAATCAGTCTCGTAGATGTTGTTGAATAGCTTCGTAGGAGCTGTGATTTGGTGTGACTCTAATAGCTTTAAAATTTCACCATGCATCTTATCAGGTCCTGGTGATTTCCCATCTTTAAGCCGCTTAATGGTCATAGTTACTTCTTCGTTTGTTATTTCTGCGCCGTAGGGAAGGTTTATTGTCTACAACTATGCCTGTATTGCGTTGTTTTCTATCTCTTAATTTTTTTTGTGCATATGGAAATCGTCATGTTTGCGTTGTACTGTTACAACTTCCATACTTCCATCAGCCATGTTTCTTTTGTTCCTTTTATCTTCTTTAGTATAGTCTTATGCAACTTTTTGTATTCGTTGTTATTTCTACCTTTTAATTTTTTTCGCTCTTCCATCATCTGCAATATTTTATTTGTCATCCATTTTTCTACTTTTCTCTTTTTGATTTTAGCTATTCATGCAAAATTGTGGTAATATATGTTTTTATTTCGTTCCACTGTTCTTCTATTCATCTAGTAGTGTCTTCAATTATTTCCGCAAAATTCTTATTAATCTCTAGTTTTTTACTTTTTTTGGGTGTTATTTTCTTTAAATAGTCTTACATCTATCTTGGGCCTCATTTTCTTATGAATTATTTTGAGGCGTATGTTGTTACTTGCAACCAATGACTAAGATCTGAGAAGACATGTGCGCCTGGATATGTTTTTATTGAGGTGATAGAATTTCTAAACCTTTTGTCTATGTTGATAAAATCAGTTTGGTTTTTTATGATTTTCCCTGGGGTATCACCGGATGCTTTCCATGTATAAAATATGACAATAAACATTAAAAAAACCAAAGTGAGTCAATCCTAAAAAACAGAATGTACCTCAACCTTGCGCAATAGACGGGCACATTTTAGAAGGAATCAAGAAGTTAAAGTACCTGGCATGTTAGATTAAGAGCAGTTTAAATCCTGATCTAGGAATAAGATCGAGAATAGAACAGGATAAAAAATCTTTTGAAAAAATCAAAGGACTGATATGTTATGTTTGAATAAATCTCGAAATGCGACCAAGTTTTTAAAAAGTCTACGTCTGGTCGTTTTTTTCTTTATGCAGTTAAAACGTGGAACATTAAAACATTAACGGTAAATAAATTGGAGGCCTTTGAAATGTGGATATACCGGCGAATCCTCAAGATCTCATAGACATCGCATACCTCTAACGAAGAAGTGCTGCAGGGAATAGGCAAGGAACAAAATCTATTCAACACAGTAAAAGTTAGAAAAACATCGTATTTAGTCCACACACTGAAAACCAATAAGTATCAATATGCTCAACTAATAGTGAAATGAAAGATCAAGGGGAAAGAGAGAACTAGGAAGGAAAAGACAGCTGAAGACTTCCTTGGATCCTTCCTTGTGTAATAATTCTCAGCAGCTCATATTTTTCTCCTCTGGTTATGTGACCCAAATACTCTAGTTTTCTTCTTTTTATGCTGTTCAAAATTTCTAACTTCTTATTTAGACGTCGTAGTACCTCAGCATTGGTAATCCATATTGGACACAGAATTCCAGTTTTCCAGTAGCTATGGATCTTTTTATCATTCTCAAACTTGTTAATAAGCATATGCACCTGTCCTATTAGGCGTTCGCCATCTAATTTATATAGCTAAGAGGAAACGTAGTCAATACATGAAGTTTTGTTATTCGTTTATGCTCGTATTACTTTCTTAACCTCTTTCGTCGTGGGGGTGTTATGTTGGTGTCTCCCAAAATGTGATGCCTATTTAAATGCTCTTCATTTTCTTCATTGTTTTGCGTTCCTAGACGAGTTTGGAAATAGATTTTTTAGACATTTTATTTCTTTTGAATCACTGGTTATTTGCCATGTTGCCGAGAGGGGGCATTTGGGCCTGTAGGACCCATCGCCGGCTCTTCGGGCTTTTTCCTGTCTCCGGAATTGGAACGGGTGTTTACCATCTTGGTTTGTCGCTGGTGAAATGTGTCGATACTGTTACCGTTACAGAATAACCGTTACAGCGACAGTACCTGTTACAAGTAACAGTTCCAAGGAACAGTCACAAAATAACAAATCAAAAATGGAAAACAGGACAGGTAAAATAATCTAAGTATTCCTTGACTTACGGAAGGAATAACTCAGAAAACAATAAAATACAATGGTATGATAAATGTAATATAAAGAATATGTTTCTAAGTGTTTCTTGCCTTACGGAAGAAACAACTTAGAATGAAAAGTAAATGTACAAGTTCAAAGAATAGAAAATGCAGAAGTATGAGTGAAATACATAAAATAAAAGAAAGCAGAAATGTTCTTAAGTGTTTCTTGACTTACGGAAGAAACAATTGAAGAGATGAATATAAACAAATGAAATAAGTAAATATAAAACAATATGTGAAAAATATGTCTAAGTGTTTCTTGACTTACGGAAGAAACAACTTAGAACAGAAAACAACAAGAGAATCAAATATGCAATAGAGGAATATAAATATTTACAAGTGTTTCTTGACTTACGGAAGAAACGACTTGTAATACAGAAGAATAAAAATGCAAAAATAAGAATACAAATATTTACAAGTGTTTCTTGACTTACGGAAGAAACAACTTGTAATAGAAAAAATAAGAAAATAAAATGCAGAAAAGATATAAAAATATAGCTAAGTGTTTCCTTGACTTACGGAAGAAACGACTTAGCGTGAAAATAAAAGTAACAGAGACAAGTATATGAAATATCAGAAATAAGAATGCGAATATGGAAATACTTCTAAGTGTTCTTTTGACTTACCGAAAAAGAACAACTTAGACACACAATGAAACACAAATAAAATATCAGAAAATATTTCTAAGAGTTCTTTAACTTACCGGAAAGAACTACTTAGACACAAATACAAGAAATATAAACAATCAAATAATCAAATAAAATAGTAAATAAATCAGTACATGAACAATAGTGATATTCTAACCTGAAAAGGTCTGAATATACGACAAATGCTAAAATAAAAAGGTACACAGGAAATCAGAAATAAAACAATAGCTCGAGTTGATACAATAAAGCACCGACTAGGTCTAGAGTAGAAGAGGCAAGCTCGACTTTGTTATTTACGGGAAAAATAACCATTTCACTACCACGCTGGCCAGTGCGGGTTGGTAGCGGAATATATCGGGATGTGGTAAGGATTGAAAAATGAGTAGGAAGTTAGGTTGGTGACCTGGCCCCTCCTTAAGGCTTGAACATAGGAGAAAGTCTGTAGCTAGCGTACGACAGGTACGTTACTCCCCGTAGCAGCCTGTCCTCTACCGGGACCGTAGAGGAGTGCTACCCGCTATCCGCTATCAAGTGCATCACGACAAACTGAATGCAAGAAGCTCAAGATAGAAATAGGTGGAAAATTTTACGGCAGGCCTTCGTTCAGCAGTGGACAAATATAGGCTAATTGATGATAGATTTGCTCGAGGATTGTATCCTTTCTTTAAACTGCGTAGATATCTATACTTCTTCTTCTTCTTCGCGTACCATATCCGAATTATCCGACGTTGGCGATCACCATTGCGAAGGCTTCTCGATCTTCTGCAATATGGAATAATTGTCCTGCATTTGGTATTCCATTAACGAATGTTTTTTAACCAAGAAACTGGTTTTCTTCCTACACCTCTACGGCCCTCTATTTTTCCTTTAAGGGTCAGTTGTAATATTTTATATCGACTTTCCCTTACTATATGTCGCAGATAAGACATTTTTCGATGTTTAACAGTATTTAGCAGTTCTTTATCCTTGTTCATGCTCTTTAGTACTCCTTCATTAGTTTTTCTGCTGTCCAAGGTATCTTCAGCATTCGTCTATGAACCCACATTTCCAATGTTTCAATTTTGTTCATGATCGATACTTTTAGCGTTCACACTTCAGCCCTATACAAAAGTTCGGACCAAACATAGCACTTAACCATTCTTTGCCTTAGTTCTAAACTGAGATGGTTATTGCAAAGAAATGACTTCATTATCATAAAAGAAGTTTTAGTCATTGCTATTCTAAAAGATCATATATATTTATACGCTTGTCATCAATCGGAGCATTGGAGATTTTTTTGGAGATTTTTACCGTTTTCGTATTCTCTTTTCTCTGTTTTCTTCTTCTTCTTCTGCATATTTTATTGGCCTTTCTCTGGTTCTTCTTTCCATATATTTATTTTATTCTTCATTTCTTTTCTGTATATCTTGTTAACTAGTTATTCTATTTTTGTTTGTTTCTTTTTTTGCCTATGATTGTTCTGACAAAAACAAAAGTAATGGACGTACCATTACTTTTGTTTTTGTTTACACCCTTAGGGGCCGAAAAAGGAATGAGTGGTGAAAAGTGCACAACGGGACGCAGAAAGTAAAGAGTTTACATCAGTGACATAGACGATAACACGTTCACAAAAAATGTAAGGTCAGAAAAACCCAATACATCGAAACCACCAGGGAGACCTATAAAACCATGGTACGAGAGCTAGACATTGAAGTTTTAAGACTTAGTTGCAAAGATGAACAGGACTTAGTCCTAAATTAAGAAGAAGATTATTGTTTATTCTTATAATTGTCTATAAAAGTCAATATTGCTGTTCTGATTTCGATTTGGCAGGTACCACTATATTAATAAAAAGTAAAAAAGTAATTTAAGTATTATTTTGGAGTTATTTGTATATTCTCTGTGTTACATTTATAAACAAATACATATTTAACAACCTACAAAATCTGTTACCGAATTGGGCGTCCGAATAATCTTTTGGAACAGTGTAGGAAAACTAAAAACGTCAATTAAATATTATTTGACTATTTGTGGTAATTGGTTTTTAAAATAATATTATTCATGTTATTGCCAAAAACTAGTATTAAATATATTAATTAGAATATAGATACAAGTTAATAATCTGTAAAATTCGTTCTTTTAGCTATAAAGACTAACATTGTTTAATTAGTTTTGGTGTCTAACACAGCCAGTTAAAGTAGCGACATTCTGGCGTTCCGCGATAAGCGCATCGTCTCATATAAGCCTGACGATCCCTTTATACAATATTACTTCAGCAGTTTAAGGATTAAAACTTAAGTTGATTAACTATTAACCTTGTTCCTAATAATACCCGACTTCTAACCCAGTCCAACCAATAAATCAATAATCTTTGAGGTAGGTTGGGAATAAGAAGATTGGTAGTGTAATTAATATTATAAGTCGCAAGCGATTTTTTACTTTTACTTTTAAGACATTTTTTTCTGTGCCAATATTCTCACAGTCTCAAAGTATTAAACTAGTGAATTCAGAGGTTTAAAGTGCATTAACTACAGTACGACTAATCACCAACAGATTGTGGCTTCCAAAAAATAAAAATATTTTCTAATTTGCAAGTTTGTAAAAGCAAGATAGACATATTAAGAAAGACTGTTTAGGAGAAGATTAGACAGAAGATATCTGTAAGAGAATGATATTAGTATTACCCAAGGTAAAAGCTTACGAAGAAATCCAATAAGGATAGTCTACCCCCCATAAGGATAATATGGGCAAATACAATAAGGAAGATCTCTGTGACGGAATGTTAGAAATAAGAAAATCTAATTTGACAATATGCACATGGAATGTCAGAAATCTATTTGCGGTTAGAAAACTTAACGCAATTCAGGAAATAAAAAAAAATGAAAATTATTCTATTAAAACTTGTTAAAAGGACAGTAGTGTATTATATTATTTCGGTAACAGCACAGAAGTACCGCATCATAAAAAAGGTGTAAGTATATTAGTAGGTACGATCACAATTGAGCAAATATATGAGCAACTTCGTGCTAGTCTCGGATAGAACAATATTACTTTAACTAAATACTCAACCATTCAAAATCAATATACTCTATATACACAATTCATATCTATTCCCTACTTTAGCTAGGAGTTAAAACGATGAAATCAAAAATTCCTATGCTCGAATTCTAGACACCTTACAGAAGCTTAATAAACATGAAATTCTATACAATATGGGCGACCTAAATGTAAAATCGAAAAGGTTAAAGATATCACACTGTAAGTCCTTATAGTCTTGGACAACCTAAAGATCAAGGACAAAGAATGTAGAAATTTTTAGGAAAAAAAATTACCTGGTATAAACTACCCAAGCGACGACTATATACTCGAAAAGCCTCATTTGATTATAGTAGCATCATCAAAGATGGTAAATGAGAGCTTTAGAAATTCCGTTAAGAACGTCAATACATTTCCACGAGTAGAAATTGGATCTGATCACCAACACCTTGTGGCAGATCCTGAACTAAGAATAAAACAAATCCAGTGACAAAAACCAAAATACAATGTACTTTTCTTTAACGATATAAGCAAAAATAAACCATATAAAAATATTTGATAATATTCATTATATTAAATAAATATTATTTATAAACATTATTAAATTCCATTTATGTGGCAGAAGATCGAGAAGCCTTGGGAATGGTGGTCGCCAGTTTCTTAGAATTCTAATATGGCACGTGAAGATCAAGATAATGATAGTATATTTGAGGAATCTTTAATTCCACAAGTGTTTGTATTTATTACCTGTTGTATATACAGAGTGGCTCAAAAGTCTGGAAACGGAAAATTATCTCGTAATGTGCTAGTTATAAATGTACAAAATTTAAGGTACACCTATTTTGGGATACGGAGATTCGATATTTAATGTTTGCAATGTTGCCAGATTGGCCCTTTCTCTTATATTATTAGTAACTTTGGTTTTTCAAATTCATCACCCTATATATTCAGTCATTATTGGAATCTCCTATTCAATACGAGTTCAACCATGTGTAACACCTTTGATTTTATGTAGTTTGGAATATCTTAAATACATAAAACATAAAGTCTGGCAACGCCTAATTATCTCAATAAATTTTTCAAATACTAAGTATTTTTAACCACATTAAAACGTAACAATTGACAGATTACAACATGTTATAACATAATGGTTACTTTATCAAGTGTTTAAAATGTGCTCCATGTCAGTTGTCAGTACCCTAATCTATGGTAGAATGCGTCTACCACATTTTTTCATGATTGTCTAGAAATAAGTCGAGATTAGTTGGTATTTCGTTGACTTAGTTTTGCAAGACTTGCTGGTTTAGTTTTGTGAAATAAATTTTTCAAGTATCCCCAATAAAAATAATCTTGTCCAATCCATAGTCCGGGAAATACCTCTTCTAAATAACACCGAAGATTTAAACCAAATTTTGTAAAATTATAACAAGCAATTTACAATTTACGAATTACGAATTACGAATTTACTAGATACTTACCGATCAGTTAGACCGAAAAGAGTTATGAATGACAACAAAGCTAGATGTAATGCAAATTATTGTTGAAGATCCACAAACATCCTAACGCAGGGTTACGTACATGATGTAGGTCGTTCTTCATTCCTAAATGTATTACGTAAAAATAAATTTTAACCATACAAAACAACTGAGGTAATATGTTTTTCCGATGAAGCAACCTTTACACTGTGCGGAATTGTAAATCGACACAACTTAAGGTACTAAAGTGACGTAAATCCACACTGGATGCATGAAAACCAAACTCAAACACCACAAAAATTAAATGTATGCTCAGGTATAGTAGATACTCAGTTAATTGGGCCATTTTTTATCGAAGGAAATTTAACTTCAGATAGTTACGAAATATTACTTAGAAATGAAATTGTACCTACACTGATAAACTTGTTTGGTGCTAATTTTAAATAGATATGGGCAAGATGGAGCTCCAGCTCATTTTGTGGTAAATGTTCGGGGTTATTTAGAAGAGATATTTCCAGGACGATGGATCGGTAGACGAGGTAGAATTGAATGGTCTCCACGTTCACCTGATTTCAATCCTGAAGATTATTTTTATTGGGGATAATTGAAAATTTCAGTTTACAAAACTAAACCAGCAAGTCTTGCAGTACTAAGGCAACGAAAAATCGATGAATCTGGAAAAAATTCTAGACAATCATGGAAAAATGTGGTAGACACATTCTACCATCGATTAGGGTACTGTCATCTCACAAATGGAGGACATTTTGAACACTTGATAAAGTAACCGTTGTGTTAAAAAATGTTGTTATGTATCAATTGTTACGTTTTATTGTAGTTAAAAATAGTAAGTAATAAAAAAATGTATTGAGGCAATTAGGTGTTGCCAGACTTCTGTTTTATGTAACTATTTAAGACCTTCCAAACTACATAAAATCATAAGTGTTACATATGGTTGAACTCGTATTCAAAAGGGGATTCCAATAATTAGTGAATACCTATACAGTGTGAATATACGGGTGATGAATTTGAAAAACCAAAGTTACTAATAATATAAGAGAAATGGCAAATCTGACAAAATTGCAAATATCAAATAGGGAATCTTCGTATCTTAAAATATGTGTACCTTAATTTTGTATAATTAGGTCTGGTAATTTACGAGATAATTGGCCGTTTCCAGACTTTTGGGCCACTCTGTATATTCACATCTTACGTAAAGTTTGATATCCAGCCAAATCAATTAGTAGCAATACTGTTCCTAGTAGCCAAATAATAATACACTACTAATCTATCAATTTCTTACAAATAAGCCCGTTTCAGAAATACCAAAATAATTAAATCTTAAGTAGACTCTAAGAACTTACGAAACGAACCTTACGTGATTCAGCTAAATTTATTTTTGTTAAACGTAAAGTAAGAAAATCGAACGCAAATTGTGAATTTACTGGTTGAGTTTATCGAGTGAAAGTATTCACCTTAGTTCAGATCCATTAACCTTGATATGGTAGTCATTGTGTGCATACCGTGCAATTTTCTCTTTCACTGTGATAAATCAGATATGATATTGAGTTACCCGATAAACAATAGGGATATAGGGACAAAGAACAATTTTATTTATTATTCAAAATGTAAAATAAATAAGTCCACTGCGTCACAGTAAAAATATGATACGATTTTATTTAACTCGCATGGATTTTAATAAAATTTTGGAAATACAGGGTATTTCAAAAAGGTACTTCATTAGGTGTTTCAATTACACGATGCATTCCGAGAATAAAAATAAATTGATTGAATCCAACTTACCTTAGTACAGAAGTGTACACAAAAAAAGTTACAACTTTTTGAAGTTATAAAATAAAAATTATTTTTTGCATTACCTCCTAAGAATGTCACCTAAACTTTTTAATACGGTGTTAGAACATGCTTTTAAGAATTTGGATTGGATGACAAAGGAAATAAAAATAGATGGAGAATATCTAAACAACTTACGTTTCGCCGATGATATACTTATAATAGCTGAAGATCTAGGTATGGCAAGAGAGATGGTACAGGAACTCGTTGTGGCTACAGAAAATGTAGTTTTAAATATAAATATCTCGAAAACAAAAATCATGACCAATTTGGTGCCCAACCAGAACATCAGTATTGGTGGGAAAGAAATAGAACTCGTAGATAGATATAAATACCTGGAACACGAAATTATGATTGGCAGAGATATCCAGACTCATGAATTGAAGAGAAGAGTCGGCCTTGGGTGGGCAGCATTTGGAAAACTGAGAGAAACTTTTAAAAGTGAGCTGCCCACATGCCTAAAGAGAAAGGTATTTGACCAGTGCGTCCTCCCAGTCTTGACGTACGGAGCAGAAACACTTACCTTAACAAAAGCAGCAGCTACCACACTGAGAGTCACGCAGTGAAGAATGGAGCGGTCCATGTTAGGAATAACTCTCCGAGACAGAATAACAAACGAAGACATCAGGAGAAGAACCGGAGTGACTGACATCATCGAGAAGATAGCCAGACTAAAATGGAGATGGGCAGAACACATAGTCAGAATCATAGATGGGCGATGGACAAAGAGGTTATTGGAATGGAGGCGAAGGGAAGACAACAGAAGCGTCGGTCGACCACCTACAAGATGGACTGACGATTTAAGAAGACTCAATAAAAACTGGATAAGAGCGGCGCAAGAAAGACGGGGTTGGAAACATAAGGAAGATGCCTATGTTCAGCAGTGGACTCTTGATGCTGGATGATGATGACTATTTCCTAAACTACTTGACATTTTTAATAAAAATAGACCCGGTACTTTCTTGTTCTGAAGGCATTTTTCATACAAAAGAAACAACTAAATCTAAGCGCACAGAAAAAATTTAAGATGGATTTGCAGCCCTAAATCCACCCAAACTTTTGAGTACGTTCAAATCAAGAGAATTTTGTGGCATCTTAGTTTAACACATTATTTTTAAAACATTTTTGCCTCTTATATTATATTATATTTTTAACTGCTGGTCATAAAATTACAATTAGTTTCTACGGATACAATAATTACAAGCAGTTTCATCAATAATAGTCAATAATTTGAACCTATCATATTATGTGAATAAGATTAATATTAAAAATTTTGATATTACAATGGCCTACAGATTTCAGGAAATGGCAGATATGCATTTAACTTTGAGTAAGTTGGATCAGATTTAATTATGATTTCAATAAACTATCGGGAATATCGTAGGTGACTGTGAAGGAAATAGTGCAGCAGCCGCAAGGCGTTATGCAGTAAAATACCCCAATCGAAATACATAATAAATGTTCCTCACGTGAGAATTTGGAGGCGTTTGAAAGATCAGCTGCTTAAACCCTACACTTAATAACAATTCAAGAGTTATTGGTTGAAGAGTATCCTAAAAGATTGGATTTTGCGGTTGGTTGTTAATGGAAAACACTCGAAATGTTAATTTTATTAGATATTGTATAATGTATATATTGTTTACCGACAAGGCCATCTTCAGTAGAAATGAAATAATAAACCATCATAACGAGAACATAGCTGACGAAAATTCTCACGCCAAAAAAAACGACTCATCCCCAAAGGACTTTCAAATTTCATGTTTGGGCAGGAATTGTGGATAACATTCTAATAGGCCCAGTAATTCTTGCCAACAATTTAAATGGTGATAATTATTTGCAGTTCTTATCAAACGATTTACAAGAGTATTTGGAAGAAGTGAATATTCCAATAAGGCAAAATAGGTGGTTTCTACAAGATAGCGCTTTACCGCATTACAGTAATGAAGTCCGCAAATATCTTTACAGACAGTATCCTTATCGATGGATTGGAAGGAGTCATGACGCACCTATTTCTTGGCCACCCAGAAGTACAGGTCTTAACCCCATGAACTTTTGCTTTTGGGGGTTTATGACGCTGGGTTTATCACGCTGCGGAGGGGGGTGATTAACGTTTATGGCGTAAATAGCATACGAGTTAATACTAATATTTATTATATGATACAAAATACACAAAGTCAATCCTTCTCGTTTTACGATTCGCATTCGTTTTCGAACACATCTATCCAAATGTATTCACTCCGCATTTAGTTTCATTATAATTTTTTATTTTAGGGGGTTTGCTATTTTTTGTAGACATCAACACCTTTATAAAGTGTTGGAAACAGTAACATTATCTTATTTTTCTTTGGCATATATGATACCAATATCTTCCTTGTATTAAAAAAAAAGAAGTATTGATGTCTCTTCCTTTAGGTTTAACAATTTTTGTGGAATTTATCTTTTATTTTTGGAAAGAGTTTGTATAATAATTGATGTAAACCAGATGTTATGATTAAACTTCTATTACTAGCATAGGGACCATAATAGATCTGAACAGGTCGTAGTGCACTAGGCCGAAAGGCCACCTCTCTTAATCTAATACTAGCATATACTCTTTTTGTAAATTCCTTTACAAAATATGTACCCATCGGTAAACGATTTGTATTGGTTTTCTTGCCTCAATAAGGAATATCATTGATCATATATTTCGAAGAGCTGTCAGACATCATTTACATTTTAAGAATATACGAATTAGGTTTATCAGGTAAATACATTTAAAAAGGGCAACGTTTTCGAAAATCTACTAACTGTTTATCAATAATTAGATAAGATTAAGGTGTAAATGATTCCTTGCAGGTTGGAATCAAATTATTCCATATATCGCAGATATGCGCAAATGGATTGGAAAGACTTACTGTCTTTCTTTTCATGTTTTTTTATTAAACTTAAGACAGTGAATGAGATAAATTACTATTTAACTGGGAATAGGCCACAATTAAAGATAAAAGTACATTTATTGACGTTTTATTGTCCACTTCGGAAATCGTTCTCAAAATGCAAACAGTAAATTAAACAAATTTTGTTTTATTATTACATAGTGAAAAATTTTTCTAATAATTTAATTTTATCTGACTCATTTATTTATTCAGACATACATTATGCATTTTAAAGTAGACGACTTTAAAATGATATTGCCAATATTGTTGAGTGGCGCTCCTGGGACGACTTTACTTATAAGATAGTTCATTCGATTACATGAAATCAACTTTAACTTGAAAATATCCGTCAGAAAAAATCATAGCATGTAATTCGTCTTTAAAAAGACAAACACATGACATGATGACAGTAAAATTCTCCTGTTAGTGATTCCATAGTAAATTATGAGGGAAAAACCAGGAAAAAAACCTCATAATACTATCCCGACATTGTAAGTATTTGTTCGTGAATTTAGTTTACCTTCAACAAACATCAAAATTCTGATTTTATATGTTACGTTATTTAAAAAACATAAATGATGTATTCTCTATATGTTACTGACTTACTAATACTGGTATTTTTCTTATTAATAACTTCCTCTTTCAATATTGGTAAACAGATCCTACTACATTCTGCCGAGGAATTTGCGACACTCATTTAGCATAATTAGAGCCGCTTCTTTGATTTTTCTTTTTTTACCATCCGTTTCTTTTAGGACTACATTTAAATTATTCCATTGAACTATATGTTCATTATGCCATGCGTGTTTGCATATTTGAGATCTATCAAATTCTCTATTTTTAATATAAGATTGATGTTCACTTATTCTAACGTTTAATGGCCTTGATGATTCACCTAAATAAAACTGATCGCATTCACAAGGTATTTTATAAATGCAATTCTTTGTCCTTTTTTGTTCATTGTTAGGTTTGGTTTTGAACAAAATAGATCTCAACGCGTTTGTTGTTTTGAATGTTGTTGAAATATTGAATTTATTTCCTATCCTTTTAAGTTTTTCTTATAATCCTTTTATGTACGGTATTGTTATTTTCCTCATATTATTCCTTGTGTATGCTGTAGGATCTCGTTCTAAGTTGTTCTGTTCTATTCGATCGATTGTTGAAAATTCCTTATTTATAAACGATAAAGGAGATATTTAAAGTTAATGAGATATTTAAAACGTTGACCACTCATACAGGCTTTATAAAGTCTTCCTGATATAATAATATTGTGGCTGTCTTTATTTGCTGTAGATATTATTAAAATTTATAACAAAAATTTAGGCTCATTTCCGTTTATGTCAAAAATATTGGAACGACTGGAATACTATTTAGATTGTCTTGTTATGTCAGTATTTGAGTGTAACAAAATACGAAATAACATTTGGTATTTCCTATAGGACCTGCTATAAAATAATTTTTTTATAATAAAGCTATCTGTTTGACCACTTATGTCCGTTTTTACCTTTAAGAACCTTTCCCGGATTTATAATAAACTGAGAAACAGTGTAATTCTCACACGATGTTCGCTTTGCATCACTATTGCTTTTATATCTGGATTCATTAGATTTACAGATGAACTGGTTACACTAAATAGTTAAAAAAATTTTTGAACTGACAATATTTTTAGAGCAATCTTGTTTATCTGAATTGTCCGACTCAAACTTCAAAATATCTTCTTCTAACGCCCAGTCACTTCAACTATCTTCAAAAGGTTCCTGCTCACTATCTCCACCATTTACCATACGCTGTATTCCATTGTTTATTTATTGTGCTATTAAAGATTTTCTTGGTGAGATGTGCTACAATTAGATAAAATAATATTTACTACAAAAATAAAGTATAATTAGATAATGACTTACCAAAAATGATGTTTTTGAGCACTAGTGCAAATTTGCTAAGTAAATTATAAACTGGAACAAGGTTCTATACATTTTGTTTTTTTAAGGTTTGGTTCCTCTGTATTTTGTATATGGGCTTTTTTATATGTATTCAAAATTTTACATTTTTCTTCAACAGTAAATATTGTTTTTTCTTCCTTTTTAATGGAGGCGAAAGAGTCTTCCATCCATATTTAAAACAAACGGTAATCTAACACAAACTGATTTTATTTAATACAATGCGTTGTCTACACGGCTTCTCCCGTTTGGTTTCAAACGCATGTAAGTTTGCAGAGAGCCAATCATAATCCTGCAAGTCTCCGACACTCAGACACGGCCTTGGGATTCTATCTGTTCGGCGGCCCAACTTTAGCAATCAATAATAAATCCAAATATAAAGATAACAAAAGTAGCAAAATAGTTAAATTGATAATAAAATAAGATATATTCAATATATAATAAGACACAAAAAAGAAATGGTAAAACTATAGAGCTTTAAAACTATTACAAAAGAGATAAAACCGTGAGTCTTGAGTTTTAACCTTTAGGCTTGCGCCTCTTCAAGGAATGGACGGAGTTGTGGGGGTGTGATAAACGTCAATTAAGCAAAACGCGAACTAAGAAGTAGCAAACTACTAAGGAAAAGAGGGAAAAGAAGGTGGTTATTTGTGTGATCGATAAGAATCGATAGAACGCACAAGAAGAAGTTGGAATTGCCAAGTAGGGATGTTTAGTTCACCATCGAAATAGTTCTAATGAACGATTCTTTCAACTAAACTAATTGAACTAGTTCATTAATTTTCATAGAACTAGTTCACTGCGAACGATTTGCATTATTATGTCTCAACTTCTAAAGAAGAAAATAATGAATGAATAAATTAGAACATATATTTATTATTTTGTGAATGGATGGACTAACTAGTTTAAAAAAAAATATCGATTAGACTCAGATAACAGATTCATAATGCTTATGAATGTGACAATAACATTAAGTCTTATCTTAATGTCATAATGGTGCCGATCTTATGCCCATGTATTGGCTTGGATGTTGCCATGCTCTGTTGTTTCTTGTATTGTAATTTTGAAATAAAAATTGTAGTTGTGGTTAAAATAATTGAGGCATTTACATAAAATATAATTTTAGGTAAAAGTGAGAATGAAAATGTGTTATTTAATGTTCCTAGAAAATTCACAGATTTTTTTTGTAAAGGTTCTTTTAGAAATAATCTAATTATAAATACCTATGAGTTTAAATATAAGTACATAAATATAAAAATAAATTATACTTGAACCATAATTTTATTTAAAACGGTTAATAAAAACAAATCCTAATAATTTTTTGCAAATAAAAACTAACTAATCATAAATAATTTAAAC
Organism: Diabrotica balteata; assembly: GCA_918026665.1. NCBI lineage: Eukaryota > Metazoa > Arthropoda > Insecta > Coleoptera > Chrysomelidae > Diabrotica > Diabrotica balteata. The sequence goes on from OU898277.1 coordinate 137,280,152, forward strand.
CATTTAAACCTAAACATACGATCGAATGAAATAGTTACGAACTACTTGTACGGTAGTGAACTAATGAAAGACTGAAAAAAACGGGCGACTGGCGCCCATTCATGGCAGATGCGATTTTTGAAATCCCCCACTTGGAAACTGAAATTCCCCCAAATTTAAGCTCAAATCCCCCAAACTTAAAATTTTGTCGCATAATTACAATTTTTATAAATTTGAAAAGACTGTATACTGGAACACACTGTACTATAATTTTTTATATTATTTATGTTAAAACGATGGATTAGAATAATTTTTCATGCTAAAACAATGACAACAATGTTACTTCACGATTTATAAAAACTGATGTCACCAGTGATGTCACTTATATCACAGCCACCTAAAGTTATTTTAGATGGCTGTGCTTATACTTAAAAATTAAAATTAAATTTAAAAAAACCTGACTAGAAAATCAGACAACATTGATTATGAGTAGAATTGGAACGACGAGGCTGTGAATCCCATTTATTAACTCATTATTTTCCAAATTTCTTAGCCTTCCGTTTTAGTTATATTCTGTATTTAACGTCACTTTAATCCACAGCCGATATATGGAAGTACATATTTCTAAAACTTACATACATGACCACACGACGGTGATCTATTAAGACAAAATGATCTATATATCAAGTTTACACAGTGGGCATAGTTGGTAAATATCAAGTTGGATTCACTCCAGAAAAATCAACAATTGACCAGATTCATTCAATAAGACAAATTCTCCAGAAAAAATTAGAATTCAATATTGAAACTCATCACCTATTCGTCGACTTCAAGGCCCCATACGACAGTGTCAAGAGAACAGTGCTATACCAATCAATGCATGAGTTTGGTATACCAGAGAAACTTATCCGACTAACGAGAATGACAATGTCTAACTTAGAAGCCACTGTTAAAATACAGAGGGAGAGAGTTCTAGATCCTTTGAGATAAAGGATGGACTCAGACAAGGAGATGCTCTGGCTTGCCTCTTATTTAATATTGTCTTAGAAAAGGCAGTCCGAGATACACGAATTAGGGATGGCGGTACTATTTACAATAGATCGATACAAGTCTTAGCACATGCTGATGACATTGACATAGTAGGGCGTAGCAAGCGAGATGTTGAGCAATATCTCCTAGAATTGGAAACAGCGGCGAAACAGGTCAGTCTAGTCATCAACGAAGACAAAACCAAGTACATGTTGGTTACAAAGGATCCGATAGCAAATGAGGAACGAGAAACAGTCTTTGGAAGTCATACCTTTGGACGTGTTGACAACTTCACATACCTTGGGTCGCTATTGACTGCTACCAATAAAACAAGCGAAGAAATCAAAAGACGAATAAATCTTACAAATAGGGCATACTATGGACTCAAAAGCATTTCCACTCAAGAAACATTCAAAGAAGAACTAAAATTATTATATGTGAGGCCGGTCCTCACATATGGAGCAGAAACATGGACTCTAACGCAGAAAGATGAAAGACTTCTGGGAATATTTCAGCGTAAAATACTCCGCAAAATATTTGGAGCTGTAAACGATCAAGGGCAGTGGCGCAGAAGATATAATTTTGAATTGTATCAGCTCTTTGATGAGCCAGACGTCATAACGTTTATTAAAACACAACGACTTAGATGGGCTGGACACATAATACGAATGCCAGAAAATACCATTGCTAAAATGCTAACCACAGGAACACCTGTAGGAAAAAGAAGCAAAGGCCGACCGCGAATTAGCTGGTGAGATGGAGTAGAAACCGACTTACGAATATTAAAAATCAGAAGATGGCAACATGTTGCCAAAAGCCCAACAGAATGGCGACGAATCTTAGAGCAGACCAAGATCCACAGAGGATTGTCGAGCCAAAGATGATGATGATGATGATCTATATATCAAAACTAAAGCCCTATATTTTTGTAAAATATTTAGATAAGTACATTTTTTGGGTGCCTTAAAGGTATCTACCGAAAAAAACAGATATGAATAGAATAGCCTTTTTTTCCACTTCTATGTACATTCGCAAATTTAATTAACAATGACCACTTACCACCTAAAATCATCCACAATTTTTTTCCCAAAAAATCCCCCATCCGTTTTAGCTCATAAAAATTCCCCCAGACGCTTTAAAATTACCCCAAAAATGGGGGGAAATACCCCAATCTGGCAACGGCGCCGAGCTTGTGTGATGATTGAGACGAGACATCTGGCAACCAGTTCTGTTAGGGTTGGATTTTGATGTCGGTCCTACAAATAGTTCTTTCGCGAACTAGTTCACTGAACTAGTTCATTTTTGTGAAATAGTTCTGTTGAACTAGTTCGTCTAAAAGAACTAATAAGCACACCTCTATTGCCAAACATGCAGTGTAAGGTACTTCAGTGATTACCAGCCATACGGTAGGAACGGCTCTTTATTAGCGTTTATGGCGCGCAGTCTTTATCTGCGATAATAGATGGAGAAAGTTTCAAGAATTTCAAAATACTCATGAGGAAGTTCAGATCCAGCGTTTTGTAGAGGTTTAGCTGGAGGGAATGGAACTTTCTTGGCAGGGTACCTGGTGAGTATTTGCCCTATATGCTAACAAGGCCTCTTTAGTATTTGTTTTGCTCGGATGTTTGAACCAGCTATGGTTCTTAGGACATACTTCCTGCTGAGGGTTAGGATTATGTCCTTAATTGGCGTGATGTTAGCCAGTGCTCATATGTGGGCTGATGGATACAACCAATCTTTTCTCATACAGTAGCGCGGAATTCTAAAGAAAAGAAGAATCTTTTCTCGGTAGTGGATGGACACTTAAATATAAACTAGAATTAAATATATCAAGGAAATATCAATAAATATTTCCTGTCCCCAGCATAATTTATGATTACTAGAAAAGTGTGTCATATCTTCTCAGAACGGTCAAAAGTATTGACTTTTATTACGTCCTTTTCAAAATATTTTGTGGCTTTGTTATTTCTAACAAAATTCAATATAAAGTTAAAACTTTAAGTTTTAATTTTGGTTTTAATTAAGGCCTTTGTTGTGTAAACTAATGTAAATATGACACGTTAAACTTTTCATTAGCATTAATTGCCCCGCAAAACTTTCTTGCACAATGTACTCTTTACTCTATATTAGCTTTTTACAAAAGGCATCATACTATGTGCATTTCCTAGGGGATGCTGTATGAACAAAGTTGCTCCCAAAGTGCAGTATGATTAGTAAATATATAGTTTCTAAGTAACAAAATTCCTAGTTTGTAATTATAAATTATACGCTTGGCTAACTTTAAACTTTAACTTTACTGACTGTTTTATTGGATAATATATTATGATGTCTTTTAAAGAGGATTATTAAAGTAAAGTATTAATTTATTTATATATATATATATATATATATATATATATATACATATATATAGATATATATATATATATATATACATATATATATATATATATACATATATATATATATATATATATATATATATATATATATATATATATATATATATATATATATTAAAACTATCCACGTTAAATAACTTTTGAAACTCTAATTTTTGGGAAAAACGCAAAAACACTTCAATTAATATCTGAAGGGGGAGGCATAATATCATATTTAAGGTTGCTGGAAAATAAATATTTGGATTCTCCTTTTTGGACTGATTTTAGAAATGTATAATACATGATACTTGAAGTGATTAGTTTATAAGAAAAGTAAATACAAAAACAAGAAAATTGGATTAAAAAAAATTATTTTTTAACAATTTTATTACACACATTTAGAACAAACATTTCACTACTAAAAATTTTTACAATAATTGTTCAAAATGAGTGCCTTTCACTTCCATACAATAGCACAATCTATTTTGAAATTCTTCTCTGACATTGCTTAACACGTCTGCATTTAATTGTCGACATTCATCCTCTATTCTTTGTTGTAAATCATCTAGATATTCTGGTTGAGTAGCATAATTTTTGTTTTTAAATACTCCCATAAGAAGAAGTCTAGGGGTGTTCAATCCGGTGACCTAGGTGGCCAATCGATCATCTGTCGTCTTTTACCTATCCAAGGACCGGGAAACGTTTCGATTAAAAATTATCGCACAGGTAAAGCAAAGTGTGGAGAAACTCCATCATGTTGAAATACAACCAAATCATCGGAAAGGTTATCATCATTTTCTACTATTGTTCTAACGATCAACCACTTGCCTATATAATTCAAGATACGCGTACAATATGTGGATCACTCTCAGTCCAGTATCAGCAATTATATCTGTTCACCAAACCGTTTAATGAGAATGAGCATTCATCCGAGAAGCAAATATTGTTTAACAATTGTGGATTGTTAATGATGCATTGTATCATTAATTCGCAACATTCGGGACGGCGATCAAAATCTTCTCCATTTAACTTTTGTACTAATTTAATTTTATATGGATAAAACTTAAATTTATGGAGGACTCGGAAGACTGCAGAAGATGAAACACCGATTGCTCTGCTTATTGTTGACAGTGACTGTGATTGTTAGGAGACTAAGTTAACTTGCCCTAAAACAGCTACTTGGATTGCTTTTTTATTTACAAGTTCCTGTCAGTTATGTTTTTTATTGCAAACTGACCCTCTTGCTCTAATTTTTTCTGCATCAGATCTTGCACAATTATTATTTTTGTAGTATAAACACACAATTTCGATTCTTTCTTGCAAAGTGTACACAATTTCAGCGATCAAATTGCACACTTATCGAAATAAGTTGTTACTTACAAGTTATAACAAATTGTCGCTATTAACCGATTAAAACAAATGTAAAAATAATATTGAAAACCTTTGATAAACCTTGAATAAAAAGTGAATTTTTTTGTTTCTTGGTTTTTGAAGGTACTACAAATAGTACGGTTAAATATTTAGAGTTTAAATTATGCTACAACCTATTTTGTTAGAGTCAATTAAGGTAAGAGAGATACTGTCTTGTTAGCAGGAAAATTGTGTATCTGATAAACTAATCACTTCAAGCCAAAGGTATTATACATTTTTGAAATCAGTACAAAAAAGAGAATCCAAATATAAAATAAAAAAAGGAGGAAGTAATTTAAAAAAAATAAAGGGTTGATACAGGTTGTGAGAGGGTGCATTTTCCAGCAACCTTTAATATGATATGTCTCTCCCTTCAGATATTAATTGACGTGTTTTTGCGTTTTTCCAAAAAATTAGAGGTTCAAAAGTTATTTAAGGTGGATAGTTTTATCTGAAAAGCAATGTGTGTGTGTGTGTGTGTGTGTGTGTGTGTGTGTGTGCAAAAGATTAAATCTTTTGCTCGAATCGGTATCAGTAAAGTGTTATGAATTATTTCCGCCTATCCCAGCGTCATCAGATACTTGGGCTGACACAAATTCGAACTCGAAAAGTCCAACGGATGTCTCCTAAAACTGGACCACTGCAGTGGTTAGCGTATAGAGGTGCCACCTGCTTTGGCAGCCATGAACGAAAACGATATGGCCAATATGGCCGAAATCTCCAAATATATGGCCTCCTAGGCTATATATTTGGTAATTTAATATTAACATACAGCAGCAGCTTTGTTGAAATGTGTCTGATGAGGTTAGGATAGGCCAAAATGATACATAAGATACCTTTATTGATACCGATTCGAGCACGAGAAGTTTACCAGACATGTTAAAAAGTTATTTTGAATAATCTACGGCTTCGTCTTAATTAACAATACTAACGAAGCATTCGCAAACGTCAATTTTCTACTCAATCTCAACTCAAAGACTTAGACCCTCATCGTAGGAAAGCTTTTTTTCCTTAAACCAATGGTGCCACTGACAAAATCGAAAAAACTCTCAAAATGACAAAATAATAAGGACCCTATTTTCTCCCAATAAAAACTATGAATCATCTCTTGTCTGATCAAAAATAAGCTAAAAGTCCTTGAAGAAAAGCCAAATTATCTCAATAAAGTAGAATAGTTTTAGCCTGTCGCATAAGTAATAAAAGTGTCTGTTTCTTTGGTAGCGCTGATTTATTCTCAAGTACTACAGCCTACCAGTATGAGGTTTGGTATCACAAAGCAGGTAGAAAAGTGAAAGCAACAGAGTGGCTGTAACTAGAGTCATAAATTAATTTTCGGGCGTTAATCCGAAATACGACAGGGTAAAACGACTTCACTATAGTTTCATTATTGGAGTATTCAATGTGTAATACAAGGCTTATTTTAAATGGAACACCCTGTATATTAATGAATTATTAAATTAAATTTTTTTTTTTCGAATGATATACGGATATCCTATAACTAGGAGTGATAGTTTTGCCGTAATTAAAAATTTTATTGAACGGAAATTGATTTCAAGTATTTATAATTATTGTTACTTTCGATATTTAAACCCATCATATTGACATATTTTTATAAAAGAAACCAGTGTAGTTGTAAATACATTTTTTTTAAATAAAAATTTTTATGTCTTTGGATTTGTATTCGTTGGGAATAGGATAATTAGTATTAAAAGATGATGATAAAGAAAACAAGAAATATTTGTTGAAAATCTGATGTTTTTTATATTTTCTACGATTCATCAAGTGAAAGACAACTGCTCAAAGTTTTCAAAAATGACGTAGATATTAACGTTATATTTAATTTTTTGTATTATTTTAAGTATTAAAATAAGTTTAATATTTAAATAAAAATAAAACTGCAAAATATATGTATTACGTTGAATTCATAATAATAATAATAATAATAATATATACCTATAACTTCTTACGTGCTTACGAGCATACACTCTTTTTTTTAAATTAAATACATAACGAAACAGAAAGAATTTTAATAAAACAAATAATACAAAATAATACAAAATAAATGATGAACATAAATAATACATAATAATCCAAAACTTAGATGTAGTAGTAGGAGGTGTAGCATATACAATATTTTTTGAATATAACCCCACTTTAAAAAATCCATCTTGGTTAGTCCTGGTGACCTAGGGGGCCAATTATGTCAACCACCTCTACCTATCCATCTGTTTGTAAATTTTCTTAGTAGTTCTTGGTAGTTCCTAACATTACTTGAGAAATGAACAGGAGCTCCGTTCAACTGGAGCCACATTTTTGTTCGTAGACTAAGTGGAAGGTTCTCAAGCAGTGTCCAAAAATCTTGTTTTAAAAAATTTTGAAAATTTGAAAAAACCTACGTTAAGAAAAGTTAAAGTCTTTAGTGCAATCATTACGATTAATTAATATCCATGGTGTTCCATTTAAAATAAACCTCATATTAGATATTGAATAATCCAAAATTGAAACTAAGTTTTTACCACCCTGTAAATAAATGTTTAATAATCAATAATGGAATAAACTAAACCATTACCCAACTTACTTACTTTATCGTGTCCGGACATGTCATTCATAAAATTTCGGCCCAGTATCGGCTACGTCGGTTCCATCTTTGTTGGCGAGCCACAAATCTTCAAGGGTACATCGATGAGGAGAGTTTCTGCATTTAAGAAGATGTTCCATATTCTGTGTTTCTCCACAGTCACAGTTCACATCATCTTGGTCTATTTTTCCCCATTTTGCCATGTTTGATTTTACTGTAGCAACCCCCGTTCTTATCCTATTCAACGTTTTCCACGTTTTAAAGTCTAGGGTCTGGCCAGTCCATTGAACCTGGGTAAGTGGAAAATACTCAGGCGGTTCATCCTGCACTGTTCCAAGGAAGCTCTTCCTAGATTTTAGTCGCTTTTGTGGTGTTCGAGCTTTGTATAGGGCATGCCGATCGTCCGCGATCTGTTTAATTTTCTCTATGTGTTCTGCAGCGCCTCTGCGTGTTGAGGGTTCTGCAAAACCCGCTGCTCTATATAGATTTGAAAGTGACGTTGGTTTTATGCACTTCGTCACCATCCTGCATGTCTCATTTAGTGCAGTATCAACTTGTTTAGTGTGGGCAGATCTGCTCCAAACGGGGCACGCATATTCAGCAGTTGAGAAACACAGTGCCTGTGCCGTTGTTCTTAAAACGTCAGGACGTGCGCCCCATTTACTTCCCGTTAGCTTTCTGAGTATGCTGTTCCTAGTTGTTACTTTCCCTCTTGTTTTTATGCAATGTTGTCTATAGGTGAGGGACCGGTCCAGAGTTACTCCAAGATATATAGCTTGGTTTGTGTGTTCTAATGCATTACCATTCCACACAATTTGGAGTTTTCGCTTGGCTTCCTTTGTGCGAAGGTGAAAAGCGGAGACTTGGGTTTTAGATGGATTGGGTCTCGTACGCTGTCATTGTTTTTAAGGCGGTTTCGAGTTTCTCCTCCACTTCTTCAAACCTATTTCCTTGAGCACATATTGCAAGATCGTCAGCATAGAGGAAGTGCTTGGTTTCGGTCGGAGTAGGTTAATTGTTTGTGTATATATTGAAGAGCATTGGTGCTAAAACACTTCTCTGTGGGAGGCCGTTTTTTTGAACTCTCCACCTACTGACTTTCTCCTCTAGCATAACGAAAAAACGTCTATTTTGCAGTAAGGAATATACGACCTTTCCCAGGTAGTGGTCATTGAGAGTGTCGTATAATTTACGGAGGAATTACCCAACTACTTCGCTATGAGAGAAAATTTGTTATAATTACTTAAATAAGTCGAGAATGAGTCTTCTTTAAAAAAACTTTTTTTGCTTATAATGTAGTAAGTTGTGGTTTATTTTTATTTTAGGTTGCTTTATTATGTAGCAAGTAAAAGTATATAGTATGCACATTTGTTTAAAACTACACTGATTTCATTTATAACAAATATGTCAATATGATGGGTTTAAAAATCGAGAGTAACAACTATAAATATTTTGAAATCGAAAAGAAAATTTTAAATTACGCAAAATATATCACTTCTAGTTATAGGATATACCATTCTATATATACCATTCGAAAGTAGAAAATATTCTTAATATAATAAATAGTTCATTAATATATAGGGTGTTCCATTTAAAATAAGCCTTATTACACATTGAATAATCCAATAATAAAACTACAAATTTTAAACACCCTGTAAATAAATTAATTACTATTAAACTGGGAATAAGCCACAATTAAAGATAAAAATACGTTTATTGACGTTTCAATTTCCACTTCGGAAATCGTTCTCAAAATACAAACAGTAAATTAAACAAATTTTGTTTTTTGTTACATAGTGAAAAATTCTTCTAATAATTTAATTTTATCTGACTCATTTATATTGACAATTCAGATATACATTATGCATTTTAAAGTAGACGACTTTAAAATGATATTGCCAATATTGTTGAGTTGCGCTCCTGGGACGACTTTACTTATAAGATAGTTCATTCGATTACATGAAATCAACTTTAACTTGAGAATATCTGTCAGAAAAAAATTATAGCGTGTCATTCGTCTTTAACAAGAGAAACACATGACATGATGACAGTAAAATTCTCCTGTTAGTGATTCCATAGTAAATTATGAGGAAAAAACCAGGAAAAAAAACCTCATAATACTATCCCGACATTGTAAATATAAATATAAATGAGTCAGATAAAATTAAATTATTAGAAGAATTTTTCACTATGTAACAAAAAACAAAATTTGTTTAATTTACTGTTTGTATTTTGAGAACGATTTCCGAAGTGGAAATTGAAACGTCAATAAACGTATGTTTATCTTTAATTGTGGCTTATTCCCAGTTTAATAGTAATTCATTTACAATTCATTTTCAATTTCCACTTCGGAAATCGTTCTGAAAATACAAACAGTAAATTAAGCAAATTTTGTTTTTTGTTACATAGTGAAAAATTCTTCTAATAATTTAATTTGATCTGACTCATTTATATTTATATTTACAATGTCGGGATAGTATTATGAGGTTTTTTTCCTGGGTTTTCCCTCATAATTTACTATGGAATCACTAACAGGAGAATTTTACTGTCATCATGTCATGTGTTTGTCTTTTTAAAGACGAATGACATGCTATGATTTTTTTCTGACGGATATTCTTAAGTTAAAGTTGATTTCATGTAATCGAATGAACTATCTTATAAGTAAAGTCGTCCCAGGAGCGCAACTCAACAATATTGGCAATATCATTTTAAAGTCGTCTACTTTAAAATGCATAATGTATGTCTGAATTGTCAATATAAATGAGTCAGATAAAATTAAATTATTAGAAGAATTTTTCACTATGTAACAAAACACAAAATTTGTTTAATTTACTGTTTGTATTTTGAGAACGATTTTCGAAGTGGAAATTGAAAATGAATTGTAAATGAATTACTATTAAACTGGGAATAAGCCACAATTAAAGATAAGAATACGTTTATTGACGTTTCAATTTCCACTTCGGAAATCGTTCTCAAAATACAAACAGTAAATTAAACAAATTTTGTTTTTTGTTACATAGTGAAAAATTCTTCTAATAATTTAATTTTATCTGACTCATTTATATTTATATTTACAATGTCGGGATAGTATTATGAGGTTTTTTTCCTGGTTTTTTCCTCATAATTTACTATGAAATCACTAACAGGAGAATTTTACTGTCATCATGTCATGTGTTTGTCTTTTTAAAGACGAATGACATGTTATGATTTTTTTCTGACGGATATTCTCAAGTTAAAGTTGATTTCATGTAATCGAATGAACTATCTTATAAGTAAAGTCGTCCCAGGAGCGCAACTCAACAATATTGGCAATATCATTTTAAAGTCGTCTACTTTAAAATGCATAATGTATGTCTGAATTGTCAATATAAATGAGTCAGATAAAATTAAATTATTAGAAGAATTTTTCACTATGTAACAAAAAACAAAATTTGTTTAATTTACTGTTTGTATTTTGAGAACGATTTCCGAAGTGGAAATTGAAACGTCAATAAACGTATTTTTATCTTTAATTGTGGCTTATTCCCAGTTTAATAGTAATTCATTTACAATGCCACAAGAAAATAGCTTCAGAACAATACTGTAAATAAATGTTTTATAATTAATCATAAAATACATTTAACCAATATCCAACTATTTAGAGGTATAACCCATTTTATTAGAATTTGTTAAATACGTTAGTAATGAGTATTCGTTTAAAGCTTTAAATTCTAAGAATATTCCACATAACTTAGAACTCTCTGTACATAGGTATAGGGAAGTTTTATGAAACTATACCTAATTTTCTGCTGACCATTAGAAAACATATCAAAATATAGGGTGTCCCATAAGAAAAAATATAACTTTGATACGCCGCACTTTATTGGGACATATTTTTTAGAATAATTTTGAAATGTAGTCCTTATCAACCTTTAAATTATAAATTTAAATTTTTTTCAAAATCTTTTACCGTCTCGCTGTAATCTTCCGTCACGTTAGTGGTGACTCACCCTGTATATATAGGTATATTAAATAAAGAGCTAAGATTATTACCATTGTACGAATATGAAAAGTAATTGTCTAAAAGAAAATAAATTCAGCCTTTAGACTCATATGTAAATTTTTTTCATAGCACAATTTTTTCCTTCGATAGCTACAAGCGGAGGAGATTTAAAAATGGGTGTAAATTCCGTAGGTCTTTTGATAATATCCAATCGAGCTATAAATGGTAGCAAAAATATAGGAAAAGAAAAATAGGTACTTACAAGATATTTTGGCCGGCAAACATATCACGAAACGAAACTTTTCACGATAACTTCTGCACGTGGTCACCAACGTGGTCGCATGTCTTCGTTCAACCAACTGTCTCTTGCTTCTCTTTAGAAGCCAATCCATGCTTATGCCGAATGCCGAATTACATCGTTGCCACATGTAACGAGGGGAAAAAGGAACCAGGGAAAAGGACATGAACCAATTAAAGCTCGACCTGGCTCGTCTACCAATGAATGATTACCGAACAACCATTATAAAAATTAATATTAAACTCACCAGTCTTGGTTGCGGGTTGAACCGCGTTGATTTAGATTGCGCCGAGCTTTCGACATCCTCCCTGATGTCTTCATCAGAGCTTCCGAGGTCTCAGACTTCCGAGTCCCCAGACACTACTACACTGATCACTATTCACTTCACTACTACACTGCGAACCGTGAAATCTTTCCGAAGGTTGAGCAACATTTCCTTTTCGTTTCTATTAGAGCCTTCATTATGTCATCATTTGCTTCATCTACATCTTCTATTTCATCGTGCAAGTCTTGAATATGTCTGGTTAGTGTATCTTCATACAGGTCGTTGTTTTCTGGGGAATCTATTTCTTTTTTTTTTTTCCTTTTTTTTTAGAATCATCTTTGTTTTTTCCAATTTGACATTAATAGCATCTTAGCTCGGTTTTAATTTGGAGTCATTTCCTATTGAAAATTTGTTAAGCACTTTGATGTCCTAATGGTGATTATTTCTCTTCTGTTTGTTACGATATAATTTATTTCATTTCTGACACTGCCATCTTGGCTGATACATGGCCATTTAAATTGAGGCCTTTTATCAAAAGAAGAGTTCATCATGGATAAATTTTTCTGACGCAAGAAGTTCAGCAATCTTTTCCCAATAAAGTCGTTCATAATTACTAAGTAATATGCTGGTATGGCATATAACGCTGTTTCTAGGTCCTCATAAAATTCTTCAATTCCTTCATTCGAGTGGAAAATCATTAAAGTATGTCTGGATTATCTTAAGGGCATATCTTGCATATAGTTTGAAGATGAGATATACAATCCTCGCACTTATGCTTATAATTTCAGCTATATTTTGTGTGTGCTTAATGCACCATTTGAAGTTTCTTCTTCTCCTCTAAAATGACATACGTGTCCTTATTTAAGAGTAATTTGGACTTCTCCTCTTTATCTTATTTCACTGAGGCCGATGATGTCCCATTTTATTCTTTTCAGCTCTTTCTTCAGTTTCATGATCTTCTGGATTGATAGAAGAGTTATATCATTTTATGAAGTAATACGCATTTGTCGCTCTTTACAGTAGCCTGATTTTTCCCGGGGGTTTTTAGCAACCTCTGCGTCAAACATGTTCCAACCGCTAGTTTAGTTGGGGATGTTGGAGCCGCCGGAATAAGAGCCATTTAGCAGTTTCGCCTTTCACAAAAAATACGTTTAGAAGTGGATTGAAGAAAGAGTGGATATGAGAATGCTATGGGTTTAGACATAGTTTCTCTGGGGATGAAAGGCTGAAAAATCCATAAGCTCAGGCATGGTCCTATGGGCAGGTGTGCTGTTTCTAGAGTAGATCCATTTCCTGCACTCTTTCCTTCCAGTAGGAACCTACAGTTCTTAATACACCAGACTTTTTCCTTTGCTTTATTTTGATTTACTTATCATTTTTGCTTTTCCTTTTTCCGCTTTCAATTTATTTAGTATGTTATCACAATTTATTTTACTTTTAGTTAGACACATGTCATATAATCCTTAGATCATTGTTCATATACTTTAATAATCGTCTCCCTGTTGTTTTTGTATATCTCCCTTTTCCTGAATTGTTGTTTTGTATTAGTGTTATTTTGTATATATGCTTTCTCTGGACGAAATAATGTTAATAAATGTTACTTTTGGATTTTTATTGGCGTTAACTTCGTCTCAACTTTGGGGTGGTTTTTTTATTGTTTTTCTTCCGCCAGAATTAAGTGTTTGGTCTAAAATTATTGCCTCGACGTTTCTTTTGGCTAGATAGGTCGCTACGTGGCGTGTATTTTTAATATCACCAGATCTGCTGTTGTTTTGTTTGAATGAACCATGTATAAGATCGAGCAGGGTGATTATGCTTAGGATCAGGATCGGTGCATGATCTTTCCTACCTAAAACCTTGGTCTTCTTTTGCTAGTGTTATAATTTCATTCAGGTTATTTGTTATTAGTACAGTTATTAATTTTATTGTGTTTAATAAATAATTTCTCTGTAATTTTTCGGGTTCGATTTGTCTTCCTTTATAAACAGGTATTAGGATACTTGATCTCCATTCTTGAGGTGTTCTCTTTTGTCCTATTATTTTTTAGATTAGTTTTAATAGTTGTTTGGTCATATCTGGTTTTCCGTAGTTTACGAATGCATGTAATATTCAGTGCTCTACTGGTGCTTTTCTATTTTTTAATTTCTTTAATGCATCCTGTATCTCCTCAATATTTATTTCTTCGTCTGTCGTCAATTCTGGTGTTTTTACTTGACAATCGTCACTTTTAGCAAATAGAGATTGAAAGTAGACTGCCCTTGTTTTCTTCTTAATGTGTAATAATGAAAAATAATATTTTATTAATAATATTTAATAATATTTTGGATTATTAGTTTGTTTTTACATGCTTTTAATAATTCTATCTTTACTACTGATCAACCCTGTATAATTATCTCATAGAATAAAGATAATTAAGAACAAGTTTTTATTTTGTAGTCTATATGTTTTATATATTTTTCTTTTGTTACAGATACGCCATTGGTACAATAGAAAATTCGCCAGGCGTTAGACATTTAATCCGAATTACAGACCAAAGTTCTCCTCAGTGGTTCTGCATGACCTGCCGACCGGAAGTTGACCAGAACTCAACATTTTCCGAATCCCAGAACGAAACCACAATCAACAACAGTTTATGGCTGGATTATCCTTGCGATTACAATAACGTGATATTTAGCAAAAATTACAATTATTACATCCAAGAATGTTTGGGGCCAGAGATTCCGATCGTTCTCTTAGTGAAAACTTCAACTAACACAAGAAGAGTAATTTTAGACACTAGTTTCAAACTTAGGAAAAAAGTTCGAAAGTTATCCCCGCCACAAACAAAAACGATTTCTGTCGAGATCGAATATGGCTTTAAGGCTCAAGTGAGATTATATTTACCTGGTATTCTACGGGAGTACGAGGATATTACTTTTCCAATTGTACTTCTAGTGTAAGTTTTAATCCATGGCATCTACGTTGATTTATATAATCTATAGGATCACTAAATTACAAGGGATTTAAGGCGATGAATTATTTAGTTACTGTGAAGATAGGAGCTATAAATTTAAATGTAATATTTAAGGAGTTTAAAATTACCTTGGTTCTAAATTTTAGTTACTATTTTAGACAAAAAATAATATCTAAAAGTGGAATTAAAAATACTCTAATATTTATTCAAAAAGATGTATTTACAATCATTCGAATTCTTTTCTACAATTTCGATGCAGAGTTGTCTATCTGCTTAATCATATACCTGTTTTAAATCATTAATCATGTCATTCACTGGGATATTATACTTAAGGTATTTTTCACATATAGATATCTATCAACATTTATATGATCTAAAGTGGACATTTTTTGTGTGAAATAACACTGGTATTTGCCTATTATTTTCCTCGGAATGATTAAAGTCACGATAAATCTCCTTTCCCTTGTGTTTTGTGCTTAGCTAACCGCTGGCGGTTGTGTCAACTATTCCCAATAAACCATTTGTAGGGATATGAGATGGCCAAGGTAGGATTTTTTGTAACAATGTTGTTGTTTTCGTTTACAGCTTGCAGTTACTAAAATTTCTTTATTCGTATCTTGTACGATTCATGCAACTCCTGAGAGTTTCCGTAGAGTTCACATTGACGTTTGGTTGCTTTCATGGAAGATTTGGTCCAGGATATGACGGCTTTCTGCTAAGAATTTTTTTATACAGTGTGGATATAAGTCTTACCCCTCCTAGTGAACTCCGTTATTTAAGACAAAGATGAAAAACGCTTAGAACCGTCAATTTTTATTTTAATAGAGGTATTTTATAACATAAAAAAATTGTCACCCCTTTCATCTCCTTCACTTGACAGCTACCCCCTCAGATTTTTTAAATAGCAATGGGGGTCGTACGATAGTTCATTGGAAAGGGTTTGAAAAAAAGAATTCTAAAATCTATTACACTTTACTTTAACTTTAAGGATCTGTTTGTTAATAATGATTTATTGTTTGGAGATATACTTTGCGATACAACAATACAAATGTAGGTACACTGGTTTTGCTTTAATATGGGACATTCGGTATAACAAAATTTATTTAAGTTTTATTCTTGAACGTTTATACCGATTTTTTTGCAGAATAAATACTTTTGTATAATTAAAACATATCGTCGTTACAACAATTTTTTAAATAATCTAGTTGGCGTCTCCAGTTTTTGACAACTGTCATAAAAACCAAGCAATTAGCACTATTGATTGTAAAGAATATTGACAATAACTTGAGATTTGGTGAGCTTTAGTGGTAACCTGTCAATTTTTAGTATGCAAAAGTCAAAACAATCAAACTGGCACTACCTCGTAGATTTAATAGACAAATTTGAAGCAAATTTGAAATTTAGTGAAGCTGTGAGAATATTTAGTGAACATTTTCTGAATCGTTGAATTGATCGACATTACTATAGACTACTTGTCACCAAATTTTGTGAAATTGGTTCTGTCAAAAACAAGAATCGGGATGGTAGAAAAAAGACTTCTGAGGAAAAGTAAGTAGATATTTTGTCTCAATTTGTAGTAAATCCATCCAGTTCAACTAGAAATGTTGCTCGCAAATGCGAATTAAGTCACAGGGCCGTCTTAAACATTTTAAAAAAGCAAAATTTTATCCTTATAAGATGAAAATGGTGCACAAATTGACAGATGATGATCCAGATCGACGACTGCGACATTGTGAAACTATGGATAACAATATTTCACAAGATCCAAATTATTTAAGACATATTTGTTTTCCGATGAAGCTACATTCTATTTAAACGGTCATGTACATCGACAAAACGTAAGATATTGGTCTGACGAAAACCCTCGATTGTTTCGAGAGTGTCATACTCAATTTCCCACCAAATTAAATGTTTGGCAGGTATACTAGGGGATCACATTATAGGCCCTTTTTTATCAAAGGCAATTTAACGGGGGAAAGCTATCTTAATCTATTGGAAACACAAAGAATTCCTGAAATTAATTATGTTAAGCACATCAACAATCCAGGCGAATTCACCCAAGATCTTGTTTTCCAGCAAATGGAGCTCCGGCTCATTACGATGCTCGTGTTCGAAATTTTTTAAATAATTTATATCCGAGAAGATGGATTGAACATCCGAGAAGATGGATTCATTGAATGGCCACCAAGTTCACCAGATCTTACTCCTCTAGAATTTTACGTGTGAACTTACTTTAAATCCAAACTGTATGGGACCAGTTGACGAGACTTGATGAACTCCGTCAAAGAATAATCGAAGAATGTAATAGGATTGATATGCAGACCCTACAAAAGGCTAAGGAGGTAACAAAACAAAGAATCTACTTCTGCCAGGAACTAAATGGAGAACATTTCGAGCATCTCCTGCAGTAATTTAAGTTTTCTTTAGGATATTCTTTAGGATTTTTGTTTATTGGATAATTTTTGTATATTTTATTTTAAATAAAACCATTATGCCATACAAAATTTTAAACTTATACATTTTTAAATTCTTCTTTTCAAACCCTTTTCATCGAACTATCTGACGACCCCCATTGCAACTTAAAAAATCTGAGGGGCTAGCTGTCAAGTAAAGGAGATGAAAGCGGTGACAATTTTTTTATGTTATAAAAACCTCTATTAAAATAAAAGTTAATGGGTTCGAGCGTTAGGGGGGGGGGGGGGGGTAAGACTTAATATCCACACTGTATGCATGGAAATTTTTGTTGACAGTAGGTCGAAAATGATTAAAAATCAAAATATACCCTATGTTAACATGTGCTTTTCCCCTGAGGGTGGTTATCACCCCAACTCGGGGGGTGGAAAAAGTTTATCAAAAAAAATTACGGTAGTAAAATTTAGAGACAATACTCTTCTTTAGAGTTTTCTTGAAAAGTCAATATTTTTGTAGTTATTTGTGGATAAATAATCACAAATTACATTACATTGTCCTTGTTCTAAGACGCAAATTGCCAAACTTACTAAATAACATTTTTGCAGGAGAGCAAAAAAAATTTGTCAGTTTTAAATTTAATTAGGAGAAAGTTAAATTTAAATATCGTTTTACATTGCTTGTTTAAAAAACATATTAGTTACATTATATGCAATTTCATTGTAATTTTTTTTACTACAATTAAATGGATATATGCAATTTGCTAATTTATTTTTTGACTCTCTTAGGAATTAGGTCATTTCAACAGTTAGGTATCTAAACAAAAAAACTGTAATCAACATTTTTACAACTTAAAAAAGTATATTATTAATATTTACGTTTTATAAGTGACATAATTTATCATAGAATGCATGATAGTCTTCCTTTAAAGAGAGTTTTAAATCCATTAAGGTGCTTTGTAAAGTTGGGGGAGGGCATTATATGATAAAACAGTTTCATTTTTATTCAGGCAAATATTTCCAGTCTTTGAGTGGCGAATTTTAAACATAATGGAACCATCTGGGTTATATCTCAGAGCTCTAATGTCAGTTACCGCTGCATCTCCTGTAGTCCTTCCGGGTATTATAGAATTAGGAAATTATTAGTAGAGTTTTGGGTTGAGACATGCTGATTGGCAGACTTGAATGCATCTTATCGTATTCCATTTGCGTATGTCCCTTTTCAAGAAACTTTTGTTCAATTATTGTTTTACGTTCTCATGATAAGTCTAAAAGGGCCCTTGAGAGCAATCTATTCCTGTTCTGACAGGTTCAACGATCATTATAAAAAAATAATCTTGTCCGGGCTTCATTTATCTGTATTACATGGTTTCTGTCGAAGCTATTCAAGATTGGTGGAAAATGTTGGCAGTCAGTCCCACTTATCCTTTGTACCAAATGTAGCAATAACTATTCTTCGTTTTCAGATTGAACACTATAAAATTGTGGACAATTAGTTTTGTCTTGTAGTATACAGTGCAGATAGTGGACTTCGGACATTTGCTTTAAATATATCTTTGCACGAATTCCCTGTTTTCTAATCTACACATTTGTCGCATTTATGCAACATAAAATGCTAATAAGTTGTTTTTGGTATACTATTCGTTTCTATAAAGCCTGTAAAGCTCCAATTTGAAGGTCCAAACTGGCGCTAAATAAAGTTTATTATTCGATTGCCTACAATAATGAAAGTCCATTTTGGGTAAAGTATTTAAATTTCATTCATGTTGTTTTGATCCATAATTGCCTAAATTCTAAAAATTAAAATTTTGTAGAATGTTTGTTTCTATGAAAATTTACGTTTTATTAATAAAAGTGTATGAAATACCATAAACCTTTTTAAAGGGTTGGTAATCAGACTAACAGGGGTTTCATGCAAATATATCAAATTTTTTCATCGGTTGTATTTCAAAAATAATCCAATATATCCACGAGCAGAATTTTTCATTAAACAGCAAACGTGTTGAATTATGTTTTGGATTAACATACCGCAGTGAATTTACAAGACGCAATAACTGGACTTAAAATTTTAATTATCGCTTTGTCTTGTATTGTTTTAACGCTATACTTTTTAGCAGGACATTTAAAATATTTATTTTAAATTCAATGTAAACTTAGAAAATATTTTTTTCGTTTATATATCTTTATAAACAAGAGATTTCGTAAACTATTGTGTTTTTTATTAAACAAAAAATAATTATATTAAGCTGCAAAAAAAGTGGCCACCCTATAAATTTCCGAAAATAAAAATTCGTTGGAAGTATTATGCACTGTTTCATATTGCATCTTAAATTAAATATTTTCTGCGATCTTGTATGCTTATTTTTGACAGTTTCGACGTTTATGGTTACGGTCATAGAAGAGTTACCTCACAAAGAGATGATCAGTTTAATGTGGTTGAACCCTTAAGAAATCGCCATTCCACTGCAATTGCTAAAGAAACCTTCTGCAGAAGGTTAAAAAGGGAATCAAAGGAGATAAACGGTTAGAAGATGCCTCAATAAAAGAGGCCTGGTGACAAGAAGGCAGGCTATTGTTCCCGAATTACAACCCAGACACTGTAGGAATGGATTAATTTTTTCTCGGCAACATCAACACTGGGATATACAGGATTGAAACTGAGTTCTCTTTACTGATGAATCGTGGTTCTGTTCGAAGTCTGGTGATTGCCCAGAGAGGGTTTGAAGGTGGAGAAATAAAAGATATGCCCAAGCTTGTATGTCCCAGAGAAGAAAGTTTGGCGGTTGTGGTATCATGGTTTGGGCTGGGATCTCATTTAAAGCTTGAACTGAACTTATTTTCATCAATGGCCCTCTGAATACTTATTGGTATATAAAGGATGTTTTGGCAGAAGCAAAAGTTTCATTTGGTTTTTTTCTTGGGGACAATTTCGTCTTTATGCATGATAATGCATGGCCGCATACTGCAAGAATCCTGCCATATTACTTGGGGAAAGTTGGAATTAAGACTCTAGAATGCCCAGCCTGCAGCCACGATCTGAATATTATGGAACATCTTTAGGATGAACTTTATCGTAGGGTTATCAGTCATCCAGCCCAGCCGAAAAGTCTTGCAAAACTTTAAAACATGCTTCGTGAAGAATATGAACGTATTCCTTAAGTTTTTGTTCAAAATTTTTTCCTCTCCATTCCAAATCGTGTGCAAACGGTTATCAATGCTTTAGGGCATAATAACTTAGTCGTTGCCTAGTCCCAAGTCCAAGATAAGAAAGGAGGAAAGTTAAGCAAGGGACTAACTATTCCTTCTTGTAAAAAAACATAGTTATGAAAACGAAGCACATGTCTCGGATAAGGACGGATCTTTTCAAGGTTAATAGACTTTGCAGCGTCCCACAACCTATTAGTAAAATCGACAATGTTCAAACACAAGAAAATACACAAACAAACATTGGTCTCCAACGACGGCGTCACAAGAAATCAGATCGATCATGTTCTGGTAGATGCCAGGAGGGGTAGTAATTGTCTAGACGTAAGAAGCTTAAGAGGAGCTGATGGAGACACAGATCATTTTCGGGGTAAAAGCGAAGATAAGGACAAGAGTAGCGTCCAAAAAACACAAAAGAATACTCCATAACGAATAATAACGTGGAATAACGAAGTTCTACGTAATAAGGAGACAAAACAAAAATTTCAAAAGGCTATAAAAATCGCTTTAACACAGACAGAAGACTATAATAACATATACTCGGTTTGAAAAAATATCAAATTAGCTCTGACAAGCGTATTAGATAAAATACTACGACACAAAAAGAAAATAACAAAAAATGTTTCAATGATGATTGCCTGAACTCCATAACAGCAAGAAATATGGCTAGAAGGAACATGCTACAAAACCCCTCGCACAACAATAATAAAATGTATAGACAATGAAGAACAGAGACAAAAAACTAATGAACAGGAAGAAAAGAGAGTATCAGGAACAAATGATTAGAGATTTAGAAGAAAAAAGAAAGAACAACCGAGCGAGACAGTTCTTCAAGGGAGTTTCATATATCAAGACCGGGTACCAAGAAAAAACAGGAAACTTCCTTTAAAGCGATAGTGCACAGCTTATCACGGATGACAAGGAAATCATAAAAATCTGAAAGGAATACTTCTATCAACTATTGAATGACCAATCTAGCAGAAATACATCAAACATAGAGGTACATACAGCTGAAATAGAAGACAAATACCCGACATACGAAGAAGTAATACAGACAATTAAAAAACTTAAAAATAATAAGACACCAAGTAGCGATGATGTACCCGCACAGTGCTTAAGACATGGAGGAGAAGCGTTGTAAAGTTCTATATACAAGCTAATTTAAGACATTTGGCGAGAAGAAACAATGCCAGATGAATGGAAAGAAGGGGTTATTGTACAAATACACAAAAAAGGAAACAAAAAAGCAATGTGTTAACTACAGGGGAATAACACTCTTAAACACCACCTACAAAATCCTTGCAAATATCCTGTTAGAAAGAACCAAAACATATACGAAGAAATCGTTGAGGATTATTAATGGAGATTTAGACCGGGCCGCTCTACTATTGACTAGATATTCACAATAAAACAGATAATGGAAAAATGCTGGGAGTTTGATTGTGAGCTTCATCAGATGTTCATAGATTTTAAACAAGCATTTGATAGAGTAGGCAGGGACAGACTATGGACAGTGATGCAGGAATTTCGCTTTCCAAAATAACTAGTCAGGTTGATACGAATATGAATGGAACGGTTACGATGTTAGGTGAGAGTTGAACAACAATACTCGGAGACATTTGAAATAAACAATGGACTAAAACAGGGAGATGCACTCTTTCATCACAACTCTTCAACTTGGCTCAGGAGCATATTATCAGAAGTGCAAGAATCGAAAAACCCAATACAGTATTTCATCGAGAGGGACCAAACTTACTACTGGCATTTGCAGATGATATCGATCTAATAGGAAACACACGATTAAGGATGAAGGAGACGCTCTTGAGGTTCGAGAAGAAAGCAAAGAAGATGGGGCTCCAAATCAACGCAAACAAGACGAAATATATGTATATGAGCCGCAATAACCAAAGCAGAGACAAAATCGGTCAGAACATCTCCATCGATGACTTTAACTTTGAGCGCGTTAGAGAATTCAAGTATCTTGGAACAACAGTAACTGAAGGCAATAACGGATCACAAGAAAAAAACAACAGGATTCAGGACGGCAACAGATGTCTTTTTGCCCTCCAAAACCTTATAAAATCGAAACAACTAACACGACGTACAAAGATACAGGTCTATAAAACAATCATACGACCCGTTATGATGTATGGAAGCAAAACATGGACGATAACGAAGGCAAACGAAGAGAGACTTTGTGTTTGGGAAACAAAAATTCTACGAAAAATCTTTGGTCCTGTGCTGGATGAAGCATCAGCGCAATATAGGATAAGAACTAACAAAGAGCTCGAAGAACTTTACCCAGACGCCAACATCATAAAAAAAATAAAGTCCAGAAGACTCAATGGGCACGACACCTCAGAAGACATTCTGACGAACGAACAGTAAGACTGGTTTGGGAGGAAGTCCCAACTGGAAGGAAACCACGCGGACGCCTTCGTCTCCAGTGGCGACATAATACTGCAGGAGACCTAAGCACTATGGGCGTAGAGAATTGGATGGAGGTTGCTCAAAACAGGAAACAGTCGTTCACTCGTAATTTTTATTGTTTGTAATTTTTTTCGTTATTACACTATTTTCTTTTGTAGCCTTCTAATTAAATAAATTATGCTAAGAAATTAAACAGTAAGGGCCATTTTTTATTTTAAAAATAAAAAATGTTGAGAATACAATATAAAATAGTGCATAAAACTTCTATTGAATTTTTATTTTTGTAAATTTATAGAGTGGCGATTTATTTTGCCGCTCAGTGTATATATGTAAAATAGTTTAACACGTTTCATCTTTTTTTAAATATAATATACAAATAGTATAGAAAAAGAATACTCATTTTATAAAGGCCGTATGACACTACGCATTTTCTTGTATCATTTCTTATATCGTTTCTGATATAGAAAGTTATTTATGTTTTCTTGTATCGTTTCTTGCACGTACATTTTTGCCCTGTATGACACTATGCAAGTTCTTTTACCAAAAATTGTATAAGATTTGGCACATGATTGGTCGAAATTTTGACACCTATAAAAATAAAACTGCACTACCTGAGGACCCCAAGCTACTGGGGACTGAGGACAAATGCTGTTGATTATTTTTTAAAATACTATGGTGCAAAAATGAAAGAAATAAAATGTCTCAATACTAAAACTAAATTAGAAACCATAATTTTTGAAGATATTCAACAGGCTGTAATGGAAGACAGAAATAATAAATAATTGGGTTGTAATAATTTATTTGTTTTTTTTTTAATTATGTGTTTGAATGGCATGCTCTTGAAATTCTACTCTCTTATTTCGAGATATAAAATAATCTTTAAACTCATCACTAATTTTTAGAGCGGTTATGTATTCTTTTTAGTAAAACATCTCCTACTTTCAGTAGTTCCGATGCTATTTGATCCAATCCCTGTGATTTTTTGTTTTTCAATTTGGCTACTGATGTTCTAATCTTGGTTATTGTTAGTGGGCACTTTTCTCTGATGTCTGCTTGGTCTAATTGTATATCTCCTTCAGCCGCCAATATAACAGAAAACAGAAGTTTTACGTTTTTGCGGCTTTGCGCACAAATTGGCGCATTTCTTGTACAAGAAAATGCAGACGACACAAATTCTTATATTGTTTCTGATATAAGAAACTATACGCTTGTATGACACTATCCATTTTTTGTTATATCAGAAACGATACAAGAAATGATACAAGAAAATGCATAGTGTCATACGGCCTTAAGTTTTACATTTTAATTTTTGGTATTTTGACACCTATCACCAAACTATAAACACCAATATATAAATGCAGATACAAGTACATGAAGGGCCTATGTGACATTTACAAGTTATTGAGCCCTTAATTCATTAATCTGCTTTCCTAATTTTTATTTTTTGTTAGGTACATTTTACGAAGTTTGTAGGATCTTAATTGGGTAATATTTTTTATGTTTAAGTTTGGAAGAATTTTATTGTTTTTTTTTTAATTTAAAAGTTCAAATGGTTCTTATTCTGATTTTTTTTCTTTTTTCTTGTCCTATTATTATAAGCTTTATCCATAAAATTTGTACAATTTTCAGTGGCAATAATGCATATTACTTATTTACTTACTTATTTATTTTTATTGCTATTAAGGCTAAAAAATAACCAAAAAATTAGTTCTAGAGCATTATAATAAATATACTTTATTCTACGTTCCACGTTAAGAAACTAACATTGCGGAGATAGGGCTGTATTTCTTATGGACGATAGAAACGCAGCGTTGCCACGACACACACAAGCTTAATTTAGGGTTGTATAATTTGTATTTTCGTTTCCACAGACATGAATTAAATTAATGTTTTTTAACGTAATTGACCAAAAGTGCCCATTCGAAACAAGAGATGAAAAGTAGGGAAAATGATTTTAATTAGATAAATAGTATTTACAAAAGATAATCTTATTTTATCTTATTTTAATTATAGTAACGACAGTTTATTTGTTTTTCGGTGAACCATGAATCATAGATATCAGTAGAAAATATTGCTTAGTTAAATCATGCATTTTGCCGCATATTAAAGTTTTAAAAGCAAATAAACGGACTTGGAATGCGTATACTATCTAATTACTAATTGCAACTTAAAATAATACGATTTGCGTATATCAGCGATTTTATGTCGTTCTCGGACTACATAATGATAATAAGGCTTTTATTTAGTAGTTATTCTGACTTTACAGTTAAATGTTAATTGAAAATGAAAATTCAAAAATTAAGCAAAGGGAATATCTTGGACATCCGTGCAAGAGTGTCTGAGAGTTTTGGCAACACTGATCTCCATAAGCGTAATTTTATTTTCTTAACTTGAAACAAAGAATAGAGATGGGATTGCAATAAATCTTAATTCCTATGGCCAGCAAAAAAATGTCGTTATCTGTATGCTACTACAACAAAATAAACAATCCTACGGTTTATATCAAAGTAGCCAATATCCATTATAATAATATAATTTTATTTCTTATTACTGAGAGTACAGGTTATTTATTCGCTATATTTTAGTTATGAATATAACAACGATGTACCTGTGAAAATAAATATTTAAATTTTCCGACTTTTGTGTCTAAATCGTTTTTATAAAAATTTGCTCAGATTGGTTAAGGTAGGAGATTGTTACTTTTAATAAGGTACTTTTCAATTCTAAAATTAACTAATTTAATTTTTATAATTCATACAATTAGGTACCCCAAATTAAAAAAAAAAACATTAATTTTCCTTTAATAAAACCAGAGATATTGCGACTTTCATTTTGAAATTATGAATTCAGTTTTTGCCGACATTTTGACTAAAAAAATTAACTTCCTGTATGCCTCTGTTATTTTAAATGTTTATAAGCTTAATATCGCAGTACAATTTTAAACATGTTTTACAATATTTAACGAAAATAATTTTTTAACCATGTAATGGTTTTTTTTATTTGAATTGACGTGTCTCGACATCTATGGCCATTGACACGGGTACAAAAACATCTGGAATATTACATTATACATATAAGATGATTACATTACATAAGATAAATACAGTATTTTTTTACACAATATAAATACAGCATTTTTTTTGTTTTTGAACGAACAATGTTACAACAATATTGTTATATACGGTAATATAATCTACAATCTTTTAAAAAGTCAATTAGAGCACTGTACATATTTGGCGAACTAAGTATCTTTTTCACGTTACCGTTTATATTATGAGCTAATCTATATAGTCTATAATAACTGCACTCGATGAGTAAGTGTTCTACTGTAAGGCGCTGATAATCACAATTTTCACAAGCAGGTGGGTTTTCGGAAGTCATCAGGTATCCGTGAGTGATGCGTGTGTGTCCTATTCGAAGTCTTCTAATTATAAGTTTGTCCCTTCTAGTCATTGTAGGTATCTTAAATGAGTAAACAGTAGGATTGATTAAAAGAAGTTTTGAGTTTTGTCCATTCCGATGATTTTGCCATGTTTTGCAAGTGTTTTGTTTTATGGTTGCTGCTACATCTTGATGAAGTTGAATTTTTTCTAGGCTTAGGTCAGAGCAACTTGCTTTTCTTGCTGCGATGTCTGCAGACTCATTTCCACGTATGTCCACATGAGACGGAGTCCAAAGAATGGTTATTGATGTTGCCCTGCTGTGGTTTTGATGACAGATATGTTGAATTTTTTGGACTATCGGATTTAACGAGTATATGTTGGCAATGGACTGAATTGAAGAAAGAGAATCAGTGCAGATAGCTAGAGATTTTGTATTAGGAGAAGTCATGTCAAGAGCTTTAAGGATACCATATAATTCTGCAGTGTGAATACTACAAGTGGTTGGTAGTCGATGTAGAGCTAAGGTTATGTTTTCAGTACAGACCGCATAGCCAGTATTGATTTCATCTTTAGATGCGTCGGTATAGAGAACTTGATTGTACTGTTTTGCATTTATTGCTTCTTGAAACAATTGTCTAAGGAGGTGGAAAGGAGTGTCTTCTTTTTTATGTCGAGTTAGACTAGTATTGAAAGCAGGTAGCTTATTGGTCCATGGAGGATTATTGGAAGTACTGATGGGGGTAGTTATATTCAGGTCTATAGCTACTAGCAAAGGATTTACTACCATGTAATGGTTTAATTTGATAAAATAAGGCATTTTCTGGTGTTTCTAAAATTTATGTAGACCTAATAGTTTACGCATAAGAACGTTGTAATTAAAAGCTTTCTGAGACAGACAATTTTGCAATACCTTTAAGTAAAAATTTTTAAAATTTTTGTAGTTGAATATCACCTTATTGTCCCTATTGTCACGCAAAATTGAAGTTGTTTGTGCATTTTTACAAGAGTTATTAAGAATTAGTAAAAAGTCGACTATGTTCCAAAAATTAAACATGAAATTAACAAAAATAACTTAGAAATAATAATAATAACAAAAATTATTTTTAAGGCTTTTCTAGCTTTTTTAGTCAAATTGTGTCACTTTTTCGAATAATTGATTTTGAATACTTCACCTGACGTATTCAAAATCAAATAGCGACCTTACATTGCTTATGTATTGTTTATAAGAGAAACATAGAAGTTTATAATAACATTAAACTTGCATATTTTGTTTATTATAAATTATATTTATCACCAAATTTATCAAAAGTATTTGAAAGACCCTTGTATCAAAGAGTGTCACGAAAAACCATTTTTATTTGTTAATTCTCATGGTCTATTTTACCTTCATTCACTGTAGTATAAAGCAATACAAGATTATTGAAGTGAATATTTTTACAGTGATGCCGCACCGTCTTCCCAAACCGTATCTTCCAAATGGGAAATATCATGGCCATGGTTTTTAGCAAGTACTAGAAACTACGTAGTAGCTCAAATAGATGCCAGAGGTTCTGGTTTTCAGGGAATAAAAATGAGAAGAGAAATACAACGTAGAATAGGCCTCATTGAAGTACAGGACCAGCTAGCAGTGCTCACTTACTTAAGAGATACTTTTAAGTTTATCGATAAAAGCAAGATTTGTATTATTGGTAGAGGATATGGCGGTTTCGCAGCTGCAATGATGCTTTTACAAGATTTTCATCAAGTTATAAATTGTTCCATTAGTATATCTCCTATTACTAATTGGAGGTATTTTAGTAAGTACATATTTAATTAATTACAAAAATATTATTAAATTGAAATAACATTACCTATTGGTTTTCTATATAGAAGTTTTGGCAATTTTTTTTGTATTAAAAATCAAATTACTATATCAATAAGCTACTAATAAGGAGCTCATTGTCGAAAAAAATTTCATTTGGAAGTCTAACTCACTACCGGGATATCATGGTAAAGATAGTGGTAAACCTCTGCATTTTTTATACGCATCGATTTGCTTTAAATTTTGACAGTAGATAAAAAATAGCTTTTTTTAACCTATTCTCTATCTTTCCATTGTTGGATATAGGTATCCCCCAGTTGTCTCCTTCTTTTCCTATCTTGAGCTGTTCTCTGCCATATGGGACCTCCTTGATTCCTGATGTTATCTTCCCACCTTATCTGTGGTCTGCCTCTTGATCTCTTTCCATTATATGGACGCTACTTTCCGATGGCATTGTTCCATTGTCCGTCTTGAAGACGTTCATTGTGTCCAGCCCATTTCCATTTCAGTTTTGCTGCTTGTTCTATCGCTTCTACTGTAATGTTCTCGTCCTGATCCACTGGTTACGTTTTCTATCTTTAAGTGATATACCCAACATTTGTCTCTCCATCGCTCTTTGTGCCTTCCTTATCCTATTCAAATTTACCTGTGTAAATGTCCATGTCTGTGCTCCGTATGTGAGCACCGGTATTAAACAGGAGTTATATACCTTGCTTCGTAAGTATAGAAGGATTGTTTGATTTTTTAGAACGTAAGAAAGTTTGCCGAACGCTTCCCATCCCATTCTTACTCGTCTCGATATTTCGGCTACTTGATTTTCTTTGTTAGCTCTGACTGCTTGTCCTAGATAGATATACTCATTTACCTGTTCTATTTTTTCTGTTTGTATTTTTATTGCCTCTTGGTCTTCCGTGTTTGTCATTACTTTTGTTTTGTTGAAGTTAATTTTGAGGTCTTTTTGCAGTGATATTCCATGAAGTTCATTTAGCATTATTTCCAGTTCTTGTCGTTCCGAGGAGATTAGGAGTATATCATCCGCATATCTAAGTTGATTTAGGTACTTTCCGTTAATACATATTCCTCTGTTTTCCCAATATGTTGATTTTATTATATCTTCGAGGGTCAAGGTAAACGGTTTAGGTGAAATTATATCGCCTTGTCGGACTCCTCGTTTAACTTTTATAATTCTACGTTATTAATTTGTCGTCCAGAGTTACGGTCATGGTTGCATTTTGGTAAATATCATGTATCAATTTTCAGTATCTTGAATCTATTCTACTATTGACCAGAGCTTCTTTAACCGCCCAGTATTCAATGCTGTCGAAAGCCTTTTCATAATCTACGAATGCTAAGTACAGCGAAAAGTTGTATTCATTGGTTTTCTCAATTAATATTTTAAGCGCATGTAGATGGTCGATTGTGCTGTATCCTTTCCTGAATCCGGCCTGTTCCACTGGTTGATAGTTATCAAGTTTATAGGTTAGTCGGTTGTTTATTATTCTTGTGAAGGTTTTATATAGTTGTAACAAAAGGAAAATAGGACGGTAGTTGTTTAGGTCTGTTCGGTCTCCTTTCTTATGTATTAAGATTGTGTTGGCATTTCTCCATTGTTTAGGTATTTTACCTTCAAACAGACATTTGTTGAACAGTATTTTTAGCATTTTTTTATCGTGTCTTCTTCTTCTTTTAGCAGTTCCGCCAGTATTTTGTTCTCACCGGCCACTTTATTTCTTTTCATGTCGTTTATGGATTTTTCGATTTCATCTTCAGTTATTTCTGGTAATACTGAGCCAACATTTTGTATTTTCCTCGAGAGATTCTGTTTGGATGATAGTTTTGGGCCATTTAAAGAACTGTATAGGTCTGTGTAATATATTTCTGTGATTTTTACTATTTCTCCTAGATCTCTTTCTTTATTGTTCTCAGCTTTGAACATGATTAGTTTTCTTTTTCCTATATTTGTCTTCATTGTTTTTAAACTTTTGTTCTTTTCTATGATTTTCTTAATGCGATCTTCTGGGTATTTCTTTAAATCTTCCTTTATCTGTTTTCTTATGGTTTTGTTTAGTTCGGCAAACTCCACTGTATTTCTTTTGTTATCATTTAAGAGTTGTCGTCGTTTTTTTTAGCATATCTTGTGATATAGCGCCAATTTTTTGTTGTCTTCGCTTTTGTTTATTAGCAATCTTCAGGCCTACTTCTAGTAGTTCTGTTGTTATTTTATTGTTTAATTCGTCTAGTTGCAAGCCATTTAGCTATGATATGTCACTCCTTTTTAGCTGGTTTATGTATTGCTCTATGCGTTCTTTAAGAAGTTCTGTATCTATCTCTTTTTTAGATGGTTTAAATTTTTGTCTGTCTGTTGTGGCGTTAATTTTGATTTTGGCACTAACAATTCTGTGACCACTTTCTACGGAAATCATTTTTATGACAAAAACATCTTCTACTCTGCTTGTGTTTTTTTTTATTGAAAAAGGTATTCATCGGATATAGACCGTTCGTTTTCATATAGTTCATCAATGTTTCTCTTTTTTCGTTTCGTGTTTCATATCCAAAGTTGCCGATTTTATTTTCTGCTTTTTCTAGTTTTCTCCCTAATTTAGCATTAAAGTCGTCTATAATGTTTGTGTAGGTGCTTTTGTATTTGTTCACTGTTTGTGTCAATGATTCGTAGAATATCTCCACTTCTTCAGCTTAAACATCAAAATTTACCCTATGTCAGTATGTACTTTTTCTCTGGCAGTGGTTACCACCCAGACTCTAGGGTGGAAAGTTTTATAAAAAAAATCAATGTAGTCGCTGGAACAGTGAATTTGAACTTAACAGTTTTTAAACGTTTTCTCGCAAATAAGGAAAAGTGGTACACATTAACACATAGTACACAATAAAATACCGTTACTAACTAAATCAACTTTGCATAATGCATTGCGTTCGCCTACAGTAGTTTGTTTTGATATACGGAGTAGTAGACAATATGCGACTTGTTTTATTGTTGTTTGTGCCTGAGATTTAAAAACTGGAGCGTTTATAAAACGGTATGTTGGTTATAAATAGTTTTAGTTTTCGTCTACATGTCGTTATAATACTTGCGATAATTGCCTTTTAACCTATAAATATCGTTGCCAATATTTGTCGGGTTTTACGTTTACATCCAACTGAAACATCTATGTAGTACATATTAAAGCATAAAGTGGTGGTAAGCAATGACACATGTTTTATTGTGTATGATTCTGAATCATGATTCAAAAAGTAGAAAAAAAATTTAAACCAAGAACAATCATGTGTAGAGACAAAGAAGAAGATATAGTAACTCAACAGAGTGAAATAATACAAAGGTAGACAAAATTCTTCCAAGAAAAGTTTGAAAAAAACGAAGATCGACTATATGATAGAATTATACTGGATCAAACGGATACCAGAGAAACAAATCCCCTTCAGTAGCTGAAATGCAAGAAGCAGTTACCAGACTGAAAAACAACAAGTCACCCGGATAAGACAACATTAGCGCAGAATTAATAAAGGAAGATGAAGACTCCCTATTGAATGCCATACACGAACTAATAGTGAACATATGGAATAATTAACAACTGCCACAATACTGGAATACCGAAGTAATTATTCCACTACATAAAAAGGGAGATCAGCTTAAATGTAAAAACTACCGGGCAATAACGTTGCTGAGTGTGGCATATAAAATAAAATACTGTCAAATATTGTGTAAAACCGATTGAGACCGTATGCGGAACAAATAGTTGGGGCATATAAATGTAGTTTTCGCAGGCAAAAGTCCACAATAGATCAGATCTTTGTCTTGAGGCAAATCTTAAAAAAGACTTGTGAATTTAAAATAAACACACATCATCTTTTCATTGACTGTGAGAGTGCTTGTGATAGCATCCATCGAGAATTTCTAATCTATGCTCTGGAAAAGTTTAATATTCCAACTCAACTCATTGATATAGTAAATGAGAATAGAGAATGGAGTTTTAAATTCCATAAAAATCAGGAAATTGTAATACTTAGGACACATCATGAGAGGTGAAAAATACGAACTACTAATGAATATAACGCAGGGTAAAATCAAAGGCAAAAGAAGCGTATGAAGACGTAAAAACTCATGGCTACGCAATCTCCGTGAGTGGTTTGGATGCAGTTCAATTGAATTATTCAGGCGCGTAGCCAACAAAATTATAATTGTCAGAATGATTTCCAATCTCCGATAGGAGAGGAACTTGAAAAAGAAGTAGAAGAAAACGTTAATGTGCCCACAATTGATAACATATTTTTTATGTTTGCAACAATGTGAATTCATTAAATTACATCCCATAGCAAATGTACAAATTTGGAAACTAGCAAAGAAAAACATGCTGGTGAGTGGGCTAAAAGAAAGTTATTTTTTGAAACTGATGGATATCCAGAACAATCCAGATATGAAAAATATCTTTTTTCATGAAAAAAAAATTTCATATCCAGGTATGAAAAAATACAAAGTATCTAGACATAACGGTGAAACAATCAGACGACACCAACCCACATATAAATAACCTTTTGTATACAGAATTGTGGTATTCTTGTTCCTATAGTATTCAAAAGTCTATTTTGTGTTTTGTATATAGTTGTGCAAACGTAAGATTTGTGAAAAGTCAAAGACTGTCATGGCTGGGACATGTGCAGAGATAAAACAATGCAAAAACACCAAAGAAAATATTACAATGGAAGCCCATAGGAAGGCGAAAAAAAGGAAGGCCCAGAACGAGATGGTTGGATGACGTGGAAGACGACCTGAAAACAATAAACATAAGACAATAGAGAAGATACAGTACTCCTAGCTTCTAGTCAAGAAGATCTGCAAACACTACTTGATAGTGTCGTTGAGAGTTGTAGGGAGGCAGGTCTGGATCTTAACATAAGGAAAACCAAAATACTCGTAATAAGTAAACAACAGAATATAAAACCGTCTATATATGTAAATAATACCAATCTTGAGCAAGTTGATAAAATCGTCTACCTTGGACAGCAATTAAATTGTAATGCAGAAAATCACGGCGAAATTAGATCTAGAATAGAGCAGGCTAGAGCTGCTTTTAGAAGGATGTCTAAGGTGTTATGTAACAGAGACCTAAAATTGGCATTAAGGATCGCCTACTTCGCTGCTACGTGTTCTCGGTCTTACTTTATGCTGTCGAGTCCTGGACTGTTAATAAAATCGATCTAAATCGCCTTGAGGCTTTCGAAATGTGGTGCTATAAAAGAATTTTAAAAGTTTCCTGGGTGGAGAAGATTCGTAACTCCAAATTACTAGAACGTCTCAGCAAGACTACTGAAATCATAAAAAGCATCAAGCAGAGAAAGCTGGAATATTTCGGACACGTAATGAGAGGTCCCAAATATAGATTGCTACAAAATATCATGCAGGGAAAAATAGCAGGCAAACGCAGTCCAGGACGAAGAAGAACCTCATGGTTGAAGAACTTGCGAGATTGGTATGGTGTAGATACAAGCATGCTATTTAGGGTGGCAGTGAATAAAATTAAAATAGCTATGATGGTAACCAACGTTCTGAAAGGACATGGTACATAAAGAAGAAGAATGGAGAAGAAGGGCACAAGAGAGATCTGACTGGAAGGACATACCCAGACAGGCAAAGACCTATCCAGGGTTATGATGCCAAAAGAAGGAGAAGAATATACTTGTGCAAGAAATTAAAAACTTTTGTGTGCTTTACTTGCACAAACAGAAAAAGAAAATTAAGAATTTTATGAATGGTCAATGACTGTAATTATATGTGACAATGTAACTATGTGTTTATGGCCAATAACTGTGTAGTTCTGTAGGTTTTCAAATTTGTGTTAATTTTGATACATTATTATTTCTTATTAAAATAACCCGAGTTTTTATAAAATTTGATGTTTTAGTTCTATTTAAAAACCAACCCATACAAAATATTTCACTTTAGAAGATACCAATTTACAATTTTAATTCAATTGGCAATTCTTTAAGTGGCCAATTACTGTACCCGTTACCCTATGCGTTAAACAAATAAATTGTTTTAAATATCTATGCACATTTTGATAAATAGTTTTATTTCTATAATATATTTCCACCCTTGGTAGTTCGTAGCTCACATCGAACTCACCGATCCATAAAATTCATTTGTTTTGTTTTTACCTTTTATCAACAGTCATGGAGTGTTTGCGTAACCGATCCGAATAAATTAACCAGTCACTTAAAGCCCCTTGAAAATTGCATCAACGGTACGATCCTAAAGTTAAATTAGTTTCCGATCAGGAACTAAGTACATAGTTGCCCGGTTGTTTCGATTATCTAGTCTTACAGAATAATTGACATTTTCGAAACCAGGATTATAAAACTTTAACAAGTTTAAAACTTTTTTAAGTACTTGCTAAGTTCTCAATTTTAAACTTACAAGAATAAAAAAAAAATGAAAAAGAAAGTTTATATTACCTCCTTAAAATTGGCGAATAAATGATGTCAAAGTTTCATTATAAAGGTCAAGGATTTGGTTAGGCCGTCTATAAAAATTGATTTAAATATTCAATATACAGAATGTTTCAAAAAGGTATGTCATAAATTTAATCAGGTATTCCAGGGACAAAAATAAATTGAATAAAAAGAAACAACAAAATCTAAGCGCAAAAAGAACTTTTAAGGGGGGTGTGCAGCCCTAAATCCCCCCAAACTTTTGAGCATGTTGAAATCAAATGAATTTTGTGGCATCATTAGTTTAACATATTGTTTTTAAAACTTTTTTGCCTGTTATCACTTTTTCGAAAAACTAGTTTTTTCCTAGTTGGCCATAAAATTATAATTAGTTTCTACAGATACACTAATTACAAACAGTTCCATTAATAATATTCAATAATTTAAAGCTATCATTTATTGTGTGAATAAGATAAATACGTATTAAAAATTTTGATCTTACAATGTTCTACATATTTCACAAAATGGCAGGTATGCATTTAACTTTGGGTAAGTTGGATCAGATTAAATT
The DNA here is from genome assembly GCA_918026665.1 of Diabrotica balteata. Lineage (NCBI taxonomy): Eukaryota > Metazoa > Arthropoda > Insecta > Coleoptera > Chrysomelidae > Diabrotica > Diabrotica balteata. The sequence goes on from OU898277.1 coordinate 137,315,265, forward strand.
ATGATTTTAATAAACTATCGGGAATATTGTAGGTGAATGTCAAGGAAACAGTGCAGAAGCCGCAAGGCGTTATGCAGTAAAATACTCCAATCGAAATACACCCGATAGACGAATATTTCTGACCATTGTCATCGTTTGTGGGAAACGTCTACATTCCAACCGCAAGTTGCTGGTAATAGTGGTCGTCCAATATTGGATGCAACTGAAATAACAAACCATTATAACGAGCACATTTGGGTCGACGCGAATCCTCACGCCAAAAAAACGACTCATCACCAAAGGAATTTCAATGTTAATGTTTGGGCAGGAATTGTGGATAATAATCTAATAGGCCCAGTATTTCTTCCCAACAATTTAAATGGTGATAAATATTTGCAGTTCTTGGCAAACGATTTACAAAAGTATTTGTAAGAAGTATCCCAAGAGATTGGAAAGTCTCGCACATAAACTTCATCTACAAAAAGGGAAACAGAAATGACTGCAGTAATTACCGAGGTATCAGCATTACGTCATCCACTGGCAAACTGTATGAAAGAGTTCTGAAAGCCAGAATAGGAAAAGAAGCCACAGAGATCGAAGAACAAAGTGGATTCCGACCAGGGAGATCTTGTGTCGACAATGTATTTACTCTCAAACATCTAACGGAAAAGAGATTAGCAAGAGGACTAGAACTTCATGCCACTTTTATAGATCTCCGTAAAGCGTTTGACTCCGTACTACTGCAGAGACTATGGACAACATTGGAAAACGCAGGTATAAATGCAGTATATATAAATGCCGTGAAAAAGCTATATCAAGATAACTAAGCTTATATTAAGGTTGGAAACCAAATTTCCAAGTGTTTCACCCAAACAAAGGGTGTCAAACAGGGCTCTTGCCTCTCCCCAACCCTATTTAAAATATATCTTGGTAATGCTTTAAAATATTGGATGAGAAAATGCAGCCCAATTAGCATATGGGTAAATGACACTCCTATATACACAATCCTCTTCGCAGACGACCAGGTAGTTCTTGTCGAGGACCTACAAGATATGACGTACGTGATAAACAAACTAATAGACGAATACAAAAAATGGGGATTAGAGGTTAATACCGAAAAGACACAATACATGAATATAGGAGGCATCGGTCAAGACATGGAAACAGAAGGCGGATTAATTAAAAACGTTGATCAGTACGAATATCTCGGAGTTACACTAAGCGAAGACGAGAGAGACGACAAAGATACAACAAGAAAAATAGGAAAAGGAAAAAACATGATAAAAACACTACATCCGATCCTGTGGAATAAAACTTTAACTAAGAAAACAAAGAAAAATATATATCAGGCTATGATTCAGCCGGTGCTGACGTATGGGTCAGAAGTGTGGGTCTTTAACAAGAATATGTCACAAAAACTCCTCTCAACGGAAATGATGTACTGGAGAAGATGTTCCGGGTTAACTTTGTTTGACCACATAAGAAATGAAAACATAAGAGAGAGAATGAAAGTAAGGAACACAATAATGGATACGATAGCCGAAAAACAATTAAAATGGTATGGACACCTGAGACGGATGAACGAAGAAAGGATACCACGAAAGGTTTGGAACTGAAGACCTACACAGAGAAATAAAAGGGGAAGGCTAGGAGAGAAATGGATATCCAATATTCATATAGAAATGGAAAATAAAGGTCTTCAAGAAGGAGACTGGGCCGATAAGAAATTATGGCGATTGGGATTCGAGAAGCGACAAAATTAAAGTTGCAAACACTCGCTATATATATATATATATATATATATATATATATATATATATATATATATATATATATATATATATATTGTAGTTTTGAGTTTCTTTGAACCGTATTATATTTAATATAAAATTAATATTTCTTGGGTTAGGTTCAATAAAGATATATTACATGTGGAACTAGATTTTATTTTCCATTGCAATTAATCAACGTTTCGGCAGAAAACCCTTGCCTTTGTCAAGATTCTAAAATGTGTATATATATAAGGACAAACAGATATTGTAAAATATGTATATATATATATATGACTTACCAAAACGTAAAACGTGACACAGACATTAAACGAACTGACATATAAAAGTTGATATCTGATATCTCATTGTTTACTGTTATTAGTATATAATTATCATCATAACATCAACGATACGCCCATATAAAAATAATTATATACTAATGACAGTAAACAATGAGATATCAGATATCAACTTTTATATGTCAGTTCGTTTAATGTCTGTGTCACGTTTTACGTTTTGGTAAGTCATATATATATATACATATTTTACAATATCTGTTTGTCCTTATATATATACACATTTTAGAATCTTGACAAAGGCAAGGGTTTTCTGCCGAAACGTTGATTAATTGCAATGGAAAATAAAATCTAGTTCCACATGTAATATATCTTTATTGAACCTAACCCAAGAAATATTAATTTTATATTATATATATATATATATATATATATATATATATATATATATATATATACATATTTGTAAGAAGTAACTATTGCAATAAGACAAAATATATGGTTTCTACAAGATTGTGCTCCACCGCATTACAGTAATGAATCCGGGAATACCTTTGCAGGCAGTATTCTGGTTGGTGAATTGGAAGGGGTCGTGACGCACCTATTTCTTGGCCATTCAGAAGTCCAGGTTTTAACCACATGGACTTTTGCTTTTGGGGTTTATGAAAGAGAACGAGGACGAACAACAATTGAGGGTTAGAATAATTGAAGCTGCAAATCAATTTCGTCAGAAAAATATGATTTTTCAGCGCATTCGGTTTTCCTTATTAAAACGCTACCTTATGTAAACGAATGGGTATTGAAGAAAATAGGGGTCATTTTAAACATTTATTGTAATATCATATTTATAGAGATTATAGACATTTTTTGTACTTGTTAATTCATTTAAGCCATTTATTTAGTTGGACGTAATTTTTTAAAGGTTAATGAAAATACCCGTAACTCAATAAAAACTGTTTTTTGAGAAAAGTGACCAGACGCAAAAAAAAAATTTAGAAATGACGTGTTAAACTAATGATGCCACAAAATTCATTTGATTTGAACGCATTCAAAAGTTTGGGGGGGATTTAGGTTGCTGTTTTTTTTTTCTATGAAAAATGCTTTCAGGACAAGAAAGTATCGTGTCTATTTTATTTCAAAATTTCAAGTAGTTTAGGAGATAATGCAAAAAACAATTTTTATTTTGTAACTTTAAAGGGCTGTAACTTTTTTTGTGTACACTTTTGTACTAATGTAAGTTGTATTTAATCAATTCATTTTTGTTCCCGGAATGCGTGATTTAATTTATGACATAGCTTTTTGAAACACACTGTATACAATAAAAACATTTTTAAGAACAACTGGCAAGGCATCGATCGATAGAAGGGGAAAGCATACCAATAGACCTCATAAAGTAGATCAACAAACTCGTGAATTGTTGTTGCGGTTTTTTGGCTCATTAAAGGAGGGTAAAGTTCCCAGAAGATATGAATGTTAAAAAGCTTCTTGAATTATTTTTGACTAAAAATCACCATATTAAGATGGGTTATAAAACATTCAGGCAAATATTTGTGTTAGAGTTTAACATCTCCTTCGGTTACTCACGAACTGAAACATGCTCATGGTGTGACGAGCAAAAAGCTAAAATTATTGAGTTTGGTGATGACGAAGAAGTAAAGTTAGAGAACGATTTTAGGAAGTTAAAATTTGGAAAGACGCCTCATTTAAAGAAGGCCGATTGGTCTTATGAATTAAAAAGGCATGCAAAAACTAAAACTAGAAAGTCATTAACTGTAGAGACTATCGTTATAGACTTCGAAAAAGCTCTCCCCACTTCGAATATAACTTCTGCAGAAGTGTATTTTAGAAGACAGCTATCATTCCATATTTATAATATTCATATTTTGTCAAATGGTGTTTTATTAACGTTATTATAAGTTAGATGACGTTGCCTTAATACTCGATCATTTTTTAACACCTTCCTGGATCCTGCTGTTAAAAACTTATTGTTTTTGCCGACTTTTGCGGAGGACCAAACAAAAATCACACCATCACCCAGTTCTTCCACTACGTACCTATACTATATGCTATACTAAAAATATTTGACAATGTGCTTTAATTACTTACCCATTGCGCGGTCATTCTTTTATGGAACCAGACAACAATTGGTTCTATTGATCCCCAAAAGTGCAAAGGCGTAAACCCCAGATGGCTGTTACCCCTGTATCATGTAAACAAATTATGTTTAAAGTGTGGGGTACGTTTTTGTCCTCCAAGTTTTACAAAAGGAAATTCTCTTTTCCTATTTGGCCACTAAAACAGTTAATGTTTTTTGAAACAAAATGCAAAACCGTGGATCACAGGGAAACATTATAACAAATATTGTTCTGAAGCTATTTTCTTATGGTATTTTAAAGTAGTTACTATTTAAATGGGAATAAGCCACAATTAAAGGTTAAAGTGCGTTTATTGACGTTTCAATTTCCACTTCAAGAACGATTTCCAAAGTGGAAATTAAAACGTCAATAAACGTACTTTATCCTTTAATTGTGGCTTATTTCCAATTAAATAGTAATTAATATAACAAATATTTCATGTCGTCCCTAGTAAAGAATGTAGACAGATGAAGATAGTAGACGGAAGAACTAGATTTGGAAATCAACCCGATAGTAAGAGATACTAAACAAAGAGGTACCCGATCTTCAACCTAATTAGCTCTGCCAAACTCTTATAACTTTGACCAACGAAAAGTGAGCTGATCTAAAAGTTCTAATGAAATTATTGTGAAGGTGGGGATCTTAAGTATACTACAACCATTTTCTTTCTGCCAATCAGACTGAGTTACCATCTGAGCCCGATGATGTTCTCGACAATCAAAGCTATTTTTAGAAACCAGATTAACTTTAGTCAGTAGTTTGTAGCTTGGTTTGTTCTTGTAAATATGTGGAAGAAATGCCTTACGAAATAAAAAAAGATAAAAAAAATAAAAAAATTTTGATTTGTTCAGGGAAAGAACCAATTAGTCTACATTTTGTTAAATAAAAAATATCTAACTACGAAATAATAATTCAATCATAACATTATTCCAGCTATTAAAAAATGCATAATGGAACTACGTACATGAAAATATTTAGCCAAAAATATAAAAAAAGCATAGGATTTTTATTGTTTGAAATTTTGTTTTCATTCTCCCAAAAAATACAGGTTTTTGACTTAGTTGTCTTTTCCCCATTTTCTAATATATTATTAACTAATAACTTCCACCAAATTCTGATTTTTGCGTCCGTACATAGTAAATTGTACATAATATGTCTCTGAACTTTTATTAACTCAATAATGTTTCTATATTCTTACTGCTTACCTTTTCTTTCAGTATTAATAACTAGACAATGCTACATTGTGTTTGTGGCTTTGCTATATATTGTTCTTCGTTAAGTAAGGCAAGTTCTTTAATTTTCCCATTTTTGTTATCTTTTTCTCACATGCCTATTGATGCACCTTTCAAATGTACTCTTTACTTATTCTCCCAGGTATATTTGAAAATTTTGGATCTGTTAAATTCTTTGTTTTTGATGCATGCTCATTTATTCTCACACTCAGTGGTCTTGACGTTTCTTCTACATAAAAATTGTTATATTCACAAGGTATTTTGTAAATACAGTACTTTGAGCTCTATGGTGTGTTGTTTGGTTTGATTTTGGATAGAACAGATCTCAGTGTGTTAGTTGTTTTAAATGTTGCGATGTTGTATTTATTAACTATCATTCTTAGTTTTTCTTATATGCCCTTCTTCAAATTCCGTCCTGTGAGCCTTTCTAGAATGTTTGTGGTCTTATATTGTTATTTTTTATCTTGTAAAATTCGTTGTGTATAAACATCGGTTAAGATCTTATTTTTTTAAGATTTTTAGTAGCAAAGTTTTCTTTTCCTGAAAAGTATTTTCGGTGGAGCAGATGTTTTAAACCCCATTATATAATAATTTTATGATTACGTCTTTGATATTTATGTTGTGGTTTGAGTAATAATTTACGTATCTGTTGGTGTGGGTTGATTTTTTGTAAACTTTGGTTACTCTTTTCCTAATTTTACTTTTTCCTACTTACATAAAAGTGTATATTGTTTACTAAGTTCTTTTGCTCTTTGTCTCTTTTACTTTGACTCTTGAATGCAAGCAATTGTACTCTCATTTTATAAGCGCATCTAACATCTCCATTTTCTTAGTTATAAAACTGTTAACATTCCAAGACCTTGTTCTGATTTTCTCACCTGTAATGGTGTTCCCTCTGAAATATGTAAGTTAAATAGTAGAAGAAAAATATTCTAAATTATAAAATACGGTCCTAATACAATTTAAAGGAACTTGACCAGTTCTACTAGGGATACAGCTGTTAAGACAAGAAACCTACAAAAAGAGTTTATAACTAAAGGGTCCTGAGAGTGGTTAAACGAAGTTCAAAACCAAGTAAAGGATTAGAAAATAATATATATAAAGAGTCGAATGAAAATATGCAAGAAAATATGTCGGTCTCAAATATTCACAACTATGAAAGGAAAAAAGGAAGCGAAAGTAGCAAAAAAAGTTAAAACTAGAAAGTGGTCAAATCTAAAGCAGAAGAGTTTACTTAATAATCTAAACGTTTAACTAAATTATAGGGAATGTGAAACAAATATTTATATACCAAAACCAGCCCAATTCGCTATTATAAACCAAGAATGATTTAAGAAGCCATAGGACTTGAAAAAAAATCAAATTTTTTTAATAACAGAGATGACAACCTACGGTTATCGTTGACATGGAGATTTCTTATAAAGAAAATATCATCCGCTCCACCCGCCAATCAAAGTCCTATTGTTAGAAATGTTCGCGCCAACCAACGCGCCATTTTTCGCTCCTATTCACCTCCACAAACCTCCACCCATACGACGTTGGATAAATGCACCGTTCTCTGTTCGCAGTACCAGTACTGAATTGGTTAGTGATCAGTGTGGTAGTGCCTGGGGGCTCAGGAGACTAAGACCTCAGAAGCATCGAAGAATATATCGAAAAATATATCAAAAGATCGGTGGAATGATAATCGACGCGGTTCAACCCGAAAGACCGTTAAGTTTAATATTAATTCTTGTAAAAGTACGTGATGTGATGAGACGATTTCACGAATGTCAAATGATGTCAAATAGCAATGGAAAAAGTACGTTATACAGAAAGTTTACTAAATGAAGATTTTGAGACAAACGAGAAAGATGTTTAAACACTTCAAAAAATAAAGACAAGTAAAATAGTTGGACCAGATGATATTCCTGGAGACGTGTTGTCAGCTGAGCAGGGGCAGGAACAAAGACTTACGGATTTCGTTAACCCTTTCAGGCCTGATTTCAGGAAGAAATTTTCAGACAAAAAAGTATGATCAATAGTCTTATAATGGTGCCCGCAGTGATATATTTTTTTAATATCCTTAAATTCTTGGTAGGGCATGGGACCACTGTGTGCCAGTAGTGTTTTATAGTGGGACCAATGTGTGTCATTAGTAAGACACGAATAAATATTGAAAGGTAATTTTATTAAAATAAATCACATTTAAAACATTAACAATAATGTAAAAAATAAGTCTTATATAGCGACAAATTACAGGCGGTACAAATTATTTTGGTTCTTGTTTCTTTCTTATAAGAGATTTTCGTTTTGGATTATTTTGTATTTTATCTCGTTTTATTTCTTAACATTATTCTAATTATGTAATTGTTGTAGATTCATATTATGCTGAAAAATACTTGGGCTTCCCTTCGAGACATTTACAGGAATATGACAACGCCGATTTGACCTTGAAAGCAGCTAATTTAAATGGACGCCGTTTTCTACTTATACACGGTACTGCCGATACCGAAATAACTTTGCAACATTCGTTAATGCTAGCTAAAGCGCTTATAGATCAAAATATACTCTTCCAACAGCTGGTAAGCATAAATTCCTTTTATATACGTACTTAATCCGAATTAGAGAACAATTTTTTGGAGCTTTACGGCACCACTTGTTTTTGTTTGCAAATTCGGGAGAACTCCAATAACTATAGGACCTGCATATCACGGTTTTTATCATATCTCTGATTGGTGAGGTGCCTGCGGGTTAATGTAATTAACCTGGTAATTGACAAAAAAAGCTCTTTTAGAATGCTTGTCTTCTTTGAATCATACCTACTATACCGCAATGCGGTATCTAAAAATATTACTGCATTCCATGAAGTGCTCGATAGTATAAATTGATTTCATTTATTGGTAACTAGAATCAAGACAATCACGTTTAACAACAAAAAATTGCTCGATAAATTTTAATTTATTTATTATAGAATCAGAAGAGTAAAATTTTAACACACAAAGTAAAAATTTAACTTAAAATTTTACTTAATCCCTTAAGGGTCAAATAAAATTTCATAGCATATACAGGGTGTCCCATAATTAATTGAACATTAGCTAATGGGTGATAGCTGACATCCAAATAAAGCATTTGAGCTCAAATTGCTTAGCCAAAATGTTGCTAGTTTTCGTTCTACAGGATGATTCATTAATATTTTTTTATATTATTTTTAGGGATATATTAAAAACTACTCAGCCGATTTAAGTAAAATTTGGTTTCTTGCTACTATTTAGTATGCTTAATATGAAAATGATATAAGTTTTACCGATGACACTAGGTGGCGCCACCTACTATAACATTGGTTCATTAATGGGGCCATAATTTTTTTTCCCGCCCTGTATAAACATTCTAGGAAAAAAACATGAAATAACATTCAATTCTACACAAAAAAGGTATTCTTGTTTCAAATAAAGAAAGTACACCGTCTTCGAAATAAACGTATTTTTTAGAGACGTGCATAAAATAAAAAAATTTTACAAAAACTTATGTAAATTCAAACATTATTCAAAAGGTCTTAAATAAAAGTGAATATTAAATGTATTAGTGGTAGATAATTTTTGCAAACAAAATGCATATGATTGAAACAATTATTTTTATTAAACCTTTGACTCAGTAACAAATTTTTAAAAAATCAGAAATTAAATTAAACAATGAAGTGAATATAAAACAATTAACAAAGTGAATAATTCAAAACGAAACGAAAAAAAATTACAATAAGTGTTCAAAATGTGCACCATTAGATAAACTACATAATACAAATCTTTTGTGTAAGTTTTGTCTTATTTTATTTTTTATAAACAGGTGACCTTAGGTAGCCCCACAAGTGAAAGTCTAGGGGATTTAGTTCGGGACTGCGTGCTGGCCATAGATATACACTACCTCTATCAATCCACCTTTGAGGATAAATTTCATCTAGATAATTTCTAACTTCTAGGCTATAATGTGGTGGTGCACCATCATGCATGTACCAATAGTTTCGTCTCAAATTTAGAGGTATGTCTTCTAAACGAGTAAATCTTTTCTCAAAAAATTTAGATACGTTACTCCGTCAAGCCTAGTTGGTAATTCAAATGGTCCTACAATACTATCCCCAAATATGACACACCAGATATTTATGAAAAACTCGTGTTTAAAATGATGTTCTTGAAATGCATGAGGATTTTCTGTCGCGTAGGAATGGCAATTGCGCCAGTTAAATACACCCCTTCTAGTAAATGTGGCTTCATCGGTAAATAAAATTTTATTATAAAACATTGGATCGTCTAAATGCCGCCCCATCATAAACTGACTAAATCGGAGCCTTGCTGGAAAATCCTGTGGTAAAAGATTCTGTACTGGAGTACAACGATACGGATACAGATTTTCTGTCCGTATTATTCTTGACACCGTAGATTTGCTTATACCAGTGGCCGCAGAAACAAGCCTTGTACTGGTTTCTGGATCTTCTGCAATATGCACAACAATTTCATCCTCCATATCCGCATCAATTACTCTCGGTCTTCCAGCATTTCTATTTTTGCGATGAAATGACCCTGTTTCGTCTAATCTGTCGAACAAAGATCTAATAGTTTTATGGTTTGGTTGCCTTTTATTGAGATAAAATTCGAAATAGAGTTCAGCTGATTTACGAGAACAAAAATTTTCCTGGGCATACAAACAGATCATATCGCGCATTTCTACATTAGAAAATTCACTATGACGTGGCATTTTTTCTTTATCTTAAGTGGTTTATAAAAAACTTAATAGCACTTTGACAAGTAATAATAAATAAATTCGTAGTTACCTTTGACAACTAATAATAAATAAATTCGTAGTTACGTCTTGACGTTGTCATTAAGTTCAAAGCTTACTTGTTTTGCAAAAAATTAAATAGAGACATGCATCAACAAAATACGTTTATTTCGAAAACGGTGTACTGTTTTGATTTGAAACAAGAATACCTTGTGTAGAATTGAATGTTATTTTATCTTTTTTTTTTCCTAGAATGTTTATACAGGGCGGACAAAAAATTATGACCCCATTAATGAACCAATGTTACAGTAGGTGGCGCCACCTAGTGTCAATGGTAAAACTAATATCATTTTCCTATTAAGCATACTAAATAATAGCAAGATACTAAATTTCACTTAAATCGGTTGAATAGTTTTCAATATATCTATAAAAATAATATCAAAAAATTAATAATGAATCTCCCTGTAGAACGAAAACTAGCAACATTTTTCCTAAGCAATTTGAGCTCGAACGCTTTATTTTGATGTCAGCTATCACCCATTAGCTAATGTCCAATTAATTATGGGACACCCTGTATAAATATATACTATTGGATTTCTATAAGCCAGATTTCTGCAACATATTTTGAAGGGCATTTTCACTGCAAAAAATAAATAAATAAAAATAAAAAACAAACAAATCAGTTCCCGATTCATAAAAAATAAAAGTAGTTATTAAAAAATGCTACAATATGGACATTTTAATTAAAGAAGAGAAATTGTACACGATACACTTTGCTGAAGCTATTCTAGCTGAAGACCAGAGTTATATAAACTACATGCTTAGAAATCTGGAAAAAAAGTACACCAAGTGAGGCTTTAAAATTAATACACAAGAAACCGAGTATTTAGTTACAAGAGAAAATCAGAAAACTTACAAACTGTAATGATAACTATAAAATTATCTTTAAATAATTGGGAGTCAACGTAATATCAAAAGCAGGGAGTAACGAAGAAATACATTCTAGGATTGGCCAAGCAAGATCAGCTACTAGATAGCCACACGGACTATTGTGGAATAATAAAATAACAAAAGAAAATTTAAAAAAAATTGTAAAATAATATTAGAAAGTAACAAATCAAAAACTAAGGCCATGAAAATGGACCATTAAAGACGATGTTGCCGGTACACTAGATTTTTAAGTATTATTATTCTTTCTGAGGTTTGAATCATACCTAGCACAAATTTTTTAATAGTGTTGCTTATGCTGAAAGCTACTCCGTATCGATGATCAATTTTGTCTTCTACAGTATAATAAATACTGTGGTTATTTATTGATATCTCTCCATTTCCTGACCATTATACATCGATAACCCCAAGTATATCTATATTTAGTCTTTCTTTCTCTTTAATATCATTGTGTAGTTTTCCAGGCCTCATTCTTACAATCAACATTCTTACATTCCAGGTAGGTATGTTGACGACCGAGGAGACCTTGCGTTCTGTTGGTTGTCCTTCCCTGCCGGATTTTGGTCTCCGATTAATATAATCAATATTATTCCTTGCGCAGATAGTGCTAGCCATTATAATTTATACTAGAGATATCATCAGGGACCTTTAATGCAGTGGTTTCTCGTTGCCGTCTGCATTCTGATGCCGTTGACCAGTTTCTTGGTTCTTCCGCCTTCGAGACCAATTTCTCAGTCTCAGGACAACAGAGTGTCCTTCCACTTACTAGCTTATCCGCCCTAAATCGTTGGCTAGTAAATGGTTGATTGCTTATGCCGGCAAACACTCAGACGTCTGAGTCTCGTTAGTTATCTATCAGCATATAAAAGAAGACCATAATCTAGATCATCATACGAGCAGGTGAGGTTGACATTTGAATATGAGTGGCTATATGTTGCGCTTTACTATCCCATTACATCCCAAATTAGGATGTAAATTATGATGCGAGAAACAGCGCCAGCTGTAGAAGACTTGCTTATTATATATGCAGGTAGTTATAAATGAAAAGGTGAAATTTTTTAAAGCCAATTTTTGGCTAGTCATTCTATATTAAATGATTTATGCGTTATTGTTATACTGAAGGTATTTTAAACTGAAAAGTCTAAATAGCGGTCTGATAATGTAACCTACTTTGAAATAAAAAACACGTTTTTTGAAAATTATTGTACTGTATTCGATAAAGTCTCTTTTTAACTCAATACAATGCTTTCCGCGAATTTACAATTTTTTATGCTATCCGAATAATATGATTCTGGAAGCTCTTCAAAATAGACATTAAGGAGGTTACATATTAGACCAACAGATAACCAAGTCGTAAAGCGTAATTTGTAGAACATTAGCTAAAAATAAAACACAAATACTTAAATATGAAATATACAAATATGTAATATGAAATTTATAAAATTATATTTAATTCTGAAACTTGTTTTAGGAATATCCGGATGAAGGGCACAATTTTAGTAAAAAAGCTTTACTTCATATGTATAAAGAAATTGACCTGTTTTTCAACGATTCCTTTGGGCCTGTCTATGAAGAATGGAGCGATGAAACTTCGTTTTTTATCTAACTTCAAAACATCATAACCAACAAGAAATCTGGACATAAGAGGACCTTTTTTTGTAATTTATAAATACCTGTTTTAAGTCCAAAACTCAGATAACTTTGGACCACAGAAAAATATCATAAAATATACTATTTCATATTCTTAATTCGACGTTTACCAGTTGCTCATATGCAAAATTTCAAAGATTTACTACCATCTTGAGATTGGAAAAATTTTTGGTAATGCTTCATGAAACCAGAACATTCAATACTCCAATCTCGATGCAGTCTTCTATACAAAATAGTATTTATTAGTATTCGTTTGTTAACTTTGGTGTTGGTTAAATAATTTGATTGATTAAACTTTCTTAGTTACAATATACAATTTAAAATTTAATGGTTTGGTCTTTGTCATAAAATTAATAACACAATGTTAAACACACAATTAACACAATATTAAAGAAATACTCCAATAGAAAAGGATTTTATGGTAATAGAAAATATAATATTTCAAAGTATTTTTTAATTTCTGTTAGTAGTTAGTTAAAACTGTTTATTTAAATTTATATTTATATTATTTATCATTTACTTTTCTTGTTTTTTTGTATTTTTGTGTACACGCGCGTTATGTGTGTATGAGGGCCTATTTTATGTTGGCTTATTTTCTTTGTAAGCTCTGGGTATGTTTGACTCATCAGTTTTTTAGATTAATTTATAAATTAATGATGTTCACCTTAATTTTTTTTGTGTCCTAATCTTTTGCGCTAACATTTTATATTTTATCTGTATGCATTTTTGATGAAAGCTTCTAAGTTTAATTTTAAATATTGCACTTAGCGGGACGTAATCAGAGCTTATATTAATATCTTACTTAAAGTTTCCTTAGGATTATTCACCCTAGTCGATTTTGTTTAATACGAGAATAGATTGATATTAAACTAGCCTTCGATAGATGGCGCTACTTAATACCGAATTGGTTTCGGTGTTGACATTTGCCAATCATGACATGACGTCTGTCAAAATTTTGTTTTAAAAACAATTATTTTGGTTTTTACAGCCGTCAACAGCAAGCAAATTTTGTGTTTTCGGAGAAATCAAAAAAGTCGAGTATTGTTCGGTGATTAAGTTCCTCTAGATAACGGGTAAAACGAATGTGCAAATCAAAGCCGACCTGGATGAAGTTTATGGTGAAGTTGCACCTTCGTTAGCAATAGTAAAATTTTGAAAAGCTGGATTTGTTCGTGGTAGTAACGAGTGATTTTGATGGTTAGCGTCCTGGGAGGATAAATGAAGTCACCACCCCGGAAATGATCAATAAAATCCATGATGTGATTATGGCAGATCGTCAAATTAAGCTCCGCGAGTTATTAGAGGTCCTAAACATTTCGTATAAACGCGTACACAGCATCATTGTCCATCATTTGGACGTGAAAAAACTATCCACGCGATGGGTGCCGCGTTTGTGACAATCGATAAAATGCGAAAACGTGTGACTACTTCGGAGACGCTTTTAGCGATGATACGCCGCGATCCGAAGGATTTTTTCGCCGATTTATAACCGCTAATGAAATCTGGGTGCATTATTACACATCGGAAACCAAAGAACAGTCGAAATAGTGGCGCAAACGCGGCGAAGGGCCGCCGAAGAAGGCAAAGAGTGCACATTCGACCGGCAAAGTGATGGCGACTGTTTTCTGGGATGCGAATAGCATCATCCACATCGACTACTTGAAAAAAGAAGAAACAATTAATGATGAGTACTGCGCAGCATTACTGGATCGATTTGATGCCGAATTACGTCGAAAACGCCCCAGTTTGGAACGCAAAAAGTGCTCTTTTATTAAGACAATGCACCGGCTCACCGATCGGCCGTCGCTATGGCAAAATTACACAAATTGGGCTATGAATTGGTTGAGCACCCACCGTATTCCCCAGATCTTATCGCCAGCGATTTTTTCCGGTTTCCAAACCTAAAAGATGGTTCGGAGGACGCCGTTTCCCAACAAATGATGAAGTCATTGCTGAAACGTCGGCCTATTTTGAAGAGCTCGAGCAAAAGTACTATTTGGCTGGGATAAAAAAATTGAAACATCATCTAAGTGAATCGAGCTAAAAGGGGACTATGTTGAGAAATAAATCGATTTAATTCCAAAAAACTTATTTCTTCTATCAAAGGCTAGTTTTATACCAATCCACCCTCGTACTATTCAGATAAGATTGTAAGACGGATAAACCAGTAGCCTATCCAATTCACAACATTTATCTCACTTAAATCGTGCTTGATAGCATTAAATATACGCAGAGTATTTATGATTACATTCATTGACGAAAGAGTAAGAAATATAAAAGAAAAAGAGGTTAATCTTTATAAATGGGTATATTTATTTAAAAAACCCTTAAAAGGGCCACATCAATAGAACAAACGTTTTCGGACTACACAGTCCATCATCAGGTTATTAAAATCGAAAATGCTAGGTCATAATGCCTGAGCCACCAAAATATTTTATGACGTTATGACCTAGCATTTTCGATTTTAATAACCTGATGATGGACTGTGTAGTCCGAAAACGTTTGTTCTATTGATGTGGCCCTTTTAAGGGTTTTTTAAATAAATATACCCATTTACAAAGATTAACCTCTTTTTGTTATACGTGGTATACAGCCAGCTACAGGAATTTTTTCCTTGTGGATTTTAAGAAATATAAAACATAATAAAGTAAATAATATAAAATATGATTTATTATTTTAGTTTATCTATTATGGTAATGAACAAATTAATACGTTATATACTACATAATACGTCTATACAATATAAACGTATTTAACCAACATCAGTTATCAAAACTTATATATAATAGATTATATTTATTAGATATAAATAAAATGCAGATAAGAACAATGTTTAATTCAAATGTGATATTAAATAATACTTCTCTTCTTTCCAACATCTCTGCTGAATGTAGAATTTTATTTAAAGTTTTATCAACACATTGAAAGTCTACACAAAATTGATGCAAAATATATTGGATTTGTTCTTGTAAATATAACAAATGTTTTGAATACAGCTAACATATATAACGAAGATGAAAAAAAAATCTACTAGTTATTAAATATATATTTGTAACTATACGGATCTCCTCCATTAACTTCTTTTACTTATTTTTATTGTACCTTGACCACGCGTTTCGGACTATACAATTTCCAGTCTGTCTTCAGGTCCACGATTGAGGTTACTTTAGCACTAAAAAGAGATGTTACAGTTAAAAAGTATACATTAAGCAAATAGTGTATACATTGAGTATATTTGGATAGTAAGCGTGTATTGAAAGTACACTTACATAATACCTTTCTGTGCATCGAAGTAGTAACGGTTTATGATGATCAAATTTGATGTTGCTAATTAATTATCATTACACATACTGTAGCCTTAACTCTTTTCGCCTTGATTTTTTTTTAAATGAAAAATTTTTCTGTTGATATTTTCTTTAATTGGACACCTAAATAATACTGAAAATATTTTTTATAAAATTTTTGACCAACCACTTTTCATTTTAGAAATTGGTGGCAACTGCCACCAGAAGGTTATTAAGGCATAAATAAACATAAAATTACATATAATATGTTACTACAGTAAAAGCATGTACAAAAATATATTATGTTTTTTTGAAGTCTTCTATGATAACTTTTTAAACAATTTTTGTCTTTCAACAAGCACAGTGAGACGTTACACTTTTCGCACATCGTACGTGATCTTCCGCTGCATCCTCTAAAACCGCAACGCTACTAGTGACCTTTTGTAGTAATTGACCAGTGAGAAATTTTATTAAGTCTCACTTCGCTAACAGGTTGTTGCTGTTTCATTCGTTTAGAAAGTTCATCTTTTATAAACGTAAAAGAGAAACTTCCAGGGGAATCTCTAGGAAAACTTCTAGGTGACTTATTTAAAGTACTACGACCTCTTCTTTGTGTTCTTAGTGGAGCTTTAGAGAAAACTAAAGCTTCTGCAATGTAAAACGTGAATTCCAATAAATCTATTTTCTTATTTTAAGGTTTATTTTGATTGCCATGACGATACTCCAACCATGAGTTGCACACTTGAAATAGGGAAACATTAACCGTAGAGTCCACTTCTCACTTCTAATAAACGTTCTATAAAGTGATACAAGGAAATCATTTTTATCCACGCCGCACCTACTTTGATTGTAATGTTTAATTACTGCTGGACGTTCAACTTGTACATAAGTAATTTTAGTAATTCCATTGAATTGAAATAATTATCAAAGTAAAGCTTACATCCCGAATTATACAGAACAAGTGAAGTTGTAGCATTGTGGTTCATTTCTACAGGCATGTTATGTAGTTACGGCTTGATAAACTACCGATCAGTATATTATTCCTGATTCACCACAAAAAGTAAAGACTTTTATGTCCCAAGGATTTGGTTACTTCTAATATACTGTTTTAGAGAAAATTCCCCTTAAATGGAATAATTGTTTTATCTATGCAGTTATTTTTTTAAGCATTAATTCTTTGCAACGTTTTTTAAAGCTGGTAACTGTTTTCCTTACTTTCCAAAGTTTATCAACGGTATTATTGTCGTTGTTGACATCTTGTTGTGTATTACTGAGTACGTAAACTTTCAAATCGGTTTCGGGACATACCGATATCTTTAATCAAACGGAATTGTTTTTATAGGGAGCCCAATAAAGACTAAGCCTCGGAAAATTATTAATTCCCATTGCAATGTGTAGGGCAACCAGGCGGCATGTAAGATTTTCGATAGTACTGAGACTTTTACCATTCTTGTAAACAGAATAAAAATTTGTTTTTTTAGATAACTCCTTGAAAATTTCAGGTGGAAAATATCGCGAAAAGTAATCAAATGGTAAATGGTCTTCTGAACTGCCACTTTCATTATAACTAAAATTACTTTCACTGGATCGATCAAAAATACCATTTGGAGGTACAACTTTTCGAGTCTTCCAGATAGTTTTAGTTTTTTCACTTTTTTGGTCTTTTGAGGAATTTCATCATTTTCTTATGCTTCGTTATCATCATCTCATGTTGACCTATTAGCCTCTTCATAATCTGGATCTGGATCTCCATCATCTTCTTTATCAGGACAGTCATCATTCAGGGAGCTAATGCTTTTTCTGCTTGGATAAGGGTTACATCATCTTCACTTTTCCCTTTCTTGTAAAATACAATTGTAGGAACCTTATCTGAAAAAAATTCATTGTTTAAGATCGTATCATAAATTTTAATCTATTTAATCCACTTTTGTAACCGTTAGCACCTACTGGTGGTATTTGCGTACGCCTTTTATAGGACCATACCAAATACTAGCAAATGCAGAAACAATTACAATTTATTCTTAAATGAACTTCATAATGTTAGTTAGTAAATATCAACAGCTACATGTAGTTTTTTTCACCACAATAGCAATATTAGAACAAACAAACAAATACTTACCAAGTGAACAATTATTAAATTCACCAGCCATCATTTCAAGTAGACCAACAAAACCTGCTTACATTCTAAATGACTCAAATACATATAAATGGTTAAAGTACAAGTTTGACCTTTTCAGCGCATCTTGTCCATTCAGTCCTATCAATTGACGACCGCTGTTCCTATAACCACAGTATAAAGAGGTTCCAGTACGGAAGAAAAAAACCTCATCATTGCGTGGCAATTTACCCCGAATTTTATTATTCTAAACCGTAGTCACAGTATAAAGAGGTTCCTAGGTGCTATAACTAACTCAACGGTTCTAGTATCGTAACCAACTTCATCAAAGATTTGCCATATCTACGTTTTTCTTTCTCTTTTCTTGTTAGATGGTGCTAGATGCTCTTACCATCTTGGTGTTCTCATTTTCGTAAAATATGTCAGTCGGGTTATACGGAAGAAAAAAACCTCATCATTGCGTGGCGATTTACCCCGAATTCTATTATTCTAACCCGTAGTGATGATCAATAGTATCAACCCGAGCTAAGGGGCAAAATAGTGACAAAGTACAAATTTTGAATTATCTCGTTTATTAATGTACATAAACGGAAATAAAAAAAATAAATTTTACAAAATTTTTGCTCTTTTTATATTTTTTTTTAATTACTATTTAAGGTCATACGTATACGGTAAAGGCGCTAACGTAAGGTCTTGAGAGGACTGGTTTTATTAAAAATTGTTTTTATTCATTGTCTTGATCGTTTTTAATGTTTCGACAAAATTGAAAGGAGTGAAATTGTTACAAATGCAATTTCCTACAATTTCTTATTTGCAAATTTTTTCGTGCAGTTGATTTTCTGAGATAAGGTAGAAAATAGTGACTAAGAATAATTAATAAATTATTCATTAAGCACATATAAATAGCTGTGTTGAGGTCTTTCTATACCATGCTCTCAGGTTAGCAAGCCAGGATATTCTTCTTCGTCCTGGGACTCTTTTTCCTTCAATTTTACCCTGCAAAATGCATTGGAGTAGCTCGTATCTGCCTTGATTTCTCATTATATGTAGTTTTCCCAGTACTCCAGCTTACGGCTTTTAATACTGTTGACCAAATCCACGGTTGTGTTCATCCTCCGCAGTACTGCGTCATTGGTGACTTTGTCTGTCCATGGTATCTTCAGGATTCTTATGTATAACCTTAATTCAATCGCCTGAAGTTTTGATAGAGTTTACGCCTTCAATATCCACGTTTCTACTTCATACAGAAGCACTGAGTACACGTAACATTTAAGGAGCCTTATTTTTGTTTTTAGGGCGAGGTCCTGGCTTTTGAACACAGAGCTCATAGCCAAGAATGCACTTTTGGCCTTTCCGATGCAACATTTAATCTCTTGGGTATTGTCCCACAACTCACTGATTATAGTTCCCAAGTAATTGTATTGTGAGACACGTTCAATTCTCATTTGTTTCACATAGAGATTTGTGACACATACATTACGACATAATTGCACAGAAATAAAAATAAGAAGATTTATATTTTATACAATTTTGATTTCTTGGATTTTTGTGCTACAATCAACATTTAAAGTCCTACGAAGCCTAAGGAGACACAAGCGATAAACGAATCCTAGGCGCTGAAGTCATTAGCAGCAGGATACAAACAGGCACTTGTATTGTAAACAAAAGCTCAGTTTATCGACCACATGAAAAAAATTGCAAAGAAAAAATTGTAAGAAATCGCAACTGCAACAATTTAAGTCACTGTCTTGTTGAAAAGTAGAAAGTAGTCTAGAAACTCAACAATAACAATTCCTATAAAACCAATCCCCGAAAGGTCTTACGTTCGCGCATTTACCGGATACGTACGACCTTAGTTATTGATTTTAACAAAAAATGAAACAAATTAAAATTATATAAAATATAATTCATCTCCACTTTTGCTTACGTGCATTCATGTCGGAAAGTTAATAATAAACAAGAAAATTCAGTAATTATGCTTTGTCACTATTTTTCCATTAATTCGGAAAAGTCAACAGCACGAAATAAATTGCAAAGATAAAATTGTAAGAAATCTCATTTGCAACAATTTCAGTTCTTACAATTTTTGTCGAAAAGTTGAAAATGAAGGAGATATTGAGTAACAACATTTCTCCTTTAGACTTGAAATGACGACTACCGCCGCAGCGAAACTTAGGAGTGATTTTAAATCAACACTACTATTGACCACCCTAAAGGTTAGTATAATAAAATTTTGGTGTAACTCACCATTCAAGGTCAAATGACATCACGACTGGGGAGTATCACGTCTTTTTTATCTGAGATTATTTTCACTAAGATCCCTTTTTTTTCTAGTAGATCAACCTGATAAATATATAGCATAGGCCTCGAATACAGTAATGCCAGAAATGAATTGTAATTTTGTTATTGTTTTCAGAAAGAATTGCATAAATAGATTTTGAAAAATGTGAAATTAAAACACCCAAAACATTTTTTGTAGGTAATTAAATATTTATTATATTTACTAAAGATAAAACAAATATAAAATTGAATTCATTGTAATATTTTTACATTGTATTATAGTCAAGTTAATTTTTTATAATATCTTTATCAAACGTTCAAAAATTGGATGCTTATACTGTACGATTTGTGTCAATATAATAATTATTTTTAATTAGGTTTACATAACTCTTTATTGCTTGCCTAGAAATGAAATTTTAAAAACACTACAAAAATATACTGTAAAAAAGTAACCTATGAGGGACATCGTTGCAAAAATGTAAATAGGTGTAAAGGAATTTTTGAGGCCTCCAAAGTTGGTATTATATAATTATACATTGTTTTTAGAGCTTAGAAGATATAGCAAGCATTACCGAAGGCACACAGCTGCCACTTCTTCTTCATGTACCATGTGCTTTTAGAACGTTGGTTACCATCTATCTTCATTTTATTCACTGCCACCCTAAATAGCATGCTTGCATCAACACCATACCAATCTCCCAAGTTCTTCAACCACGAAGTTCTTCTTTCTCCTGGACTGCGTTTGACTGCTATTTTTCCTTGCATGATATTTTATAGCAACCTATATTTCAGACCTCTCATTACATGTTAAAAATACTCCAGCTTTCTCTGCTTGATGCTTTTTAGAATCTCAGTAGTCATGCTGAGACATTCTAGTATTGTGGAGTTTCGAATCTTCTTCACTCAGAAAACTTTTAAAATTCTTTTATAACACCGCATTTCGAAAGCCTCAAGGCACCGTAAATTAAGACCGAAAACACGTAGCAGCGAAGTAGGCGGATCCTCAATGCCAATTTTAGGTCCCTGTTTCATAACACCTTGGACATCCTTCTAAAAGCTGCTCTAGCCAGCTCTATCGTAGACTTAATTTCGCCGTGACTTTCTGTGTTACAATTTAATTGCTGTCCAAGGTAAACGGTTTTATTAATTTGTTTAAGTTTGGTATTATTTACATATAGAAGTTGCCTCTTGCCACATAATAGTGCCAGCCATAGTTGTATAAGAAACGTCAAAGGGAAAAATTCCAGATGCAGATATTTAAATCACGAGAACAATGTATCAGTACAATACAAGCAATTTGTTGTTCATATATGTATCTTTTAAGGTTTCCTTATAAATAGTCTATAATATATGACGAAGTGCGGAACCAATATGCGAATAGTGAGGTGCTACGCTCTTCCAGTGTTACTATATGGAGTTGAAGCCTGGATATTGACGCAAGCCACTGAAAAACGAATCGAAGCCTTCGAGATGTGGATATACAGAAGGATACTAAAAATATCTTATGTGGACCATGTCACCAACGTTTAGGTCCTACAGCGCATGACAAAAGAAAAAGAAGTGCTTAATTTAATTAAACAACGTAAGCTTGAGTACCTCGGCCACGTGATGCGGAACGAAGAAAAATATTAAATTCTTTAACTCGTTATGCAGGGTAAAGTATTTGGCAGAAGAGGATGACCTCAGCGGAGCTGTTTCGCAGAGCAGTCAACAAAACCATGATAGCCTTGATGATCGCCAACATCCGGACCGGATAAGGCACTGAAGAAGAAGATACTGACTATCGAATACGGTCTTAATAAACAAGGAGATTTGTGGAGGAAATAGATTATTTTATATATATTATTGTCATAATTGCAGTATGAATGAAATAAATCAACAAAAATCTATTAATGACTATATAGTCGTTAAACAGTGAGCACAATTTAGAAACTATGACACAATCAAACTATATTTGACTTAGTTCTTACATGCGTATCGAGAAAAAAGTCCTAGATGGTTTAGTTATTAACCTAGGATAGAGGAATGAAATTGGCCAAAAGATTATTCTCCTGGTATCCCCCTAAAATAAATAAAAGTGGTAGATTCCGTAAGTCATGGAACGAGGGAATAAGTCGTGATATGAGGGCTAATAATTGATGAGATTATTCTAATTTTTAAAGTTCATGTTTCAAGAAAGCTAAAGTAGAGTTAAAAATAAATATTAGTTTAAAAATTTTTTAAGTAAACAAAAACTAACAAAAACAACCTGAATACGTAGTCAAAAATCTTAATTTTACAAAATAAATTTTTTCTTCTTCTTAGAGTGCCTGTCTGTTCCGAACATTGGCGATAATTCTGGCTATGATGACATTGTTGGTGGCTATACGAAATAGCTGTGTTGAGGTATTTCTATACCATGTTCTCAGGTTAGCAAGCCAGGATAATCTTCTTTTTTTTTCTTTCGTTTTCGCGTATAATGTCCACGTTTCTACTTCGTACAAGATAAATAGCAGAAATTATCTAAAGATTTTCATATATTACTTCTGATATACAGCTTTCTCAGATACTTTTTATCAGCTACGAATATTTTCTTGATGTCTCCTCCTTTTGGCTTTCCTTTCAAGGGTTTTTGAACTGACAGCTTTTGAGGGGCATTCTTGTTATTTGAGATGTCCTACATAAAATCATTATCATTTAGTTTCGCAACCCTAAGTAGGTCTTGACTGACTTTACCAATTTTTTTCAAAAATCTTAGTTCTATCAATTTGTTACCCGATTGATCTTTTTCCTGTAAGAACCTCTTCCCAAATCAATATTGCTTGTTTTTCATTACTAAGTCTATATATATATATATATATATATATATATATATATATATATATATATATATATATATATATATGTCTCCTGACCACTTAGTATTTGAAATTTAATCTCTTGGATAATATCATTACCACTATAAAGTTGTTTTATGCTTAACTACTTACAATGGTTTTCTTAATATGTACTACCAGATCCGGTTCTGAAGGACCACTCCATTGTCACTTTTTATATGTTGCACTAGTTTACAAACAAACCTTTTTAAATTTGTTTTATATATATATATATATATATATATATATATATATATAAATATATATATATATATATATTTTTTTTTTTTTTTTATTTTTTTTTTTATTTTCTCTTTGGACATTCTTCTAAAACATCTATACTACTTTTTATAGCCAGTATACATATAATTAGCACAAATGAGGTAATGCAATATGTTAAAGAATATGCCACCTGCAATATGCCAATTATGTCTCATTACTTTTTCAAGTAAAGAGTTTGACAAAAAGTATTTAATATGGCGCATTCTAGTTTTATTTTTTCCCAGCACAATAGGCATTTTTCCCAACAATTTTCTACCTATTTGCACATCACTTTTGTTTTCTGCAAGAATCATTTTAACCAATATTATGAGCCTGTTAGATATATCGAGTTTGTTTAACGCATCCATAAGAATTTTCTGTTGACTCTGGCATGTGAGATCGATCTGTACATTTTTACCTTGTTTATGCTACGGTATCTCTTCAAGAGTATTGTTTGTGAATTTGGAATCGTTTATCTGTGTTTTGCCGCTATCCTTGGGCTTATGTGGTGGCAACAAAGCAGTAAATGTCAAAAGGATTTCCTACTTTTTTGGATGCCAATTGGACCAAGCTCCCTACTAGGTACAAGTTTCATTGAATCAAACGGTTCTTTTCAGATTATCGACCTTTTCTTTTATTTAGTGTTAAAGCTTGGAGAATAGCTGTGGCTAGCGATTGGGAAACCACAGAAGACCAATCCCCCCCTATCCTTGTGATTTGAATTGCGACTCTTAAGGAGTATATGGTATACTCACTGTTTTGTATTTGGTGTATGTGGGTATTATTGGTTTGTACGCTTGTGTAGCTCGTAAAGTGTATGTGTGGGTAAATAATAAGTGTATGTATGAATGATGGGTGTAGAGTGTTCATGTGCGGAGTTGTGTGAATCTTTGATTTACGCAATTGTTATAAAAGGAAGTGGATATCGCATATCCATACAATAAATTGGACATTTGCTTTAAATAGCGGATTGTGTCACTCCTATTTTAATGGAAGACATGAAATAGGTTCGTGGATGTACAGTGGATTAAGGATTTTATGTCCGAGTATTGGCCGTATAGGGTGATTTGCTTAGGAGTGTGTATAGGTTGTGTTTGCTTCGTGTTTTTTTGTTGGCTTTTTCTGTGTAGATATTTTTATGAAAATGCCAGGTGGTTTCAATTACAGTTCAGTCATTCGGGAACATCTATCGTGGGGCATGCAGCTATGTATGTTGTTGTCCACATATGGATAGATAATAGAGTTTTCGTGGCATTTGTTGCTGAGGTGTCCGCTTTAACAGAATCTCGAAAAGTATTTTATCTGAACCAGAACTGATCTGTTTAATTTTGGAATATCACAATTCAGTTTGTTCTGCTTCTATCTTAATACCATTCGTGAGTACATTAGCAAATTTAGTTTCATAGTTTGTAAAAACTTTGACGAAAGAGGTGAGTTGATTTGTAGAGCGAACAATTATATGAACTATTTTGGTAAATGGGAATTTGTTTTCGAATCAACTATCCTCGATATCTTTTTGTGATAGATTTTTGTCGACGCCGGCAATGACTAAGTAGAAGTTTTGTCCATGATTTGGAGCGGGTTGCGGATTATTTGGGCCTTTAGATTTGGGTTTGTACCCTGAATTGTACGCTGTTATGTGCCATTATAATGTTTATCTTATGGCTGGTGCATGTCAATGGAATACTTTTAAAATTTCTCTCAAATTTGGCTTTGGGTTGAGGAACTGGTCTGCCGTGTATCTTTTGATAGATTCAGCAATCGGATTTGGTCTTCCACTCGGTAGTTTGATAAAAATTTTATACTCAACATTTAATCGTAATCATAAAATTTGAACAACACAGTGTATCGTATTTATTGCAAAGAGGATATATTGTGGAAGTATTTTTTTTCAGACATTTTTAGTTTACTTCAGATATCTGTTCTAATTAACTATTTTAACTTTATATTGAACTTTAAAAAAGTATTCAACAATAGAAAAATATAATTTTTACAGTACATGGACTGTTACTTTACATTAGTTTACATTATTCATAAACATTTATTTTGTAAGACTTCTAATAAAAAAATGGATAATTCCAAATAATTAATATTAAGTCCTAAGGATGAGTATAAGAAAACATCTATACTAAACAAATTCTCAAATTTCTAGTATACTGTTTGCAACGTTGTCTAGTATTGATAAAAATTGCAAAAATAATGTTAAATACATAACGAATAATTATAAATGAAACCAAAAGATGGATTAATACAATTCACGTAGATAGCTTTTTTATATAAAGGAAAATAATTCGGAAATAAAATGTGTAGATGCAAATGTTTAGTTAATTCTAGGAACTCAATTTAATGTAATTTGAGTTGTATACAATATTTCCATAACTTTAATAAATAAAATTATTTTGCTATCAGTGAAACTTATATCAGACACTAGAATCAGACATAAGGATATTTTTTTCGTCGACATTTCTGCTTATTTTTATTTTTGATTTGATTTTTTTTACTTTCCCTTTTTGCTACTACTAACCTCAGCTATACTATTTGCAACAATAAAACACTGAAAACTTTGTTTTCAAACTTACACAAAATATTATCACTACAGCTGTTTCGGCTGATTGCTCTCTTCTCAAGACTTGAGAAAGGCAATCAGCCGAAACAGCTGTAGTGGTAATATTTTGTGGAAGTTTGAAAACAAAGTTTTCAGTGTTTTATTGTTACATAAAATGAATTTTCATCAAGTAACGGTCGAATCCATCCAATTATACTATTTGCCTTATTTTGATCGGTAAAAGCCTCTTTTGGATTTTTTCCAGTTTAGAAACAGCGTCTTCTGAAGTGATCACTTCTGCGCCAGCGCAGATTCTTTTTGTTCCAGTGGTAGTTTTTGGTGTGTGTTTTATTAGCACCAAAAGCAACTCTTCAAATAATTTCTGCCGATGGTTTGAAAATGTTGAGGCTCCACCTCCAGATTTCGTTTGCGATTGCGGTTGTTAGTACTACCACTGTTTGTGATTGATTTGCAGCATTATAAGTGGATGCAACTACATCTGCCTAACGTTCATAAAAAGTGCACGAACGTTTGTATGTATGTGGTTTATAAATTTGAATGAGTAGTATAGTGTCGCTAAATAAAAAAATCCAGCTTTTGAAAATCAATGTTTAATATTAGCTGCATACATATTTTTTTGAATTTGGGACATTACAGCAACTAAAATTTATTTAAAAAGTCTATATTCATAATTATTTAGTTCCCACTTAATGAGTCCTTCCTTACATTTTATTTTTAAAGACCCGAAACACACTGAGATTTATCGGTTAAATGTTATGGCTGGTGTATCGAGAACGTTTAGAAATTTGTGTTTTTCTTTTATTGACATTTAAATTTAAACAACTAAGAAATGAGATTTACGGCCAGTTAAATAAAAATATCAGTCCGATTTTGGGTTATGATTAAAAAAAAATGTTTAAACAATCTTGAATCATTTTCACTTATATCCAGCCATTTTTTGTAGCCACATATTTTATCCCAGTCAATTTCCCATCCTATTTTTGCAAGCCACGCAGACCCACTAGTTGCTCTATGAGCAGTTGTTCATTTTGGGCCAATAACGTTTATGCTGTGATGAGGAAACGTCTTCCGAAATGATGTGTTTATTGATGTTATTGTGATATCAAATGATGGAGATGATGTGTTTATTCTGTGTTATTTAGCTGATGAAGAAACGTCTTCTATGACTTTTTTTGCAGACTAAAGTGATTACATTTAATGAATGGATCTACACTGCTTTTTCTTGATACTTTCACTATTTGTGGCATTTTCTGACTGTGATTAAATATTCTTTTAAATCGCATAAAATAATTATTGCCTGGTATACCATTCTAGAATGGGGTTTTAATCTTCTTTTTCAAACAGCGGCCTGTAAATAGTTTTTTTTTTGTTTTTCTCTTTTTTTTTCTTCTTCGTAAAGTATATTAGTAAGTCTACCCTTAGTTGAACTTTTGAGACCTATTTGACGTTTAACGTGTTTAAATAGGTGCTGTTTGGGATTCTTATAAATTATGAATGCTCTGTATACAGTCATTTTTTGATTCTTCACATATTCAGCGGCTGATTTTAGATTATTTTTGGAGTAATGGGAGAAACGATTCTTTGCGAGCGTATGTACGCACCATGTCTATATTAAAAGATATAGATTATCAATCACAAACTGAGTCACGTGGAACCCAACATAGGTTACACTTACTCCATTCACTATTTTGTTGGGGGGCCAGTGTATTTCCATGGGTTTAAAATATAAAGCACTACTCTCTATTAGTTATTTACTTAAACAGTTTAAATAATTTCACAATACTCTTTGGAAATATATGCACTGACAACAAATACCTGCCAACTCACTATGCGATGAAAATCGTCAACAATCCGCTGTGAAATTAAAACCGTAAATGAATGGCTGGCGATCCCATCTACATAGACATCCTATCTACCATTCTACCACACAGCACTAAAGGTTATAAATGGGCTAGTATTAAATAGGTGGAGCCATTTTACAAAAGTTGAGTTTAGCAAAATAAGCGTTGGTTTTACTTGTTCCAGTTTTCCACCTACCCCAATGTACCTATGTTTTAAGAAAACAACACAATTATAATTTAAAAATATTTTATTTTTTTTTTAAATCATCACAATTAAAACGTTTCATATAATTGTGCAAAAATAAACGTAGCAAAACTAAATATATAAATTTTAATATTCTATATGAACTTTTTTAAGTATTATATTGGTACCCAACTCCATCTATATTTTATTAGCGGTCAAAATTATTTTACCTGTCCTCAAAATATGCATAAAGTTCTGGAAATATTTTATTTGTTTTTGAACTTAATCCTATAATATACTATAATAATACCCTGATGTTATGCTATACGTAAAAATCGAGTCATTTGGATTTATTTTTTACCTCAATTAAACTTTTGTCAATATTATTATGGACATTTGAAAACTCACTACCACCCAACAGTTCAGTTACAATACTGTAATATAATCCAACTGATCAAAAGAGCCACACTAATATACTAACAGTAACATATTATCATCATCATCATCTTTGGCTCGACAATCCTCTGTGGATCTTGGCCTGCTCTAAGATTCGTCGCCATTCTGTTCGGTTTTTGGCAACATGTTGTCATCTTCTGATTTTTAATATTCGTAAGTCGGTTTCAACTCCATGTAACCACCTAATTCGCGGTCGGCCTTTGCTTATTTTTCCAATTCAAAATTATATCTCCTGCTCTACTGCCCTTGGTCGTTTACAGCTCCAAATATTTTGCGGAGTATTTTACGCTCAAATATTCCCAAAAATCTTTTGTCTTTCTGCGATAGAGTCCATGTTTCTGCTCCATATGTGAGGAACTGCCTCAGCAATGTTTTGTATATAATAATTTTAGTTCTTCTTTGAATGTTACTTGAGTGGAAATGCTTTTGGAGTCCATAGTATGCCCTATTTGTAAGATTTATGTGTCTTTTGATTTCTTCGCTTGTTTTATTGGTAGCAGTCAATAGCGACCCAAGGTATGTGAAGTTGTCAACACGTCCAAAGATATGACTTCCAAAGACTGTTTCTCGTTCCTCATTTGCTATCGGATCCTTTGTAACCAACTTGTACTTGGTTTTGTCTTCGTTGATGACTAGACCGACCTGTTTCGCAGCTATTTCCAATTCTAGGAGATATTGCTCAACATCTCGCTTGCTACGCTCTACTATGTCAATGTCATCAGCATATGCTAAGACTTGTATCGATCTATTGTAAATAGTACCGCCATCCCTAACTCGTGTATCTCGGACTGCCTTTTCTAAGGCAATATTAAATAGGAGGCAAGCCAGAGCATCCCCTTGTCTGAGTCCATCCTTTATCTCAAAGGATCTAGAACTCTCTTCCTGTATTCTAACAGTGGCTTCTAAGTTGGACATTGTCATTCTCGTTAGTCGGATAAGTTTCTCTGGTATACCAAACTCATGCATTGATTGGTATAGCACTGTTCTCTTGACACTCTCGTATGCGGCCTTGAAGTCGACGAATAGGTGATGGATTTCAATATTGAATTCTAATGTTTTCTCCAGAATCTGTCTTATGGAATGAACCTGGTCAATTGTTGATTTTTCTGGAGTGAATCCAGCTTAATATTTACCAACTATGCCCACTGTGTAAACTTGCAGCCTTTCGGAGAGAATATTTGCTAGTATTTTGTAAGCAGTTGTTAACAGGGTTATACCTCTATAGTTTTCACACTGGAGCTGGTCACCTTTTTTATGTAACGGGCATATCACGCCTTGAGACCATTCACAAGGCATGGTCTCATTATGCCAAACAAGAAGTAAAAGCTTATGCAGTGTCTGTAGTAGGGCATCGCCACCATTCTTGTATAGCTCACTGCAAGTTTGATCAACTCCTGGTGATTTATTATTTTTAAGCTTTTTAATGGCTTGGGCAACGTCTTCGATGGTAGGTGATCTTTCGTTTTGGTTGAAAGGATTCCAATAATTTCAATTTGCTAGGGTGTTATCTGCTTCTTCGATATGATGGCCATTAAATTTTGCATCGAAATATTCAACTCACCTGTTTAGGATTGAGGCCGTATCATTTAGGATGTTTCGTTCTACATCCTTACAGCTCCTTATTCTTGGCTTAAACTCTTTGCGCATTTTGTTTAGATTTCTGTAGAACTTTTGAGTTTCATTTTGATTTCTTAGCCATTTTGTGCTTTCCAACTGCTTTTGCTCAAATTGTCTTTTTATTCTTTTATATAATCGTTTTTCTTCTCTTCTTAGGGTCCGGTATTCTTCCTTAGCTCTTCTTGTGCATCCAGCTTGATTTGTCATTTTATGACAATTTATGAGCGGTCAAAATTATTTTACCTGTCCTCATAATATGCATAAAGTTCTGGAAATATTTTATTTGTTTTTGAACTTAATCCTATAATATATTATAATAATACCCTGATGTTATGCTATACGTAAAAATCGAGTCATTTGGATTTATTTTTTTACCTCAATTAAACTTTTGTCAATATTATCATGGACATTTGAAAACACACTACCACCCAAGTTACAATAGTGTAATATGATCTAACTGATCAAATGAGCCATACTAATATACTAACAGAAACATATTATACCCTCCTATTATTTACTGAACCTAATTCTAAATGCGCTCTCTCCTTTCGAAAGTTAGCGATTCAAATCACAATTATTATAGTTTTGAAAAGTTCTGCAAAAAAGATTTCTGCTAAGCATTCAGACCATCTTCTCAGGTTTTTCGGTCACGAGTTCTGGCGTCTTCCAACTACTTTTTGCCCTGTACTTTACCTTCCAATATGATTTGAAGTAATTCGTATCTTTTACCTCTCAACACATGACCCAAGTATTATAATAAATATTGTATTTTTGTTTGTTTTGAATAAATGAAAATGGTCCAACCGATCTCGACTGTTTGCGTAATTTGTGAAACAGGGGTATTGCTGTAGAAAATCTTGGTTTAAAAACGGTTTTTTGTTTGTATAAAATTATGTATAAGTTGTAAATTGTATAATACTAGATAATTCAGTGTTGTATACATATTTATGATTATATCCTTAAATGATTTTAGTTAATATTTCCCTAAATGTTAAAATACTGTGTTCAAAGTTTAAAATTTATCACATGGGAACGAGATAAACGTAAAACTTAGTAAGTTAGAAAATTTGCATGTCTAGAAATGCACTAAAAAAATTCAATTTTATTGTAATTTATGTTGATAGAGAAAATTACTTGCTGCTGTCCAATTTCAAAACAGGTGATATCTCTTAAAGTATGTATAGTATGTATGTATATCTATGACTTATCTTTTCAATGCATATTTAAATATCTCTATCCAAAATCGAACAAAAAATAAAGTTTCTCTACTTTGGTTTCTTTTGGTTTGTGTCTTGATATTTTTTTAAAGATTCGCTGTCACTTAAGTCTATTAGTCTATTTTAAAACTTATTTATATATTTTATAATTAAATGTATCATCCCAAATAATCTACAAGTAGTTAAGCTTTTTAAATTCATTTTTACACGTCAGAAAAGTCTAAGAAAAGGTAAAAAAGTAGTCTTACTACTACTTATAAAAAAAGGAAGCATTCAACAGAGTAAAATACAGAAAGATATAATTCATCTTTTGTATAATAGACGAGTTTCCTTAAAGTACTACCCAATTTTACATTTTCCATCTACATGGATGCCCTTTTCGTTCCAATGTAGATGGAAAATTTTTAAATAACCTTACATTTACAGATGATAGCATTCTTATTGCAGACAGCTTTGATCAGGCACAGATAATGCTCCAAGAACTCCTTACTGCCACAAAAAGAGTTGGTCTTAAAATAAATTTTTCAAAAACACAATTTATGACAAATTTAGTCCACGACAAAAACAACTCAGTAGAAGACAACGATGTTGAGCCAGTTAACTGCTATGAATACTTGGGCCATGAGATCAGAATAAGTCAAAACAACCAAACAATCATGCTGAAAAGAAGAATAAACCTCGCTTGGTCTGCAATTGGAAAAGTGAAGGATATCTTTAGATCTAAGATTCCAATGTGTCTGAAAAGAAAAGTATTTAATTAGTGTATTTTGTCAGTGATGACCCTAACACTCACAAAAACAACAGTGAGTAAACTACAAGTTGCGGAAAGGGCAATGGAGAAAATAATATTAGGGATTTCTCTACGTGATAGAATACGCAATGCCTGAGCCACCAAAATACATGGGTAAAAACCCTTTAAATTACTTATAGTTATCAAAAATTATACATCATGTATTTTGGTGGCTCAGGCATTTTAACCTAGCAGATTTTAAACCTGATGATGGGCTGTTTAGTCCGAAAACGTTTGTTTTTTTGATGTAGCCCTTTTAAGGGTTTTTAAATAAATATACCCACTTACAAAGATTAACCTCTTTTTTTTTATATATTGGAATAGCCAGCATATAACGTGGATCGCAATATAATTAGAAATGTGTGGGGCATGAATCAATAAAGAATAACTTTAGTCTAGATCAAAATTCTAAATACAGTGGTACCTATCAGTTCATCTACAGATCCTTTAAAAAAACTGTCCAATTTGGTTTGTTTCTTCCTCCTTTTCAGAATATTGCGAAAATGTGTTAGGCAAGTTTCGTTAAACAACACTAATGCACGACCAGTTGTAAATTTTCGGGGTGATTTTCATCCACGAACTCTGCAACTTTCTCCCATATTCCCTGGATTGCCTTTATATCTCTTATAGAGACAACGTCTCCTAATTCCGGCTCCAATGTAGTTTGTCTAGCTCCTTGGTTTTCAGCTCCTGAGACTGTTCCTTAACAAGTTCGTTTACATGTTTGGATTTTTCAAGAGAAACAATTTCATTTACCACTGACACTTCAGGTTCCAGTCCTTCGTAGGCTTTTTCTTTTACAGCCTTAGACCACAGCTTCCTCCATACAGAAGTTAAGGTCCTTATTGTTACACCTAGCCAGGCATACTCAATAATTCTTATGCATATTACTGTGTTAAAGTGGTCCTTCCAGAACTCTCAAAAGGTAAGGTTTGTGTTTTCCGTCACCTCAAAGCAGCGCCGAACAATGTATTTGGTATACAACTTCTTAAAATTGGAAATCACTTACTGATTCATGGGCTGCAAGATATAAGCGAAGTTGGCTAGTAGGTAGAGAATCTTTATAAACTTAAACTCTTAGAGTAAATCATCTTCGAGATTTGGTGGGTGAGAAGGGGCATTATCGAGGACAAGAAAAATTTCCATGGGTGGCAAACACTAGGTTAATCCACTTTCTAAAGAATTTCGTGATGACCCACGCCTTTGGATTTGCCCTCTTCTGCCGTTATGTAAGTCCTATTTTACATATTTTTCCAGAAAAGTACTGTCTCGTCACAATTAAAGACTTGGAGGATGTATCTTTAGGCTTCTATCAGTTCGAAAAACGTTTTGATATAAACCTCAGCTGCTTTCACATCCAAACTTATTGCCTCACCAATGACGGAGTGAATGCCAGTTTTTTTTCTAAAGTTGTCAAATCAGCCCTGACTGGCTTTAAACCACTCTTTCGATTGTGGAAGTGTGTGTAATCTACTTCAGCACATCTCCGTATATCGCTCGTGGCTTCTCACATGACGCTTTGTGATAAGGGTTATCCTTGAAGCTGCTTCTCTGTAACCCACACCGTTAGCAGATTCTCCATCTTTTCATGGAGAGAAGTTTGGAGCATTAGCTGACATAATACCATTTATCACCTCCTTGTGTTTAAGTAAGGTACATATAATTGATGTGGTACGCCCGTAGATACTCGTCACCTTGCTCATGTTTTTTAGTGATTTCTCGTTTTAGTTCAATAGACATCATTTTCTTCTTCGAACTCATGGTTGTAAAAATAAATGTAATGTTGTAATGTACATGAAGCACAAAACTTGAATCGAACTTTTCAACAATACTTGAAAAATGAGGGAAACAAGCAAAGCAGACAGACATAGAGAGGTATGTATTAAAAATTTACAGTGTAAATTACACCGACATCGACAGTGCAATATGGTCAGTACTAGAATCCGAACTTTTGTCTGATTTAACTTCCAATGATCATTTAATTTATCGGTGCAAGTAATAGTTACGTACAGATCCGTTAAATGATATTTATGGCAAAGCCGTAAAGATATATTACCAGTAAAACTACTTTTAATTTACAAAGCAAATTAGAAGGTAAAATAAGAGGTATGAATTTGAATAAAAACCGATTCCTCGTATCTCAAATCTCATCTCAAAGCAAAATATCGCTCGCTCCACGGCTCGTATCTCAAGACACTCGTATATTAGGGAGCTTGTGTATCAAGGTGCCACTATATATATATATATATATATATATATATATATATATATATATATATATATATATATATATATATATATATATATATATATATATATATATATATGTAAATACTTTTTTCTTTTTGGGTGTGGTAGTCAATAAAAAATAGAGCTTTGCTAAGGCGTACTATTTATTCTGAATTCCGAGCTTTCGGTGGTTATTTGCCACCTTTATCAAGGTCTACAATGAAAATTACTGTGTTATAACATTAGGCTGATGTAATATAAAAGTTATAAAAACTTACCAGAAAGTAAGATTCATAGCATATAAAACACAACGTTAAATAACATAATGTGACCTGAATTATTGAAGGCATTAAAAATTTTAAAAACTTTAAAATACTTAAAAATTAGAGAACATGTTACAAAGTTTAAAAAGTAAAAAATAAGACGACATGTTTGACAAAAAACAGTCGTCTTCGCAGGTTTGAATTCAGTCACATCTCACGAACAGAAAGAGGTAGTAGGAGGAACTATTGTTGTTTAAATAGTTCGATGTAACTACAAAAAACAAACTTTCAAACTGATGTCTAACAAAATGCCGTTTGTGATTTTAGGTACTACCAACCATGTTACCAACTTAGAATTGAGAGGGAAATTTAAAAAAAGGTTTTATTATGTCAAAAAATAAAAAGAAAATAGTATTTAGTAAATAGGTTTAGAAAAAACAAGCAAACAAAACAAAATGAACATCTGAATAATAACTGAAGTTAATCATGATAATTATAGCAATTAATAATGGAATTTACGAAACATGAAGCACTCTGAGATGCAGAAAACCCTAGTCAAAAGTCAAAATAAAATTGTAAATTTTGCTAAGATTCTGGATCTCAGATCTTTTATTCAGATTGTTGTTATCACTCCTGCTGATATGTACCATTTCTAAGAATGTTCTCTTAAATTTATTTTTCTCTCTGGCTAATATTTTAACATTGTTGAAATCTATCTTATGGTCTAGATCGATAGTGTGTTCTGCCAAAGCACAAGTGGGTTTATTTAGTCTACAGTCACTCTTATGAGAAATGATACGACTAGACAGATTTCTTCCAGTTTCACCAATGTAGGTGGATGGACATTCAGTACATTGAATGCAATAAACAACATCTCTTGACTCTAAAGTAGTTAGGGGTTGTTTTATTTTGCTATATAGCTGACGTATGGTTTTGATGTTCTTGTTAGCTATTTTGATGTTCTTAAATTCTTTGAAAATTTTAGTAAGTTCTACGGTTAGTTTTGGAATATACGGAAGGGCATAAAAATACACACTTGTTTGAGAAGAATTGTTTTGTGCTGAGGGCACTGATTGAGAATTAGTGAGAATGTTGTTTCTGTTAACAAATGGAACATTAAAAATTAATTTATTAATCAGTCTTAGAGGATATGAATTTTCAACAAAAATATTCCGTAAGAGGTTAAGATCATGTTGGAGATGATCTGGATGTGATAACCTTTTGACACGTTCTTTCATTGCTAGGACTAGGTTGGTTTTCATTCTAGGAGGATGATGGGAATGGTAGCTTATGAATCTATTGCTACATATAGGTTTTCTATACCATTGTGTTTTCACAACATTATCCTCACATCTATGCAAACGCATGTCAAGGAAGGGCAAAGATCCCTCCCGCTCTTCCTCGCACGTGAATTGCAAGTGTGGGTTTTGTTGGTTGAAAACATTTAAAGTAAATTGTATGGAGTCTGCTGGTAGTGCCAAGATTAAGTCATCCACGTATCTTTTTATAAAAGGTATTTCAAAATTGATTTGTTGCAAACAATCTTTAATCAAATCGTCTAAGACATAATTACAAAGAATTGGTGAAATGGTGGACCCCATTGGAGTACCAAAGACTTGTTTGTAGTAACAGTCATTAAAAATAAAAACATTAGAGTCAAAAACAAAAGAAATGAGTTTTTTGATATTCGATAAGTTAAGAGTTGTGTGCATTGATATGTCATCCCAGTGTTTCTCAACACTAACCAAAATTGTTTGTAAAGGTAAATTAGTAAACAAAGACACTACATCAAAACTAACGAGCTTATAATTGATAGGTAATTTTAAGTTATTAATAAAAGAACTGAAACTGAAAGAGTCCTGAATGCAGAAATCATTGTTACTGTAGGTTTCTGTGAGAATATTGGTTAAAAAACTTGCTATGGGGCCATTAGGTGTACCTATTGAGGAAACTATTGGTCTCATAGACAAAGTAGGTTTATGAATTTTTGGAAGTGCATAAAATCTAGGAGCAATTGAATTATAAATTTTCAAAGTTTTCCCAACTGATTGATCTATTTGATTCTCCTTTACCAAATCAGAAACTAGTTTATTAGCCTTTTGTTGCAGAGTACACACAGGATTGTTGTTTAACTTTTTATAATATTTAGTGTCTGTTAATAAGTCTTCACATTTCTTTATATAGTCCCTAGTGTACATTGCTACAGTGACATTGCCTTTGTCGCTCTGAACAATCTTGATCTCAGGGTGATGTTTCAAAAAAGTTTTGCATTTAATGTAGTATTTATTTAAAAAGTGGTCTTTTTCATCTTTGTTGAGGAAGTTCGTGATAATATTAGTGCATTTGGACCTTAGAATGTCCTTATCGACATTCTCAATTGGTCTTAAAATGTTCTCGATGTCTGCCAACAAAGAGGAAACTTTGAAATCTTTTTTGTTAGGAAGCAAAGCGAATTTAGGGCCTAAGGCCAACAACTTTTTAACTTCTACAGGAAATTCTAAGTCTGTAAGGTTTTTAAACCAACTCTCCCTGAAATCAATACTGTCAAAACTATCTAATCTGAACTTATTAAATTTATTGATATTAGTTCTCTTAATTTTATGAAAAAGATTGTTATAAATTATCTGTTGTCTACGTTTGAACTCAACATATGTGTGATAATTAAGTATAGATTTTGATTTGGCTTGGAGATCTTTTAGCTTATTTTCAAAATGATTAATATCAGCAAAAGTAATTTTGATTTCTAAATTAAGAATATTTTTTCCAAACCTTTTACTAAGTCCTTGAGATCGAAAATCTATCTCTCCTCTCCTGTGATGTAGTAAATTATTCACATTTGTCAAACTGTTCGTGATATGGTTCGGAAAACAATCTGCATTTCGACACTTAATTAAAAAAGTCTTTCTGTTCCTTAACGCTGCCAGTTTGGTGTTCACATTAGCCCATTCCTTTAGGTACGACACAAGTAATGGTCCGTATTGGAGTCTGATGTCCTCATAAAAACCCATACTAAAAGAAAGACAAGGTAGTCCAAAGTTTTTTGACTAGTTTGGAAAAAATATGTAAATACTTTTTTCTTTTTGGGTGTGGTAGTCAATAAAAAATAGAGCTTTGCTAAGGCGTACTATTTATTCTGAATTCCGAGCTTTCGGTGGTTATTTGCCACCTTTATCAAGGTCTACAATGAAAATTACTGTGTTATAACATTAGGCTGATGTAATATAAAAGTTATAAAAACTTACCAGAAAGTAAGATTCATAGCATATAAAACACAACGTTAAATAACATAATGTGACCTGAATTATTGAAGGCATTAAAAATTTTAAAAACTTTAAAATACTTAAAAATTAGAGAACATGTTACAAAGTTTAAAAAGTAAAAAATAAGACGACATGTTTGACAAAAAACAGTCGTCTTCGCAGGTTTGAATTCAGTCACATCTCACGAACAGAAAGAGGTAGTAGGAGGAACTATTGTTGTTTAAATAGTTCGATGTAACTACAAAAAACAAACTTTCAAACTGATGTCTAACAAAATGCCGTTTGTGATTTTAGGTA
Source organism: Diabrotica balteata (assembly GCA_918026665.1). Classification (NCBI taxonomy): domain Eukaryota; kingdom Metazoa; phylum Arthropoda; class Insecta; order Coleoptera; family Chrysomelidae; genus Diabrotica; species Diabrotica balteata. Next base: position 137,353,545 of record OU898277.1, read on the forward strand.
CTACCAACCATGTTACCAACTTAGAATTGAGAGGGAAATTTAAAAAAAGGTTTTATTATGTCAAAAAATAAAAAGAAAATAGTATTTAGTAAATAGGTTTAGAAAAAACAAGCAAACAAAACAAAATGAACATCTGAATAATAACTGAAGTTAATCATGATAATTATAGTAATTAATAATGGAATTTACGAAACATGAAGCACTCTGAGATGCAGAAAACCCTAGTCAAAAGTCAAAATAAAATTGTAAATTTTGCTAAGATTCTGGATCTCAGATCTTTTATTCAGATTGTTGTTATCACTCCTGCTGATATGTACCATTTCTAAGAATGTTCTCTTAAATTTATTTTTCTCTCTGGCTAATATTTTAACATTGTTGAAATCTATCTTATGGTCTAGATCGATAGTGTGTTCTGCCAAAGCACAAGTGGGTTTATTTAGTCTACAGTCACTCTTATGAGAAATGATACGACTAGACAGATTTCTTCCAGTTTCACCAATGTACGTGGATGGACATTCAGTACATTGAATGCAATAAACAACATCTCTTGACTCTAAAGTAGTTAGGGGTTGTTTTATTTTGCTATATAGCTGACGTATGGTTTTGATGTTCTTGTTAGCTATTTTGATGTTCTTAAATTCTTTGAAAATTTTAGTAAGTTCTACGGTTAGTTTTGGAATATACGGAAGGGCATAAAAATACACACTTGTTTGAGAAGAATTGTTTTGTGCTGAGGGCACTGATTGAGAATTAGTGAGAATGTTGTTTCTGTTAACAAATGGAACATTAAAAATTAATTTATTAATCAGTCTTAGAGGATATGAATTTTCAACAAAAATATTCCGTAAGAGGTTAAGATCATGTTGGAGATGATCTGGATGTGATAACCTTTTGACACGTTCTTTCATTGCTAGGACTAGGTTGGTTTTCATTCTAGGAGGATGATGGGAATGGTAGCTTATGAATCTATTGCTACATATAGGTTTTCTATACCATTGTGTTTTCACAACATTATCCTCACATCTATGCAAACGCATGTCAAGGAAGGGCAAAGATCCCTCCCGCTCTTCCTCGCACGTGAATTGCAAGTGTGGGTTTTGTTGGTTGAAAACATTTAAAGTAAATTGTATGGAGTCTGAATAGATCAATCAGTTGGGAAAACTTTGAAAATTTATAATTCAATTGCTCCTAGATTTTATGCACTTCCAAAAATTCATAAACCTACTTTGTCTATGAGACCAATAGTTTCCTCAATAGGTACACCTAATGGCCCCATAGCAAGTTTTTTAACCAATATTCTCACAGAAACCTACAGTAACAATGATTTCTGCATTCAGGACTCTTTCAGTTTCAGTTCTTTTATTAATAACTTAAAATTACCTATCAATTATAAGCTCGTTAGTTTTGATGTAGTGTCTTTGTTTACTAATTTACCTTTACAAACAATTTTGGTTAGTGTTGAGAAACACTGGGATGACATATCAATGCACACAACTCTTAACTTATCGAATATCAAAAAACTCATTTCTTTTGTTTTTGACTCTAATGTTTTTATTTTTAATGACTGTTACTACAAACAAGTCTTTGGTACTCCAATGGGGTCCACCATTTCACCAATTCTTTGTAATTATGTCTTAGACGATTTGATTAAAGATTGTTTGCAACAAATCAATTTTGAAATACCTTTTATAAAAAGATACGTGGATGACTTAATCTTGGCACTACCAGCAGACTCCATACAATTTACTTTAAATGTTTTCAACCAACAAAACCCACACTTGCAATTCACGTGCGAGGAAGAGCGGGAGGGATCTTTGCCCTTCCTTGACATGCGTTTGCATAGATGTGAGGATAATGTTGTGAAAACACAATGGTATAGAAAACCTATATGTAGCAATATATTCATAAGCTACCATTCCCATCATCCTCCTAGAATGAAAACCAACCTAGTCCTAGCAATGAAAGAACGTGTCAAAAGGTTATCACATCCAGATCATCTCCAACATGATCTTAACCTCTTACGGAATATTTTTGTTGAAAATTCATATCCTCTAAGACTGATTAATAAATTAATTTTTAATGTTCCATTTGTTAACAGAAACAACATTCTCACTAATTCTCAATCAGTGCCCTCAGCACAAAACAATTCTTCTCAAACAAGTGTGTATTTTTATGCCCTTCCGTATATTCCAAAACTAACCGTAGAACTTACTAAAATTTTCATAGAATTTAAGAACATCAAAATAGCTAACAAGAACATCAAAACCATACGTCAGCTATATAGCAAAATAAAACAACCCCTAACTACTTTAGAGTCAAGAGATGTTGTTTATTGCATTCAATGTACTGAATGTCCATCCACGTACATTGGTGAAACTGGAAGAAATCTGTCTAGTCGTATCATTTCTCATAAGAGTGACTGTAGACTAAATAAACCCACTTGTGCTTTGGCAGAACACACTATCGATCTAGACCATAAGATAGATTTCAACAATGTTAAAATATTAGCCAGAGAGAAAAATAAATTTAAGAGAACATTCTTAGAAATGGTACATATCAGCAGGAGTGATAACAACAATCTGAATAAAAGATCTGAGATCCAGAATCTTAGCAAAATTTACAATTTTATTTTGACTTTTGACTTGGGTTTTCTGCATCTCAGAGTGCTTCATGTTTCGTAAATTCCATTATTAATTGCTATAATTATCATGATTAACTTCAGTTATTATTCAGATGTTCATTTTGTTTTGTTTGCTTGTTTTTTCTAAACCTATTTACTAAATACTATTTTCTTTTTATTTTTTGACATAATAAAACCTTTTTTAAATTTCCCTCTCAATTCTAAGTTGATAACATGGTTGGTAGTACCTAAAATCACAAACGGCATTTTGTTAGACATCAGTTTGAAAGTTTGTTTTTTGTAGTTACATCGAACTATTTAAACAACAATAGTTCCTCCTACTACCTCTTTCTGTTCGTGAGATGTGACTGAATTCAAACCTGCGAAGACGACTGTTTTTTGTCAAACATGTCGTCTTATTTTTTACTTTTTAAACTTTGTAACATGTTCTCTAATTTTTAAGTATTTTAAAGTTTTTAAAATTTTTATTGCCTTCAATAATTCAGGTCACATTATGTTATTTAACGTTGTGTTTTTATATGCTATGAATCTTACTTTCTGGTAAGTTTTTATAACTTTTATATTACATCAGCCTAATGTTATAACACAGTAATTTTCATTGTAGACCTTGATAAAGGTGGCAAATAACCACCGAAAGCTCGGAATTCAGAATAAATAGTACGCCTTAGCAAAGCTCTATTTTTTATTGACTACCACACCCAAAAAGAAAAAAGTATTTACATATTTTTTCCAAACTAGTCAAAAAACTTTGGACTACCTTGTCTATATATATATATATATATATATATATATATATATATATATATATATATATATATATATATATATAATTTCGGCACAATATCGCACTACGGTAGTTTCATTTTCGCAAACCACAAATATTCGAGGATACACTGGTGAAGAGAGTTCCAGTGAGGAGAAAATATTTCATTTTTTTTTTCTACAGTCATAATTTGCCTCTTTTTGGTATAATTTTTTCATCCTTATTTGTATGAATATGATGGTTGACTTATTAAACATTTTTGTGTTTTAAAGTGCTTCAATAATGGAAAAAAATGCTTTAATTTTATAATTTCTTCACCCTTTTATATAGGTTTGAGGCCGGGACACAGAAACAATCCAACATTAAAAACATGGAAGCATTTACAATTTAATGTTACCAGCGTATTCTGAAAATATCATGGATGGATCGCAAAACAAACGCACAAGTTCTCGAACAACTAATGCCGGGTCCAGACCAAACAGACAAAACAAAAACATTCATGTTTCGCGACAAAGTGGCGACAAATGGAAAACATTTGTTGAGACATTTCTGAAGAATTTTGTTTTGTTTCCAAATTTGAAAACTTTTTCAGGTCCCGTCTCAGGTCTGTAAAGATCAAAAAGTCTGTGTTTTGTCAAAAAGTCTTGTGAACGCGTGTGCGTGCCAAAACGAGTTAAGCAGTAGGAGAAATGGAATGTACAATTTTTATCAAAATTAAGTGTATTTTTCTGTTACTTAGTCTCAACACAAATGATTACTCAACTCCATCCAACTCCAACCCACAACATTTGTACTCAAATCCACCCAGCACTGACACACAACATTCATACTCAAATCCTCCCAGTATTGACACACGTTCATACTCAACTTCTCCCAGCATTGACACACATTTATACTCAAATCCACCCAGCATTGAACAGTTATACTCAAATCCACCCAACACGCAACATTCATACTCAAATCCACCCAGTGCTGACCCACAAAATTATTACTTAAATCCACCAAACACCAACACACAACCTTTATTTTCACATCCACCTAGTATTGACACAGAGCTTTCTCAGTATTCAGATCAATAAAACGAACGAAATTGATGATGAACTTTTTGAATGTAAAAACAAGTAGACTCGTCATTATTTTGCATGTAGTATGTACCTATCGTCAACTTCTGTTGTATTAAACATTTAACCAATAAATATGGATATTGACAGAAAAATAGTAATGAAAAAAGTTTAACATACCTGTACATAACCACTAAGACTGTTAATTAAAGCTTTACATACTTCAGGTATTATTACAGATATTGATTGCTTTGATACTTTTGAAAGATACATTAGGCTGTGGTAGGAATCACCTGTTACTAAAAATCTTGCTAAAAGTGATTGCCAACCTTTCTGTTATACTCATAGTATTTCTAAAGTTAGTATGTCTTTTTGCAACTGCAGGACCAACAAGGCATATTAGATTCTCAAAATCTTCGGTGGACATTCTTAAAAAAATTTTGAAGCTTGATCGAATTTCACCATTTAGTCCAATATCATCTGCTCGCAGCTGAACTAACAATTTGTCTATCGAACAACTTTCTCGCATTTTTAGGCTTGGTCTATTCCAAAAACGTTTGGGTTTTCTTTTAGCTACCTGGGATGATGATGAGAGCAAAAAAAAACTTGCGGCTAGCAATAAATCTTTCGTTTCATTTTTTTCTTGATTAAAACGCCACATGGTTAACCAACACTAATCACAACAACAACGTCACCAACCGAATTTGTTTTTATATTTTGTTGTTCTGGTGTGGACAGTTTGTCTCAATTTTGTTTTGTCTTTTGACGACAAATTTTGTCGCCGGTTTATCGTGTTTTGTTTCAGAATTATGTTTTCGTTTTGTCTGCTTGGTGTGGACCCGGCATAAGAAAGTAATGCGGGTCAGGCATATTTAGAAATAAGAAACATAGTAGTTTCTTCATTATTTCTAACACACAAGGGTATGCATCCCATTTTCTTCCTCTTAGTTCCTAGTATATATTGTATCTCGTTGTTACATTCCGTATCATTTTTATTTAATATTCCGTTTTGTTAAGGACTGGTCTGAGTTAATCTAGAATATTTGGGTTGGTGTTTCTGATGGTAGTGATCGGTGAAGTGTGTCTTCACTGTAAGCCAATATCTTTTCACGATATTAGTTAGCCTTCGAAATAGTTTTATCGGTTCTCAGAGCCATCAGAACTGACGGAACAACTTAAAGAAGAGATTAAAAAAAATTACTTATGAGATATATTAGTATTTTTTAATGATAAAAAGTTTTTTAACTTTATTTTCCTCTCTAATCCCCTATAAATGTGTAATTACTTGTCTAAAGAACAAAATAAATATTTTTTAGACTTTTCGAATACATGTTTTTATTATGTTGTTGAATAAAAAAAAATATTGGTTATTAGTATATTCACGGCTCTTTATAACAAGATATCCGTAACTTGTTCTATTTGTAAGTTGTAATTAATGTCATTCTGAATTTAAGAGTGGGTCTTCAACAAACGCTTTACGCTGCTTCTAGCTTTATGGCATACGTCGCTTCTGTATGCTCTATATAATAAATAATCGATGCCGTCACTTATTTTACGCTAAACGCAGCGTGCAACTGCGGTACAATCGTACAGACGTATCGTACGGCGTAAATCTATAAGCGGAGTACGGCATTTATTGGAGAACATCGCCTTATTAGAGATTAATAGTCCCTTTACGGTTTGTTTTTTTATTTTAAATACATTTCTATTTTATATATATGTAATATAGCCCTATTTAGATTGTAGCATTTGGTTATTTCATTGTTAATATTTCATCAGTAGTTTTCTCTATCAATGTATGACATAATAATATGAAATTAGCCCTTTATTAGTTTATAATATATTTTAATAGATATTTTATACTTACATGTATCCCTATTATTCGATACATATTTTTTAAAATTATATATAATATCAACTCGATATTAGTAACTTAATAAAATATACATGGTGTTCTATGTTGTGATAATAAATACTACATTCCAAATGAGCTTAGATACCTGTGTAGATTGTGATATAAAGTAAGTATTCTATATTTTGGTTCTTATAATGAACTCGTAAATTAGCAGGAATGGATAAACTAAATAAAACACCATGTATGTTATTCATTCCATTTAGAGTGATTGTAGGTATACATCTATCAAAAAGATGCAGTCTATTTAATTAAATATCGGTTATTGTTTGTTTATTATAAAAGAAATCAATAAATGATTTAAAAATAAAAAAAAAGGACAAGAAATAAATGGATAATAATTAAAAATTGAAATAAAGCACAACTACCACTTATAAAACGCGACTCTTTAAACTGGCTTGACACACTTTCAAACGAATTCCATCCAGAAGAAGGTGTCAGGCAAGGATGAATACTGTCTCCACAATTATTTAATATATATGATGAGCATATTATGAGAAGAGCGCTTGAAGGGTAGGGAAAGACCATCTTAATAAATAACCAAAAAAAAAACAATCCACTTTTTGCAGATGACAGCCTTTCTGGCAAATAGTCGCAAATATACAATATATACTGATAATTGATCTCATCATCATCAGTTGGCGCTACAGCCCTTCGTAAGCCTTGACCTGCTTCAAAACATTCTTCCATCCTTCCCTATCGAGTGTCTGCCTTCACCAGCCCCTCACTCCAATCTCCCTCAGATCTTTCTGTACATCATCCAGATATCTGAGTTTAGATCGCCCCCTTCTTCTTCTCTTGACCGGTCTGTTTAGCATAGTTATTTAAGTGGGATCAGTCTCATCCATCCGCATAACGTGGCCCACCCAGCTTAGGCGGTTTATTTTGATGGTCTTCACAATATCTACATCACCAAAAAGTCTATAGAGTTCAAAGTTATATCGCCTTCTCCACAGACCCTGTTCGTTTACTCCGCCATATATGATCCTTAATACTTTTCTTTCAAAGACTCGTAGTAACTCTTCATCTCGGGTAGTCATTGCCCATGTTTCCGATCCATAAGTGAGCACTGGGCATATTATTGTTTTATAGTTTTCATTTTGTTGCTATCGACATACTTCTCGCTTTTAGTTGAGGGCCCAGGCCAAAATAACAGCGGTTAGCCACGGATATTCTTTTTTTATCTCTTTGGATGTGTTATTTTTGTAGTCTGCCAGTGATCCTAAGTAGCAGAATTCTTCTACCTTTTCTATCGTTTCGTGTTGCACCTCTAAGTTATTTTATTGAATTCTTGGTATGGCCGGCATATATTTAGTTTTCTGGATGTTAATCAGAAGTCCGATGTTTTCTGCGGCATTTTTAATACGTGTAAAAGCCTCCACTGCTTTATTTTGGGTTCTTCCAATTATGACGATATCATCAGCGTATGCCATTATTTGTATACTACGGGTATATATCGTACCTTTTAAGTTTATTCCCGAATCTCACATAACTTTTTCTAACGCTAGGTTGAACAGCGTGCACGATAGCGCATCTCCCTGGCGCAGTCTTCTGTTGGTTTTAAATGGTTTTGAAACATCCTTGTACGCGCACTTTACATTCGCCTTTCATCATTGTCATTTCAATTAATTCTACCAAATCTTTTGGTATTCCTAATTCGATCATGGCCGAATATAATTGGGACCTGTCAATAGTATCGTACGCTGCCTTAAAGTCTACGAAGATGTAATGGCAGTCTATGTCGTACTCCGTCGTTTTTTCTAATATTTGTCTGATGGATGATATGTGATCAATGGTAGATTTGTTTTTTAAGAAGCCTCTATGGTAGGATCTTATTATATTGTCAGTATACCGTGCCAGTCGTTCGTTAAGTATCAGGGACACAATTTTGTATGCTGTATTAAGAAGGGAAATCCCTCTAAAGTTGGAACTTTCAAGAACGTTTCCTTTTTTGTGTATGGGGCATATAATTCTACTATTCCAATCTTCTGGTAACGTGCGTTCTTGCCATACCTGTATTAGTAGTGTGTGAAGGAGGGTTACAAATGTTTGATCGCCACATTTAAATATTTCTGCGGGTAGGTTGTCTGCTCCAGGCGACTTGTTTCTGGCTAGAGAGTTAATTGCTTCATTTATTTCTTCTAAAGTTGGTAGTTCAATATCCTTCTGTTCTATTTCTATATCATATCTACCTTCAGCTCTACTTTCTCTTTCAGAATTGATCTCATACAACTGGTTAAAAGCGGTCAAATATTTTGTCTAGAGCTAAACATATCAAAAACAAAGATCACGATAGTGGATAGATTACATAAGAATCATCCATACATAACCACGATTGAGGTTTAATCCTACCTGACGTCCTTGCTGAACAACTTACAAGCATATGTCAAATCGGCCCAGTATATCCTGATGAAGAAGTGAAAGAAGTAATTAGCGCAGCATGTCAAATGTTCCTTTTGATCAATAATTTTACACCTACAGAAGCCATAGAGAGTAAACAATAAGAACATCCAAAAGGTTCCTAAGTTCAGATATTTCGGTAGTTGGATAACTGAAGATCTAGAACCAGACATAGAGATACGTAGCAATATTGAGCAAGCCAGAACAGTATTTACTAAAATGAGAACCTTTCTAAGCAACAGCAGCCTGAACTTAACGCTTCGATCTCGATTTGTAAAATGTTACATTTACTGCTATATGGTGTAGAAACCGGCACCATAAAGCCAATGTGATGAATCAATTGGAGGCCTTTGAAATGTGGGTGTTTAAAAGTCTACTTAAAATTCCCTGGACAAATCACACAACAAACGTCGAAGTATTTAAATCGAATGGGCAAATAACGAGAATTGCTGCCAATAATAAAAAGAAGAAAAACTGCTTATCTGGGTCATATATTTCGAAATTCCAAGTACCAGTTCTTAAAGCTTATTATGGAAGGGAAGATAGAAGGAAAACGGGGCATCGGAAGAAAGAAATACTCATGTATTTAAATACATTTACTAAATTAAATAAATATTTTTTTGTAGTGAAAGTCCTAAAGCTTCTTGTATACTCTTAAAATGCTATATATGGTTTTTTATCACCTATAACATAAGTACGCAGAGAGAAGAGAAAACGAGGTTAATATGGTAACTAGTACCCTTCTACATTTATCTCAACTATCACAATAAAATTTACTTAGACGAAGCGTGAAAGTGTACCAAAATATCCCTAACGTCTTACATTACATACGTGATAATTTACTGCATTTATTAAACTCATACTAAACGTGAAAGAAGTTATTAACAGTTATTAAAAGAAAACAAATACTTTAGAAACTAGAACCAGAAATATATCTACTTTTAACAGAAAATACCAGAAGTGTAAAGTCCTATTAACTGTTTTACCTAATTACAGCATTAAAATTTTTTATTTTACTTTGCCTAAAAGCATTTTGAGGTTATAAATTTTTTGATATTTTTTTATCAACAGCAAAAAATTTTGCATTTTACAATTAAGTTTCAATAATAAGCTGCATTTTTTATAATTTAATAAATACAAATACATACAGTCACTTATTATATATGTATATATGTGCCTAACCTTAGCTTTATAATTAAAATCGTTAAACAGATGTTAATATTTAAACTTTTGTTGCATATTGTACCTACCTAAAATATTCATTGTACCTAAATAATTGTTATAATGTTATATTTGTATTGTACTCTAAAAATGTACTGAATTAAATGTGACACCAAGCCAAATAAATGTTAATTAATTTAATTAAATAAACTTATGTGTTTTAGTTTCGTTAATGAAGAATTTATTTTCCTTATCCAACACGAAATTTATGTATCGCTTAATAAAATTCGTTTTGTACCAAACCTAATGAAACAGATCAGATGAAATTGAACATTTTTATACGTAAACCAAACAACTTTTACATTAAACCAGGAAGGAATAATTTACAATAATAATGCAAAGACAGGAAAAGGCCGAGTGACAATGCAATAGGTCAGCGTTTCTTAACCTTTTTTAGTCCCGGACCCCTAGAAAATTAGCATAATGTCAAGAACCCCCTTAATAAAAAACACAATTATTGTATTAATGGGAAGGTTGGTGCTGTATTCTTCTTACTAAATTTGGTATATGTGGGTTGATATTTTAACTTAGTTGTAATCTTAAATTGGATTCTAATTGTAGTATGTTTCTGTACTTGTTTTTGATATATACAAGAGCAGAGAATCCCTGCTCACAAAGGTATGTAGCTGAGAAAAGCAGTAAATGTTTCAGTGCTAACTGAATTGCAAAATAAACTGTTTTTAAATTAACCCAAAAACTTACGATATTTAACCTTTGAAGTCGATGGTCTTTCATTTGCTTTGGAATCGTTTAGCTTTAACCAGCGTTTCATTGTCATAATCACAATAAAAACTTAACATTTATCTATAATATTATCTACACTTCAACGCAACACAGTGCAAAAGAATGCGTGTAAACAAAACACACGACTAATAAAATGAATGTAAACAATAATTTTAATCCTTAAACCAAACAGAACCGATTACGGTACCATGTACCATGGACTCAGTGACTGGACAATTGGAATGTATATAATTTTACAGTTTCGCAGCGTAAGGGTTTCGTCGTTCTGGGAAACTGAAATCAGCGTTTGAACGATCCTTTGCGGTTCATGCATTAATTTGACCGAGCATCATGTCGCGAACACACAGTTCGTTTCGTAAACACTAGACAGTGTCATTCATAGGCATGATTCATAGGGTTATTCAAACTATAAAGTGACAGAATGTGATTGTATCAATCACGGGTCTTCGGAAAGATTCGATCTTTGTGAATGGATCGTTTGTGACCTTTTCATCACTATTAGCGCGCTTTGTATGTTTTTTTTGTAGTGATCGCTGAGATTTATTAGTTTTTAAACGTCTATAGATAAGACCGCGGACCCTTTATCACATGCTTACCCAGAACAACCTCTAGGGCTTACCCCCAAGAGTCCGGGGACTACAGGTTAAGAAACGCCGCCATAAATGATTATGGTTTAGGAATACAAAATGCTAAAGTAATTACTCTTTTAATGAAAATAAGTCACAATTAAAGTTTAAAATAAGTTTACTCTGTATCCTTCCAATTTTAGTACATATATGCCAATGTAGAAGTAAATACCAATCGGAATTTACTAAGATCCAAATCAGCACGACCTGAAAGTGGTGATTTGGACAAAAATAAAACCACAACTAAAGAATATGTTTAAACCCAAAATGAACCGTTCAAAATGTTGGAAATGACTAAGTCTACTCCGCCTTAACCAGTACATCTTTTATACTTCAAATGCTCCCTACGTCCTCCGAGCGTTTACTCGTCGAGTGCTTGTCCAGGAACTCCACTATCAACGTCATAGTAAAAAATATCGATGCGTCTACACTAGACAAGGAATAAACTCTCTTTATAGAAACGGTTTCAGTAGATTCTGACGGTCCTACTGGAATACCGCAGGAATATTTTGATAACAAAGGACACTTAGTGGAGCAGATCTTAGGGGAAGTAGAAGAAAAGAGTGTAGAAAATAAGAACAAGCTAGATAGAGATTGGGATAATATTCTGACTTGTGAATTTCGACGACGGATAACACTTGCTTGGGCGGCATATGATTCACTAAGAGACATCTTTAAGAGCAACATCCTGATAGCTATGAAACGGAATACATTTGACCAATGCGATCTTCTTATTATGACATACGGATCAAAAACTCTCACTCTCACAAAAACAACAGCACTAGACATGCAAGTGGCACAAAGACGCATGGAAAGATCGATTGGCGGCATGACAAAAAAAGACAAAATAAGGAACCAAGACCTAAGGAACAAAACAGGTATCACTGATGTCGTCGAACGTACAGCCAAGCTGAATTAGAATTGGGCAGGTCGCATAGCGAGACTAAAAGACTTAAGATAAACCAGAAAAGTAATTGACTGGAGCCTAAAAGAAGACAAACGCAGCAGAGAAATGGCAACAAGACTCACACAATCATGAAGAGTGGCGAAAATGAGAGAGATATATGTCCAACAGTGGACAGAAGAGATTTAATGATGATGATAAATAATGCACTGTGAAATAAAGATGGTATTGCACCACTACTTGGTCTAACCAAAATGGCCAATCCACTGGGAAATTGATAAAATTCTTTTGTAAGGATATTAAAGTGATGCACAGTGAATTACAATTGTGAATAAATATAAAAAAAAATTTTTATGTTGAAATAATACAGCAAAACCGTCCAGTGTAGAAATAAATAAGCCACTTCTTGTACGGTTAGAACAGTTGAATAAAGATATTAAAAAAACAATAGGAAATAACCAGTATCATCTGCAATATTCTTAAGAACGGCACTAGGATTGAAGAACTGTTGTGTAAATAAATAGTTTTATTACTGTTCGCAACAAAAAAAATAGCCAACGGTCATACCACACCCAATAAATATGACCATCTCACAATCAAATTTATAAAATATTTAGAGTAAACGATACAAATACAAATAAAATGGCTATAAGATTCAATACAATATTGAACGCTAACGCTGAATCAGATTTCTCAGATAGGTCATCTAGTGAAGAAAAAAGTAAAAGAAATACAAACCCAACAACCAATATCTCTACCACTTTATGCAGCGAAAAAGGATAAAAGCAATAAGACAAACAAAAGGAAAAAACTACCAGTAACAGTTTGCCTCACCCAATACGATGGCATCCGTAGAGTTGCACAAAAATTTAGATTTCGTGAAGTGACAAAAGGAGAAAACTGGAACATGTATTGGACAGATTTATCCTATTACAATTGATAGATGTAAAGATATGGAACGATTTAAAAAAAAATAGGCATCTTCCAGGCATACTAGAAATATGCCGGAAAGATTTGTTTGCTAGAAATTTAAACCGGATGATAAGATTGTTTCCGGGGATTATTACTTTTTTCCGAAGACTTGGTATTTCCCTGTTGGTTTTGGTGAAGTATTACGGTATAGTAAAGTAAGAAAAAACAAAACATTTATTTTAAAACCGTAAACATTTATTTTAAAACAAAATCACTTAAAAATACGTTCTTGTGATAGGTATTTGCCAAGTATATACTTCAAAGTCATTTCTTATTGACGGATAAAAATTGGATTTAAAAGTTTATGTGCTTATAACTTCTTGTGTTCCTCTAAGAATTTATATTTACAATGAAATGATATAGCTTAAGAAATGCTAGAAGCAACATATTTTATCAAAAAGAAATCCTGGCGACTATGAATAAATAGTTTCGACTACCACTCCGTAGATTGTGTATCTGGCGAACGATATAGGATAATGAATAAAATTGTATTACAAATCAGTTCGAATTTATACTAATAAATCTTAGATTTAGAGATTTTATTGTAAGCGTTAAGCCTTACCCTGGAGCAGATCTCAAATCAAACCATAACCCCCTTGTCTCAAAAAGGAACCAGCGTAAAATAGATAATAAAATCCAAAAGTGGCAAGGTGAATACTGTATGTACGTACTGAGGCTTCAATTTGTATTAATCAAGAAATAAAAAGATTAACACGAGAAATTAAAAATATTCAGAATGTAAACATTATGTGGATTGAAAACAAAAAATTTTGTTATAAAGACACACAACAAAACACTACGAAAGAAAGAAAAAAGCCGAAAACCTCACCGGATAACTGCCGGATTAACATTGGAAATGTTAGAGAATATAGAAACAGAAAACCAGACAAATACAATAGAATGCACTAGCGATCTTTTCATCAAGGCAAATCTTGTTCATAAGCATGTGCATTTGTCCTACTAGGTGTTTGCTACCTAATTTCCCACCTCCGCCACCTCTTTGTCTCAAAAATAACACTGGAGGTTAAACAGATAATAAAATTCAAAAATTCTAAGATAAATACTCAGTTGCTCAGGATGAAAAATACTAAGAATGTGAAAATTATGTTGAGCAAAATCAAAGATTTGGTTATAAAGACACAGAACGAAACTCAACAAAAGAAAAATTAAAGCCGAAAACCTTAAATTCCTTAAGAAGTATTGGAATCATGGAACAAAGAAGAAAATAAAGAAACAAAAGCACAGGTTAATGCAAAAAACAACATAAATTAATACGAACAAAATAAAAGATACTAAGGAAAATGGATGCAAGATGGACAAGCACTGAAATGCAAAAATTGCAGAAAAATTATGATCATTATAATTTACAGAAAAAAGTTAGAATTATCTAAAAAATCACAAACACATCTAACCTATTAATTAATAAAGGCAATAAAAATATTAATAACCCCATTGAAACAGTGTGTACTAAACGTATTGAAGATTTTTCATGAATACAAATTGATAACATGGTATAAACAACTCAAGTTCACATCAAGCTGATTAAACTAATATATATGCAAGTATCCTCTTAAATAATATTAATGAGGAACAAAATAGATGAGTAATAGACAATTTGGTTTTCGTAATGGCTTCGGAACAGTAGAAGCTCTGTATAATTTTACAACTCTTGCTCAAAAAGTCAACACCAACAAACATATATTTTCGTCACATTTATAGAATATAAGAAAGCTTATGATAAAGTTAAACATAACATTTTTATGGAAGCGAAAAACTTGACAAAAATTATATTAACATAATGAGAAATCTCTATTGAAACCAACAGGCTGTGGTAACATTATACGGAAATAGCACGGATGTGCAACAAATAAGTAGAGGAGTAAGACAAGGTTGTGCACTTTCAGCATTTTGCACTTCTGTGCCGAAGGGATCATGATAAATAGTCAAAATATAAATAAACGTTATGCCGACGATATAGTCATTATCGATTAAACTGAGACAGACCTGCAGACGCTATTAAATATATTTTGTGATACTGGAGAACAGTTTGTTTTAACAATAAACATAAAGAAAACAGAAACCATGATTATCAGTAAGAGAGGTAAATTATACAAGGATTCAGTTAAAAAATGAAGATATTGAACAAGTGGACACAACGAAATACTTAAGAGTCTGGATTGCTGAAAATCTAAATCTGAAATTAAAAATTTGATTAAGAATTGAGCAATGAAATGCCTTATAATCTTATATAAACTTATAATCGAGGGTAAAATTGAAGGCAAGAGAGGAATGGGACGCAAGAAAATGTCCTGGCTCCGAAACATAAGGCAATGGACAGGGATTAACGACATACAATCTCTAATACATATTGCAAGAAATAGAGAGTTAATGGAAAATGTGATCGCTAACATCCATTAGTGGATTTGTATCTGAAGAAGAAGAATGAAATGCCTCCAAAATGAGAAAATTCCTGAGTAACCAAAGAATCAATCTGTAAATCCGATATCGAATGATAAAATGTATATTCACTATATTCTTCTTGATGGTGTGGAAGCTTGGACTGGTAATGTTGACTTAATATATCGCACTAATAATACAATAGTGTCGTAACTCAAAATAGATGATTTTTCAGAATCAACGAAAAACTGATTAATCATTTTCTATTGCAGGTAAAAATAAAATTAATGCATAATATGTTTCTAATTATTATTAAATGAAGTTTCTTTCTACTCATTGTTAAATAAAAATACTGACAGTAAAGTTATTCAGAAATTTTGAGTTAACACTGTATTGCTCTAAGCAAACTGTTCGAATTGAAATATATTTATAGTTATGACATTATTTATGAAATATTTTGTGTTACTACAATTTGATTTACTATTTTTTTTCTGCGGTTTACGTTAGTTTTTGCACTTACAACAATTTTGGGAACTTTGATTCTTGGTATTTGTTAACATTGGGTCTAAAGAGATTGTATTACACGTTAACAATTCCCGAGAATTGTTGTTTTTGATATTAATAAATAAATCAAGACTATTTTTAATTACGTTTATATTATAATTAAACAAATTCAGATACAGATAACAAAATACAGTAATCTTGAACATTTTGTACTTAATCTATATATTTAACAAAATAAACCTTACGAAAAAAGAACGCAAAATATAGTCATATTTAATTAATTCGTGGTCAATTAAAAGGACCTACTTAAAAGAAAAACAAATTATTTAAACTCAGTTTGAATCAGTCTCAAAATCATTTATTACTGATTACAATTAAATGTATGTCTAATAATGAATTCTCTTTGTTTTTGTAAATCTCCCAAACTCCATTACTTATTAAAAATATCTTGTCTTGATGTCTCGTTAATTCGTGAACGACAGTTTAACCTGCCGTTTTTGCCACAAATCGGATCCACTTTCCTGGCAGGCACTTGGTTTTTGTTCACAGATTCATACGCTTTGCCAGTATTGCGAAGTCGTTTGGCTACATTGTGTTTCCAGGTTTTAATATTACGTATCCTCTTTTTGCCCTAAGTATTATTGTTTTGCTCTTTCGAGGAGATATTAAATTCATTATTTAACCCACTAGTTCCAGCAAAAGGACTCTTTTGAGACAAGACAATTGTCCACAACTCTATCATCCGAGCTACTTGATAAAAGCTACTGGTAGAAGAGCAACTCGATGAGGAGCTTCTTGAAGAAAAGCTACTTAATGATTTCATTGTTAGACCTCGAAGCAAACTATAGGTTTTACTTTGCACATCAGGAACGAAATGCGGATCTCGGTCGGAATCATTGAAATTAAAGTCGCCCTGGTCTGAGTGCATCGGTGAAATGGAATTTGGCCGTGGTTGTATTTTATAATAGGTTTAACATTACTAACCTTACTAAAAGAACTGTTAACGTCAATTTCTTGAAGTACTTGATTACTCGTAAATGGTGAAAGTATAGGAGGTGATCGTATTTTCGCAACATCACTATTTTGTATTTGGGCATCAGGTTCATTATTTATACTCTCCAGTAACAATAACGACGGTGAAGAGATTTCATGCTCGCAGTCCTCAACATTTGTTGCCATAGCAACAAGTAATCGCCCACGACTCATAGGTATTAAACCTACAAATGAATCAAGTAGTATTAGATTAAGATTAAGTATATAGGTACTTGACGAAAGAATGTCACAAAGAGTGTATTACTCTAAATTTATAAAATAAAGTAGTTCCTTAGGTTTCCTAATAACAATGC
Organism: Diabrotica balteata; assembly: GCA_918026665.1. Classification (NCBI taxonomy): domain Eukaryota; kingdom Metazoa; phylum Arthropoda; class Insecta; order Coleoptera; family Chrysomelidae; genus Diabrotica; species Diabrotica balteata. The sequence goes on from OU898277.1 coordinate 137,371,036, forward strand.
TACACTTTTTAAATGAGTTATTACTGTTCAGTGATTAATTAACAAATAACAACAAAAATGATTTAAAATGATTATTCAAAAATAATGTAGCATGTCAAAAATAATGAACTGAATCAAGAATAGTGTCGTTAGTATAAATATTAATTTAAAAAGTGCTCGTGTAAATTAGTAATAGGGTAATAACTAGAAAAACAACAATATTATGGCTAGGTTCAAATCAACAAGAATGTAATAACTTTAAATAGAGCTAAGAAAATTACATACCTGATTCAGCAACAACGTAGAAACTCGAAATAAAGAGCAAAGCAATACGTGCCTTCCCGATCACCGTTGGTCGCAACTAAAGATCAAGCGATATTGTGAGGGGGGTGACGACATTCGGTCAGTCATGAATAACGTCTTATGGCGCCATATCTTATTCATTTATTGCACTATTAAAACGACAGTTTTATTGGCTTATAGGGAATTTAATTTTATGCATGAATATATTGTTATGTCAATTTCGAAGAATTTTGAGTTGCGACACTATTGTATTATTAGTGCGATATACTGATCGTAATACTGATCATATTACGAACGAAATGGTGTTACATACAATGAAAAGTAACAGAGAACTTTTAATCACCATTAAAAGAAGAAGGACAGCATATTTGGAGCACATACTTAACAATTAAAAGTACGAGTTAAAATGTTGTGGTAGGCTATTTTCAGAGTAAGTGTCTTTTTTTTAGTACACTTACCATTTCCTGACTATCTTATTCTGAAGCCTATAAAATTTAAGTTGCAAGCCTATTTCTTTTAGCAAATTATCTAGTTTCCCATCGGAGTTCAAACTTTTTACATTGCCTGTACGAATTTTAAGCATTGAGTTCTTCTTCACTTTTGGGTAGGTCTTACCATTTTTTTTCTCGTGGGAATTTTTATCACTTTTCTTATACTTAGTTGCTCATTTGTTTTGGGAACTTATATTTAACGAAGTTTGATATGAAAAAACAAAATATTCAAATAAGAATAACTAAATAAGTCATTCCTTACGTCTTTTCTGACAAATAATAAAAATAAATGTTATTTTATCTTATATTAAAGTATTATATTGTATTTAAGTTTAATTATCACGTTTAAAATAAATTTTACTAATTTCCCTACTTTATTAACATTCCAAGTTCATTCCAAGTCAGTTTTCATACTTGATTTGACATTAATAGAACGACACAAATATTTCAAGTTACTTGTGGAGACCTTAGCCAGTCTAACGTACATTTACCGTTCATTGCTATTCTTTTCGTTCGTACGGTTGAATAGCTATCGTTATAAAACTGCACAAAATCTAATCCGTATCACATGTCGCTCCAATTGTTATACTTGCATAAAAACAACGAATCTAATGCATTTGTTATACCACGAGTTTTTTTTTATTAAATGAAATTTTACGACTGCTTACATAAAAATAAATTTCAAAAGAAACTGCAAGCATTTATGTTTATGTAACAAATACAACTCTTTCTTTGAATATTAACCTGGTAAATAGATGAAAGTACAAATCATTTGAATAACTATAGATCACATCTGAGTGAAGTCTTTTATATTTCAAGACAAAAATATTGTGTTTGGGAAAACTAAAATTAAAATAAATAAAAGTTATTATTGGCATTTATAGAACAATTAGGCAGTAGTAGAAAAAATAAAAAAAAATAGCTGCGGGCAAAGGAATGTATGACGAAGAAGTAAATAAAACAAGGGACGCGTTGGATCCAATGATATTTAGAGTAGTAATGACTTCTATTCGTAACGTAAACTTATATACACTGCGCGCCAGAATTAACGCAAAATTTTCAAATTATAATTTTAGTCATAATGAAAAATGTTTGTTTGTTCTTTTGTTTTTTAAGGTTTATTTAAGAACATCTGAAAAAAAAAACTTTGATTTTTCCACGAAAAATATATTGCAATAAAACATAATAAATAAACATCACAAAGAAAGTGAAGTCTCTCCTGTCACTTATTACTGCTTGACAATGGTCTCTCATACTGACAATTACCGTTTTTATTCCATCTTGATCAATTTGATCCATCGAGTTAGAATCTATGGAGAGGGCATCACGTGACTAAAAACAATCTAACTTCGGTCATATTGGTATTATTGTTTTGAAACTTTTGACAGATCGTATATGTTTGGTTATATTTGTTGTTTTTCGAATATTTTCAGTTTTATAATAATTTTATAGAAACTGTAATATATTGTGATAGTGCATAATAATGGTTTCTTGTTCTCAACGTAGTTGCAGTAGCAGAAGTAATGTTAATAAAAAATCTTCAGGAATATCGTTCCACAGGTTAGTATACAAATATGTAAACAAAGTAATGGCCCGTACTTCAGAAAATAAATTAATACTATTTGATTGTATTAATTTATCTTTATATTATAATATATCGTGTTTTTGGTGTTTACCGCTGGATAAATAAATCATAGTTTATTTAAAATGTATTGCACTTTTTTAGATTATGATTAAAACTTCTGAATTACTAGTCATATTTGTATAGTAGTTTTATTATTATTGAGTCTGGCCCTGATGTCACCGCCATATTGGTATTATAGTTAGCCACTCCTACCTATACCGTTTTTAATACATACGTTAATATGCTCATAGCTTCTCCATAGATTCTAACTCGATGATTTGATCCCAAATTTCAACTAAAACTGTCAAACTTAATGTGAATTTTGGGATTCTCCCCGAAAAATATTAATTTTTGGCGGTTTTCTGAAGATAATTGTAATTGTGCTAACTAATTATTAATCTTCTCGAAATTTGGCATATTTAAATTGATTATTGCTAAATAAATAAATAAATAAACTTTTATTTACCAATATAATCTCTTCACTTTTATAAAGTGAAGAGGAAATGTTTCCAATATGGAACAAAACAGGATCAAATAATTTTTAGTACCCTACAGTGCAGTTTCCAACTGTAATGCAGAACAAGCCTACAAATCTAATACATCCGTATTATCAAGTAAGGCAAATAAATACTCAAGATCCATTATTGTGCTCAAATCAATCAACAGTCATCCAAATGATACCTTTTGATAATGATCAACAACAATATCAGGTACAGCCAGTAGTTACCCAGCAAACCAACTTTTCTCATTCTACATCAAACCCTCAAGCTCCCAAGTGCCCAACCAACCTCCCCCCCCCCCCCCCAGAGGAAAATTCTAGGTGCGCTGCTGTTTTTAATTGATACATTTGATTGATACGATTAATGATTGAAAAACATCGATGTTGAACACTCGATGGTCGATGTGTTGCCATCGATGTTTAGGTATTCTTTAACATCGCTGGTAACATTGATGTTAAATGAAAACATCGAACACAATTTAAGTTTAGATTACTGCTTTAACTGGCTGGTAAAATAATATTGATACAATTTATTAAGGTTTTTAATATTAATATATTACTTATTTGGTTTTTTTTAATATATAACTTAAGTTGGTTGTGTTTAGGATATTTTTTCTAAAAATATCCTAAACACGTGGCACCACTTTTACTGCCACATAGATGTATATATTAACATAAACTGAGCATTCTGTAGAATGAGTGACAAGCAAGTATAGCAGCATCTCTTTTAGCGAGGGAGAGAGAGAGGGAGACAGATAAAAGACGACTGCAAGAGATATTGTCGTTAGTACGCGGAGCCGGTATGCTCGGTCTACGTTTATATACGTATATGGTTTTTCAGCAATTACATCATGTTTATATAATACTTATTTAATTTATTATTTGCGCATTATTCAACATTTGTAAAAACATAAAAGTTTTTATAACATCGATGATTTCTTTTCGATTTTTACCAACCTAGTGGTTTTCGGTACAAACAGGGTAGGTTAGGGGATGAGTAACATCATTGAAATAATTTTGATGATCAAATAATTAAACCCGTAACTAGTGCAAAACATCTAGGTTTAACTTTAAATAATCACCTCAAATTTACAAAACATATTAACACGTGTGTGAGTAAATCATTTCAGTTTGAGAACAATTTATCATAATCGCCGCTATCTGTCATACAAAGTAAGAAGACTCCCTCTACGAAAGTTTAGTATTACCAAAATTTAACTATGGAGATGTTGTGTATGGGCCTTGTGTTAGCTCAGATGACAGGAGAAGAATTCAGCTGGTTCAAAATTCGTGTCTTCGTCTGATCTGTGGTGTGAGAAGACACCAGCCAATTTCTCACAAATTAAAACATGTAAAATAGTTGAGCATGGAAAAGAAAAGGTATCTGCAAGATACAAAAATACAATTACAGCTCCGTCACATCGTACAGAACAATTTAAAAATAATTTACATATCAAATATCAAAAGTATATAATGGATTAGCTAAAGAAATAAAATTAAAAACGATTATATCTTTTAAGAAATCTCTCAAATCTAAATTGCTAAGGGAGTAACACATGTGCAACTATTTAATGACCTGTTATGAAGTACCTATGGATAAACTGTGTGATAGTTTTTGGACAATATTTGAATGCTAAATTTATGCTTCTATTGGTTATGGTTTTTAAATGATTGTTACACAACATGCAAAAAAAATATATTAAATTTTTTCTTCTCTCTTGCTTAAGATGAAAAGCAGAGGTACTGATTTCTTGAAATCAGCACCAACTGATCTTCGTCATTATTTTCTTTTATTATATTTTACGCATATATAATTTATATATTTTGTGTATTGTATGAATTTGATGGTTTAAAGACCTTTTTTTATTATTATTCAGATTTAGCCATACGGCTCACACTCCCTCTAAGGGGAAAATTCACTCATCCCAGATACCTAAGGTATCAAAATGATTGATGTCTGGTGGGACTCTTTCCATGTTATCGAGTCCAAGGTGACTTGGTACGTCGGTGTATCTCCTAAAAATTTTTGCACGCATCTGGACGTCGAAAGTAGCACAGCTTTCTGCATGACCTTATATAGATGTTCATTTAGACCCAGCTTTTTTATGTTTTCTAAGAGGTTCTTCGGAATGACTCCAGTGGTAGAAAGAATAATAGGTATCGTCTGGGTACTTTCCATTCTCCATTGTCTTCTTATTTGTATTTCCAGATCTCTGTACTTGGCGATCTTTTCGTTATACTTAACACTTAGGTTATTGTTGTTAGGTATCGCCACATCGATTAGAGTTGTTTGTCTTGTTAGTTTATTAACTAGCACGATATCTGGTCTATTATGTGCCACAGTTTGGTCTGTGAGCACAGTGCGATCCTAGTATAGCTTGTAGTTGTTATTCTCAAGCATACTCTCAGGAACGTATTGATAATATGGGAGATGGTTTGTTTGTAGAAGTCCCAGTTTGAAAGCTATCTCTTAATGGAGGATCTTCCCTACTGAGTCATACCGTTTCTTATATTTAGTTGCAGCAAATGCCTGGCAGCCTTCGGTAAGATGTTGGATAGTTTCTTGGGCTTGACATCCATATCAGCATTTGTCGTTTTGGACCTGAGGGTCTTTGACGACATATTTCAGGTAATTTTTGGTTCGTATAACCTGATCTTGAATGGCGAGTAATGAACCTTCTGTTTCAGGGAACATCTTTCCTGATGTTAGCCAATAGTTCAACGCTATATTGTCGACATAGTCTTGACTGACTTCATTCGGATGTCGCCCGTGCAAAGGTTTACCCATCCAGATGCGCATCATTTTTTCGTTCTTAGTAAGCTGCGCAAATCGCGCGATGAAGAGTAGATGTCTCCGCCTGCACCTGAAAATAAGTTCTTAAATTAGTAGTCTGTTTATCTAATTGCTCGTTTATATCAATAAGTCCTCGTCCTCCTAAATATCGCGGTAATGTCGTTCTTTCTACTGCATTTTTTCTAGGATGGTGTTTTTGTGCCTTTGTGAGGTGTGTTCGTACTTTTCTCTGAAGAGTTTCTATATCCGTTTTAGTCCACTTAATAATCCCAAATGAGTAGCTAAGCGCGGAAAATGCGTAGGTGTTTAATGCCTTAAACAAATTTTTACTATTAAGATGTGAGCGGAGTAGCTGTTTTACCCTTCGTATGAACTCTGATGTTAATTCGATTTTTATTTGTTTATGGTTAATTTTCCGCACTTGCTTTACTCCTAGATATTTATACATGTCATTTTCGCCGATAGCCTCGATGTTTTGGCCATTTTGCATATCGAATCCCCCGGGCTAAACCTTTCCCTTGACTATATTTAGTACACGACATTTGTCTAACCCAAAGTGCATACTGATATCATTTGAAAAAGTTTCTACAGTTTTTAGCACTTGATCTAAGTGGGTTCGGGTGGAAGCCATTAGTTTCAAATCATCCATATAAAACAGATGATTAAGCTTCGCCACTACAGTGTTGTTGTTTTTAATGCTAAAACCTGAGTCAGTGGAGTTCAATAGCTGGGATAGTGTGTTCATTGCTAGACAGAACCACAAGGGACTCAACTTCCAATCTGTCATTATATGTCTTAAGAAGGTCACTATATTATCATCGACTTTATATATTTTTAATATATTTACCAGCCATTGCTGGTATGCCTGGGTAGAAATGACTGAGTCAATAATAAGTTGTTCTTTGTAACCCCTGAAGCCCATAGCGCATTATTTCTGTTAAGGTTCTATGATATTGCTTAGAGCGCAGTGTTGGTAGATACGCTGGGCTACACAGAATGTGACCAATTTATACAGAGTTGGAAGACACGTAATTGGACGGTATTTGGCTGGATCTTGGGTATTATTTTGATCCTTCGGTATTAAATAAGTTGTTCCCTGAGTTGAGAATGATGGTATTTCCTGCGGATTAGAAATAACACGATTAATTAATGTTGACAGGCACTCATGAACACTCCAGAACTTCTTAAGCCAGAAGTTTTGAACTCCGTCTGGTCCAGGAGATTTCCAGTTATGAAGCTTTTTGATGATATTAGAGACTTCTTCTGTGGTGAAGGGTTCACCACAGTCTGACACCGACGTCCCGCATGCTGTTACGTCCAGCGCCGGCTCCAGACGTGCCCTGGCGATCCCCAGGCAGCGACTCTAAACATAAATTATTTAGCCCCATTTTAATGGGTGTGCATTCTATACCTTCTGCCAGGTGTCAGTTTTTGTTCCACGACAGGTATTCCTGTTACCCCCTGGGTATCTGCGCTACGTATACCCATAAAGCATCCCCCATTCGCAGGGGGCCGCACGTGATAGAAGAACTGATAAAAAACTTCCACAGGTTAATATTATTCTTATCCCAGATTTAGCCATACGGCTCACACTCCCTCCCAAGGGGAAAATTCACTCATCCCAGATACCTACGGTATCAAAAGGATTGAGCTCTGGTGGGACTCTTTCCGTGGTATCGAGGCCTAGGTGACTTGGTATGTTGGAGTATCTCCCAAAAATTTTCGTACACATCTGAACGTCGCGAGGAATACAGCTTTCTTCGTGATCTTATAAAGATGTTCATTTAGACCCAGCTGTTTTATGTTCGCTAGGAGGTTTTTGGGAATAACACCAGTAGTAGATAGAACAATTGGTAATGTCTGGGTACTTTCCATTCTACATTGTCTCCTGATTTGTATTTCTAGATCTCTGTACTTGGCGATCTTTTCGTTGTATTTAACACCTAAATTATTGGTGTTGAGTATCGCCCCATAAATAAGTGTTGTTTGTCTAGTAAGTCTAGTAAGTCTAGTAAGTAAGTAAGTATATTATTATTATATATCGTTACTATCGATATTCAGGTTCGACGTTACCATCGATGCTCAACATTGATGTTTTTTACTGATGTCTCATCCCTAGATCCTCGGTTAAATTTTTCTTCCTCTTAATTTCTCTTAAAGAACTGAAGTTGATAACTGTTTATTCTTTTTATGCTTTTACCATCCATATGAATTCAACTGGAAAATAATAAAAAAAACCTTAAAAATATCGTTAAAATTTTCTAGAAAATATTGATCGGAATTCATTATTGTTTAAATTACTTATTTGTTTAATATTTATTATAAAACTATACTTTCTATACAACTTTCTAATAATCTGTAAATAATTATTGATACTTTTGTGATATTACTTATTGAAGATAATAATTATTTTTTTTGTTACCTTTTATTAAGGCTTACACAAACCAAAGTAACGTCCTTTACAACTTTCAGTGCCTGTACTAAAATGAACTCAAATGTATAGGTAAGTGAAAATAAAAGTTGACGATTTATGGTATTGAAACTTTAGTTTATGATCCTATTCAGTTCAGGTCGATCAGTCGTTTGTGGTTTGTTGTGCAGATATCCAATCTATTTCTTAAAGTGTTTCCTATATAAGTGTACTATCACTGTATATTAAAAAACCAAAAAAAAATACAAATATGAACATGTAATATAATTTACTGGAATTGAGTAGTTATGTTTCTGGAAACGGATCATTGGATAAACAAAAATCATAGTCTAAGATATCATTGCACAATCACTACGTTTATAACATAGTTAATCAAACTCACAGTTTTACATTATGTATATTTAAGAATAGGACAATATATTGATAACAGATTGCCAGTCAAAAAGTGGCCGCAAAATTTTGTTCATATATTTAATAAATTAAATACGCTCTAAATACGTATATTTATGTTTTTTTTTTTTAACAAATTAACGCTAATTTAATTTCTTAACGAACCATTTGTTTTGTCAAAAACGGTCCCAAAAAAACCCATTTTTTATTAATGCTCTTGCTTTTTCACTTCTTGCAAATGTTGATTTTTGCTTTCTTTTTTATTTTGTACGGTTTTAGATATAAATATTAACTATCCCGAGATACCTCGTTGAAAGGTTTTTAGTTGAATAAATAAAACCTGCAAACAAAAGGTTTTATTGTATGTATTGACTAGAGCATTGTATGTTCGTTTTTCATCTAAAACCCATTCTCAACACACTATACAACAAAAGTTTTTATGCACTCTGATGATGATGATCAAAAAATATTTATTCAAAGCCTATTGTTGCATTGTTGCCTAAAGAAGAAGACATACATATAAGTATTTATATTTTTATAATAATGAACACAAACAAGAGAAGTTACCGTATGATACGTCTTAAAGCAGGCGTCACACAGTCTCAAATCGCAATCAGGACAGTAGTACCTTGATTCGCGCCTTAATTTCTTTCGAAGACATTCTTCAAGTTACTGCACACACATAGTTGGATCAACTTTGTTCCCTGTGCCAGGAACAACTTCTGGAAAATGTCGACAGGTAAGTCTAAGTCAGTTTGGAAGCGTTGAAGGTCTTTCTCTTGATACACCTCTATCTTTGTAGCAAACCTTTATCAGTTGTGATATCAAACCCATTTAAAATTTTAGATGCTTTCCCAGCTCTCGACTTTTCGTGTATAGCACAAAAGCATTCCATCCGGCATGTTTAAGAAGGTGGAAAAATATTTTTTTGTATGTAATACCTCTCTTCACGCTTCCATAATCAGCAAGATGTTGAACACCACCCATAGTATTGTTGTTCGATAGAACGATCCTAGAATTTTTATCTCCTTTCCTTACCTTTCTTCCGAAACCACTGCAGCATTATGCAGCGTTGACAGAACACAAATGTACCATTTGTGTACATTTTCAAAAACATTCTAAACGGCATTGCATTGGGAGAATAGTCAGCATTGAATGGTCTCTTTGTTTACCAGACTTGCCTTATCTGGATTTTTGTTTGTCAGGCTACCTTCTTCTTTTTCAGTGCCTTATCCGGTTCGGATGTTGGCGATCATCACGGCTATCATGGTTTTGTTGACTGCTCTGCGAAACAGCTCCGCGGACCTTAACCCAAACTATTGTCGGAGGGTTTTTAACCACGAGATACGACAGCGTCCCGGTCCTCTCCTGCCAAATACTTTACCCTGCATAATGAGTTGAAAAATTTTATATTTATCTTCGTTTTGCATAACGTGCCCAAGGTACTCAAGCTTACGTTATTTCACTAAATTTAGCACTTTTTTTTTCTTTTCTCATGCACTGTAGGACCTCAACGTTGGTGACGTGGTCCACATACGATATTTTTAGTATCCTTCTGTACATCCACATATAGTTACACTTCATATAATTACACTGGATGAATGTAGCACCTCACTATCCGCATATTGGTTCCCAAACTGATATCACTGCAGCACAGCAATAATCTCAACTTGATAAATGTAGACCGCGCCATTTCAATTCTGGTTCTAATCTCTTAAGCGTAGTCCCATTGTGAGTTGAGGGTAGTTCCGGAATAAGTGAATCTGTCGACTCTCTGGATCTTTTCGCTACCTGCCATAAGTGCCCCGGAATCTAAATTTGCACGTCTGACAACCATAAATTTAGTTTTCCTAATATTAAGGTCTAGTCCGTATGTTACGCTCACAGTTCTCACTCTGTCTCGTAAGGCTTGTAGATCATTTAGGCTGATTGCTAGTAATACAGTGTCATCGGCGTAACGGATATTATTGACGTATTTACCGTTCACTTGTATTCCCATCTCTAGGTTTGTGAGGGCTTCAGTAAAATTTTCCTTAGAGTATATATTGAAAAGGGTCGGCGAGAGCACACACGATACCTTAGTTGACATCCATTGCTATTAAAAAAGGTTGAGGTGATTCTTACCCTGGCTTAGGAGTGAAAGTTAAATAACTGACAATACCAAAAAATGTGTTTCCCTTTAATCAAAAATTGATCTGACGCTATCTTTTTCAAAATTGATGTCGTGGCCAAATATATGGCATAGAAGGACAAATCCGTTAAACTTTCCGTGCTTATATCAGTATCAATAAAGTGTTATAAATCATTTCTATCCAGCCTATCCCAGCCTCAGAGACTCAAACTCGGAATGTCCAACGAATGTCTCCTAAAACTGTACGAAAACAATAAAAAATCATAACTTTTAGATCTCTACATTAGAAATTACATTATAATCTACATTATTCCGATCTTATTTTCTTTTTTTTTTCTATTATCGAACTCTTTATTTAAAAACAGTAAAAACAGTAAATCTTACTTAAGTGGCTGATGTCAGATTCTTGTTTATGGTTTTCTCTGTTCCAGAGATAAAAGCCATCTCAAAAAACAATCTTTAAAATATTTGATTTTAGTTGGTAATACCTTAGCTTCTATGTAATTCATTGTGTGGTCGTTTTGGTTAACATGCCTAGATTAACTACACCGATCTGGATATTTCTTAGAATCATTCGTGTGGGAGATAATACGATCCTTTAATCGTCTTGATAAATGGCCAATGTATTACAAATTACAATTTGTACAAGGAATACTATAGACTCTGTTAGACTTATTATTTTTTAATGTTTTATCTTTGAGAATACTGAATTTAGTATAAAAACTTTTTTATTAGCAAACGTAAAGTCACCAACAGAGATGAATATTTGTGTCAATTAGGTGTGATATTTTGTATAGATGGTAGTATGTAAAGTTTTTTTTGAAATAGGTGTGATATCTGTAGTGTCACTTTTCTGATTCGTAGCAGCACTGTTAATATAAGTACCTATAATTTTGTGTAGTGTTATATGTTTCAAACGGTGTCCTAAACAAAATTTTCTTTAAAGGAGTTGGTGGATGATTATTGTCTAGGAACAGTTGGTATAGTCTAAGGTCTTTTTGTGTTGTAGTGATGTATCTAAAATTTGTATGACCCTACATTACTTTTGTTTAACTAAGTTTAATTTTATAATATTTTGTTTTGGATTGAAAGAAACAACTTTGTGTCCAAAAAGGGAACAGATTATGATTAAACTTCAACCTCAATTGTGAACTGCATGTATGATTCATAACTATTAAAAACAAACAATAGTTTCTTTGTTTTAATTCCAGGGATAAATTGTATTAGATCATACACTATTTTTTTAATGAAACTAAGCCGGAGTTGTAAACTGGGATAAAAAGTTTGTTTTTTTTTTTCCAGGATTTTTTATATACCATTTCAATCTAATAGTCGCAATCTTAAATTTGTAAGTTAAATCTGTACGTATAAATAATGTAACTCATCATAAACTTTTTAGCTATCACTAATGATGGTAACGTATCGATATATATTTGATTATTATAACAAAGAGTAATTTTGGCTTTATTAATTCAGCTTCACACCATTAATCCCTTCTTTTGTATTTAACTGATCAGCTCTGATCAAAAGTGTAAAAAAACATATATATATATATATATATATATATATATATATATATATATATATATATATATATATATATATATATATATAATATATATATATATATTATACACATAGATATAGATAAATACATAATTCCTAATCTAGATATCCACATCTATCCATAAAGTGTATTATGACGAATACCAAAATGGTTTTTTTATTATTCACTACAATACAATATGCCTTTTTCGAATAGGTTTCAAAAGTTAAAATAATCAAAAATTAGACTCTGATTATACATAGAAAAAGAAGAAATGGTCGATGCCATCTAGATTATTCCTTTCTATCGAGCTTAAATTATTAAATATTGGTTAAATCGCCAAATACGAGAACGTGATTCAAATGATGAATATTTGCATAATGATTACTTTTGCTTATCGTGACAATTACTATTTATACTAAAAATCAAGAAACCTTGGATACATTTTTTTACAACATTGTCCTTAGTACAATTTTAAAAGATAATTATAGGAAATTATCGTTTTCTAGTTACTTATAATTAATTTATGTAATATGTACGTTTACTTTCGTAATGTTGTAATAATAGAAAAAAAAAAGAAAATAAGTTTATTTTAATACATATTTACTAATAGGTGTTATTATTTTTACTCATTTTGATAGATAAAAACAATAAATATAACAAATTTGGTCCAGATGAGGATAAGTGGAATGATATGGCGTCAAGTTCGTTTTAGTCACGATCAGAGACGAAAAACATTTTTAATTTTAAAGGAAATTATTTAAACTTTTAAAAATTTACACGCGAACCTTGTATGTAATATATCGTCCATCTATTTTATCTATGTGGTAAAAGTAGTAATCTTTCAGCATAAGATGATTAAATATTTTTAGGATGTCGATACATTATAAACATAAACTGATACAATGAAGTATTAAACGACTTGACATAATTCTTGAACGTACCAAATGTATTTACTTAACATGTGGTAGACTTGTAGAAGTCATCTTTATCCAGAAATCTGTACCTGTAATTTTCATTGTATTACTATTTAAATAGTTAATATCTTCCGTTGTGCTTGACATGTTGCAGGTACTCTAGTGTTCTTGTTATGATGATTTCCGTACTTTTCGAAAAGTCATATTCCTTTGCATAATCAACTATCTTGCTGTTTACCAATCTCTTAATCTTTGATATTTTCTGCCAAAATAAGCCCACGCGCATACAGATAACGGTCAGGCGTTCCGAGTTTTGCATCCATAGTTCGGCGTTTTTTAATTAGAGTTCCAAAAGCACTCATCAAATTGGTCAATTAACAGCGTTCCACGCATTGCATTTGAAACATGTTTTCAGATATTTCTTCATATGACGAAGAAACATTACTTTTGTTAAGCTGGAATAGTTCAAGCAAACAAGAAAATGGTTCTTCTTCTTTGAGTGCCGTCTTTCTACGGAGGTTGGCAGCCATTTTTATTATCAAACTTGCTTTCCAAAACAAAGGAAATGCTCAGTGTACCTAACTAATAGCAAGCAAAGGCCAAAGAGTATTTAATTCTTTAATATATTATTTATATTTATTTATTTAGAATAAGTGAACATCAATCTCATATTAAAAATAGAGAATTTGATAGATCTCAAATATGTAAACACGCATGGGATAATGAACATAGGGTTCAATGGAATAATTCAAATGTAGTCCTAAAAGAAACGGATAGTAAAATAAGAAAAATCAAAGAAGCGGCTCTAATTATGCTCAATGAGGCTAATTGTGTCGCAAATTCCTCGGCAGAATGTAGTAGGATCTGGTTACCAATATTGAAAGAGGAAGTTATTAATAAGAAAATACCAGTATTAGTAAGTCAGTAACATATAGAGGATACATCATTTATGTTTTTTTAAATAACGAAACATTTAAAATCAGAATTTTGGTGTTTATTGAAGGTAAACTAAATGCACGAACAAATACTTATCATGTCGGGATAGTATTATGAGGTTTTTTTTCTGGTTTTTCCCTCATAATTTACTATGGAATCACTAACAGGAGAATTTTACTGTAATCATGTCATGTGTTTGTCTTTTTAAAGACGAATTACATGCTATGATTTTTTTCTGACGGATATTCTCAAGTTGATTTCATGTAATCGAATGAACTATCTTATAAGTAAAGTCGTCCCAGGAGCGCAACTCAACAATATTGGCAATATCATTTTAAAGTCGTCTACTTTAAAATGCATAATGTATGTCTGAATTGTCAATATAAATTAAATTATTAGAAGAATTATTCACTATGTAACAAAAAACAAAATTTGTTTAATTTACTGTTTGTATTTTGAGAACGATTTCCGAAGTGGAAATTGAAACGTCAATAAACGTATTTTTATCTTTAATTGTGGCTAATTCCCAGTTAAATAGTAATTAATTTAAAATGCCACAAGAAAATAGCTTCAGAACAATATTATTTATAATATATAAATATTATTTTTTTATTTATTTCCTATGCCTATACATAGGCTTACCTTCTTACACAGAATGACTATTTAGATCCGCCATGTTGTTTTACCCTTTACAATTCTATGACTTTAATGTATCTATTTTTAAAAATTAGGTTGGTGGAACTATTTGAATAGGTGCAGGATGATTTTTCGGATATGTGATTGTTTATAAACGGTTTTTGCAGGTGTTTTGTATAGAGGGCTATTTATTTATTCTCATTTATTTCGGTTACATGTAATATTATATCGTATAACATTAATATATTATAGTGAGGTTAAAGTATCGGTGTTGTTATTCCAGTAAGATTTATTCTAATGTTTTGTTATTATATCAAGTTTTATTTTGACAAGAATTCTTCTTCTTTATGTGCCGTCTTCTACCGAAGGTTGGCGACCATCATACGATAGGTTTCTCTGTTTTGTGCCGCATGAATTATGTTCGCAGCTTCTGGTATTTGAAACCATTCTCTCCAGTTTCTCAGCCAGGATTTCTTCTTTCTGCCCAAACCTCTTCTACCTTCAATCTTGCCTTCCACGATAAGCTGTAGCAGACTGTACTTATAATTACGGTACACATGGCCCAGGTATGACGCTTTCCTCCTTTTAACAGTTGTTAACAATTCCACCTCTTTACCCATTCGTCTTAATACCTCTGTGTTGGTCACTCTGTCTGTCCAAGGTATTCTCAGTATGCGTCGATACAGCCACATTTCTAGAGCCGCTAACTTTTTTATAGTTGCTGCTGTTAACGTCCACCCTTCTACGCCGTAAAGTAGCGTAGAGAGTACGTAGCATTTCGTGGCGCGCCATCGGAGGTTAATGCTTAGGTTGCGGTTGCTTAAAAGCTTTCTCATTTTGATGAATTTGGATCTTGCTATTTCAATTCGGATCTTAATCTCTACTTCTGGGTCCCACTTGTCATTTACTGTATATCCCAGATATTTAAATCGGTGTACTCTTTCAATACGTTCGTCTTCAATATGCAGGTCGATATGTTGAAATTTTTTTTTACTGATCACCATAAATTTAGTTTTCTTTCTATTGATCTTCAGTCCAAATCGGCTGCCAGTTGTATTAACTCTATGTAGCATCATCTGTAAATCTTCGATGTTATCGGCCAGTATAATAGTATCATCTGCATATTGAAAATTACTTATTGGTACGCCATTAATCTTGATGCCCTCATTGTACTCTTCTAGTGCCTCTAGAAATATTTGTTCCATGTACAGGTTGAAAAGCAGTGGCGAAAGAATACAGCCCTGTCTTACCCCTCTAGAAATGGTTATGTTTTCACTCACCATATGTCCATTCTTCATGTGGGGTGTTTGATTCCAATATAGATTTTTTATAATCTGGATGTCCTTAGTGTCAAGTCCTGAAAGACGTAATAGTTCTATGAGTTTGTCATGTATGATAGTATCGAATGCTTTCTCATAGTCGATAAAACAGACGTAAACATCTTTCTGTTGATCCAGGCATTTTTGAATCAAAACTTGTATTGCAAAGAGGGGTTCTCGAGTTCCAAAACCGCATCTAAAACCGAACTGTGTTTTACTTATGCTGTGTACTAATTTTGCTCGTATTCTGGAATGGATAATACGCAAAAATACTTTAAGGGTGTGGCTCATTAAACTTATAAGGCGATATTCACTACACGTCTTAGAATTATATTTCTTGGGAAGGGGCACAAATGTAGATTTCAACCAGTCCGATGGAATTTGACCAGTATCGTATATCTTATTAAACAGTTCCAATACTACATTCAGGTTGTTCTCGTTAAAAACTTTTAAGAATTCGACTGGTATTTCATCGCATCCTGTTGCTTTCCCATCTTTCGTTTGATCTATAGCTTTTATAACCTCACTTTTCAATATTTTTGGTCCATTCAGATCAAGAGTGTTCGTAGAAATATGACGATAATCCGTAAACAAATCTTTTATGTAGATTGCCCAAGTCTGTAACTGTTCTTCTTTATCTACAATAAGTTTATTGTTCTCGTCTATTAACCTACCAAACTGTTTTTTCTTGTAAGTATAAGTAAAGAATGAACAAAATGACAAGAATCATGATACGTAAATACGAATATATTCAAGAAGTTAATAGTTCTGATGAACAGAGGAAAAGAAAAATTATCCATAAACATAAAAATAAGAAACAAGAAACTAATAAACTAAGGCATGACCAAGGTAAAGAATATGTATCTTTGTCGGGAAAAAATGTTAGTTCCAATTCATTCAATTTAGTTACTTACTGTTTTTAGAACAAATACCACAAAAATTTACCTCTTTATTTTTAAGTAGAACTTTTTGATTACTTCTACAACTTTCAGAACAAAAGTCTCCAATATAGCCAGTTATCCAACTGTATGTACCTGCCTAAAGATTTAGAAACCAGAAGAAAAGCTTTTTCCAAAAAAAAAACAAAAAAAGAGATCATACCTGGACCTATCGTATATATGTAAGAGAAGACACTGTTTTAGTGTATCGCAAGTTTATTTTGAACTTGTTTTAAATTTCAATAAAACGCATACGTATTATTCAAAAAGGGTCTTGGGTGCTTTATTTAAAGGCAAAAGAAGAAAACATTCTAATAGGCATAGAAACATTTCAGATGACGTTGTTGTATTAATAGGGGAGCACTTGGCTAGTATACCATATGATAAAAGTCGTTTCTATAAAAACAAGAGTAATTTACAATATTTTGACAACACTTGATCGCAGTTGATCCTGAGTCTTCCTGTTTGGTAGCTATTCTCACTATAACACCTTGGTTTTGGCCACTTGTGTTTTAACCTTCTCCAGGAGTAAGACATCACCTTTTTCAGTGCACATTTCAAATTGCACATTTTTAAAAGCTCCTCATAAACATTAAAATTTTCGTCAATACCACTTCCAAATGAGAGGAACTAACATATGACGTACTTTTGTCCATTGCTAGAGAGAAACGATTAAAAGACTGCGTCTTATTCTTGAGCTATTCTTACAAGTTAGCACTCAACTCTTCGGAGCGTCATGAGAAAGATCTAGCAGAAATTTTTGTTGATTCTATATAATTACTTTACCAGCTATTGGTGTGAAAAAATATGTTGCAAGACTTTGTACTAGATTTCTGTTTTATATTCAATATTAGTTCCTCTGCTACATAAATACCCTTTTAACAAATCCAGCAGAACGGTTTTCCATTAAACTCGATAAGAAAATATAAATCTATCCATAACTCGTTCAACAAAATTTTCATCTCAATCTTTTGAGAAAAAAAAAAAAGGAAAAAAAGTAAGGTGGCAGAACTTAATAAATGTTTTAGAAGACGACATATGGACGACAAATATAAAATATCAATAATATTACTAAAGATGATTTCTCCATACAAATTAGACGAGGACCAGCGGCGAGAAATGGCAGAGCTTCTCTTTACCACCAAGAAGGAACAAATCTTCTTGAAGGTCTGCCTGCGGTGGCGGAGGAATTCACAGAAGAAGAAATAAAAACCGCTGGTCAAGAAATCACGGGGAAAGCTCCTGGCCCCGATGGATTGCCATCGGAGGCACTGAAGATAGCAACAACAGAGAAACCAGGTTTGATCAGAAACATCGATAAAAATATATAACGATCTACTGTGGAAGCAAGAGTTTCCCAGGGAACTAAAGGAAGCAAATCTACTTTTGCTCCTAAAGCCAGGAAAACCACCTATTTAGCATCCTCTTATAGGCCAATATGCCTTCTGGACTGCCTTGGCAAGTTCTATGAGAATCTGGAGAAGAGGCTGGAAGGCGTGTTCTTAAATAAGGGAGTTCTATCCAGCCAACAATATGGATTCAGAAAAGGTCGATGAGTAGTCAACGCCGCGATCTAAATAAGAAACGTGGTGAAAATAAGCAAAAAGAAATGGGTGATACTTGTTTTATTGGACATTAAAAACGCCTTTAATTCCGCGAATTGGGGTCTCATCGTAAACAAAATTGTCAAACTTGGGACCCTGAAATATGTGTGCAATATAATAAAGGAGTTTCTATAGCAAAGAAGCGTATGTCAGAAGCGTATATCAAAGAAAAATAAGATGAAAATGAATGCTGGAGTACACCAAGGGTCAGTCCTGGGATCCGCACTATGGAAAATTTTATAAAACGGGGTACTAGAAGTAAAATAATACAAGGAGTAAGGGCTATTGTATACGCATATCACCTAGCCCTACTTATAGAAGATACGAATTAGGGTATTATAAACAAAGCAATAAAGCAATAAAAAAGCCTGCGAGATGAATGGAGAGAAATGACCTAAAACTTGCAGTAAAAAAGACAGTAATTATCTTATCCCGTGGTCCCGAGGGCACCAAGGGATAGAAAAAAACGTAAATTTTCGGTTCAGTGGCTCCGATCTAAGATCCCAGAAGACCGTAAAATACCTGGGAATCATACTAGACGACAAAATAACAATCAGACATTACATACAAGAAGCATGTAGAAGGCAGAAGGAGAGGACGTCGACCCTTAATAAGATGATGCCAAATATAGGAGGCCCGAGGTCCCACAAAAGATCAGTTATCCTACAGTCAATTATGTCCATCTTACTATGTGTGGCATGAGTTCCTCAACAAAGCGAAATATAAAGACATGCTTCTTAGGACGCACAGCAAACCAATGATCAGGGTATGTAGCGCCTACTGGACCATATCAACCATTGCATTACAAGTAGTGGCCGGTGCTGTACCGGTACATATCCTGGCTAATGAAAGGGTTCAGATGCACCGAAGGGGCAATGAAGATTAAGGTTTAGGAACACAAGAAAGACATAGGAAATTGGAGATCTGACAGAACCAATGTTCAAGTGAAACAGACAAGACTGCCTGGACGAGGGCCTGACGGGACATGGTTCTTATACATATAGAATAAAGAAGACCAAGGACGATCTGTCTCTAGATTGTGGAGTGGTGGATGACACGCATCATGTGGTATTAGTATGCCCTGCATACAATATAGGGTAAACTTTGCTGCAGCTGGGCCTGGGGTCACCTTTAGGTGAGCCACATGAACTAATGAATAAAGCAATCTTCATTCAAAAGAATCTTTGACTTGATCATTAGTTTTGTGACAGAAACCATAAAACACAAGGAAGAGAAAGACAGTAGACGGCAACAAATGTGAACTATTTATATTAATGTATCGTACCTGTCGGCGTCAGTGAGGTGAGCAACTATTCAGCTTCCACTTCCGACGCCAAAATCTTAAATAAATTCTCAAAGTTCTTCGGCTACATTACAGAAATAAATTTACATACGTATTGTTTTGTTTTGTTCCTACTTGTATCTAGTGTACGGTATGTCTTCTTCTTCTTCTACGGTCTTCTTTTGCAGCAGCCTATTACTAAGTAATGGGCTGGTGTAGAAGGAGAAATGTATGTACCACCTCCCGGGTGAAATATGAATGTCTGAAGTTGCTTGTACCTGTTGTCTGGTTTTTCTTGTTAAGTTCAAGATGGTTGAAATAAGTTAATGGGAGTTATGAGTAAAGCTGACGGGTCAGATGGTAATGCTCGCTAAGAGCGGTTCCATGCCCGATGGTTGGAAAAAGAGGGGATAAGTTTAGTTGGTCGTCGCTCAACTACGGTAAGGCGTAGTCGTCTGAATCCAAGACACCTGGGGCACCTTCCCAGAGGTCTTTTGAAGATTCCCACCTTAGGTGAGGTACGTTATAAAATTAAATTTTATAACGTACCTCACACCGCGTCGACGTCGTCGCTAAAACCTACATAAACACTGACAGTTAAAGTATATGTGTTACTATCACTGTTGACAAGCAGTCAATACTGCAAACAAACAAGCAACAAAGTGAACGAGCAGGCTTGAGGAAGCGCAGAAGTGGTTGTCACTGTGCAATGTATATTATAATCATTGAAAGAGTGACAATATTGCGTCACACTACAACAGTTTTGTTTAGACTGTGATCACTTGAACTGAATTTACGGCTTCCGTAGACATACAACAATGAAATAAATTTCTTTAGGCATTTTTGATTAATTACAGCAGTGTGGTATCGTATAGAACGGATCTTATTTGCGCGAGCCACAGCGCAGCGTAGCGGCTTACTTACCGCATACGGCCTACGGACTGCTGGTTGCCGACATATATTAACATGTAAATAAGAAAAGTAGGTAATTTGTAAATGTGGTGAGGAAAATACTCTTCCTAAAACTGTATTCAAATTCTATTTTTTCTATTACTTTTTTACGCTTCTTGTTTATGTTATACAATTTTTTAAAAATTTAAATTTACTTGGTATTCTTAATTTTTTTAAGTTAAAGAATATACTGATAAATTGCTTCTCTTTAATACTATGTAACCAAATATTTTAACCTCTAATATGTGTCACGGTAAGTTAACACTTAATTATCTGATTTTTTACTATGTTTCACACAATACGCATAGAAAAACGATTAGATTAAGTGGTGTTTTAAACCAATAGCTATACGCAAATAATAAGATTACCAACCGAACGAAGGTGAGACCACAATTTGGACGAATTTTGAAATAATTACCCACTTCACGGTTTAAAATTTTTTGAAATAGAAACCCTACTGCTTTTTATTTATTAATATTAAACCGCAATAATATATTCAAACGCTCTAAATTGTATATAAATTGCTACTTTGTTGCTGGGTATATAAATGTTGAAAAATAATTGCAAAATTAGAAAACGATATTTAAAAAAATAACTAAAACATTGTGTGATTGATTACAAACTGTACAGATTTAATTTTATAAAAAACCATATCATTATGACCCTTTTTCTTCCTTTTTGGACCACATCCTGAACAACTAACCCCTAATATACGTACATACTTCAATATAAAAAGTTCTGCATTATAACATTGTGCCACAATCTTAGAGACATGATATAAATAAACATATTATAGTATATTAAGCAAACTAAGTTTCTAATGATTTTATAAATATTAATGAGACAATTATACCCTGATCTTGGCATTGAAGATGCAAAAATATGTGTATAATTTATAAAAAAAAATTGCGTTATTGGCCTTTAATGATGGACAAATTGGTAAGGTTAACAACCTAACTTAACTTACTATACATACAGACTCCCGTAAGCTCGGCTACCTTAGGACTGGACTCTAGGCCGAACTTAAAACTGGCCGAACTAACCTGCTTATATAAAAGCTAATGCTTATATAAAAAATGCTCATTTATTGTTTGAATGGATCTAGCAAAAACAAAACACTTGTACATTAAGTAGAAGGCAACACAGATAAATATATTTACACATCTGACATATATTTACACATATGAAAAAATAGACCGTTACAAAAATACTATAAAACAATACTAAGAAAACTAAGCCTAATAAAAATTAAAACTATTTTTGCACATTGGTGGATTGGCTTCTTAAACAATTAAAAAAAAAGGCAGTAACTTTTTTCTAAATTTTCTTTTCTAATGATTTTTGATGTGCGCTTTTTAATAATCATTACATCGATGGCAGTTGCCTCTTTTTGCTGTTCGACGTAGGTAGCTTCCGAAACTATAAAGGAATATCACTTATTAGAACATCATATAAAGTGCTATCAATTATCTTGCTAAATAGACTTACACCGTATTTGAAAGATATTCTAGGCGACAACCAATGCGACTTTTGTGCTGGAAGGTGAACAATAGATCAGATATTTACCATGCGATAAATATTAGAGAAAATTTTTCATAGATTTTCAGCACCCTCATGATTCCATAAAAAGAAGCAAATTGTGTATAGCAATATTAGAAATTGGAATACCAAGAATATTAGTTGAATTGACGCAAATGTGCGTGAAAGACTCATATGCGCAAGTAAAGTTAGGAAGCAGAACATTGATGCCATTTGGTATAAATTTAGGACTTAGGCAGGGGACCCTTTGTCACCGATGCTGTTTAATCGTGCTTTAGAATATACAATAACTAAAATATCATCTGAGCTGGCAGGAGAATTTGCTGATCAAGGATCAAAACTGTTGCTCGCCTTTGGTGATGATATAGATGCAGTCACGTATTCTACAAGAGATATGAGAGAGGTGTCTATGAGAGAGGAGTTTCACAGCTTGAGGAGGAAACAGGTAGTCTGAGTCTCCGAATAAATAAAGAAAATACGAAATACATGGTAGTAACCAAAAATCTAAGACCAAGATTTAGACCATTAGTATTAATGATCACAACTTCGAAGTAATAAAGGAGTTTAAATAACTAGTGGCGATAATCACTGATTAAAAACAACATAGAAAAAAGAGGTCTCAGCAGGGATAGCTGCGGAAAATAGAACATTATACTTTCTTTCAACATTATTAAGATCGAAGCTGCTAAAAATAAAATCTAAATTAACACTGTACAAGTCGATTATTCACCCAGTTATTACATATAGCAGTAAAACATGGACTTTCAACCAGCGAGAAATCAATAAGCTTTTAATATTTGAAAGAAAAGGTTTTAGAATAATATTTGGCTCTCAAAGAGATGAATTCAGAGGGGATTGGAGAAGACGCCACAATGCTAAATTGGTGACTCTGTATGTAACTGAAAACATAGTTAGACATATCAAGGCAAACCGAATAAGATGGGCAGGTCACGTGGTACGATCAGAGAAGACAGGGTTTTGTGAAAGACCAGATTGTAGAAGATCAGTAGGCTGACCGAGAAAAAAAATGGAAGGATAATGTATAGGCCGATTTATTTAGAATTGGGGTAAAACAATGCGAAATAGAAGCGCAAGATCGTAGAGTATGAAGGACGATAGCGGATGCGGCGAAGACTCACCCCCAAGTTGTAAAGCCAGTGAAGACGAAGAAGAAAAAGGAGATAGTTGCCAGTTACAAAGCTGTTTTGCCTTCTGCGTGGCTTATTTTATTTTATTTATTTTCCTTTTAATTCTCAGCAGCATCTGTGTCGTTATCCTTCTCATTTTCTTGGCGAATGACACTCTCGATGATTTCGTCGTCGTTCAAAACCTCATTCTGTAGCTCCTTTTCAAAGTTGATCCACTCTAAAACATCTTCTTTGCCAATGGGATCACAGTTTGGTAGATAATAAGATCGTGCAATAGAGCGGCATTGTTCATCTGCTGATGTGTTTGCTTGGTCAATATTATCTTCTATATTTGACCAAAGTTTGTTCCAAAACTTTAAAAAAATCGACCCTGGTATTTCGTCGTATGTCTTGGTCGACATATACATAATATCCTTCATATTAACTGACTTCAACACTTTTAAAAGATCCAAGTTGTCATCAGCTTCCAGTTTGGAAGGACCTTCAGAAAGCAGTTTTTGGCGATACTTTCTGTTGAAGCACTCAATGACCACTTGGTCCATTGGCTTGTTACATTGGATGGCAGGAATATCAGTTTAATTTCTTTTTCATCGTTACACTAAAGATCTTCCTGGTGAATAGGCGCATTGTCAAGCATTAGAAGTACTTTGATGGGAAGTTTTAATTTTGTCAAATGGTTTTTCACTTTCGGAACGAATTCGCATGCAAACCATTTCCTGAACAAATATGTGTCCATTCATGCTGATTTCTGCGACTGGTAATATACTGGTAGAGTTTCCATGTTAATTTTCTTAAACCCTTTCGGTTTTGCTGCTGTGTCAATGACAAATAGAGGTGTCTTGTGGGTATCCGAGGCATTTGAACACAAGGCGACCGTTGTCCTCTCTTCTTTTTGCTAATTTTAAATCCTGCCGCAGATGTTTGTTGTGGGGTGGTAAAAGTTTTTTTGGGCAGAAGTCTAAAATTTAACCCAGTTTCGTTGATGTTGTAGATTTGCTGTGGACTCAAGTTTTGGTCACCAATGATTTTTTTAAATTTTGCCGCTGTTGAGTCTGCTGACAGTTTCTCGCGACAAAGTATAATACAGTGGACCCCATGTCTCTTTTACCATCAGGAGAGCCATCCCTCACTAGCCGAGAATGCCTCTTCTGGTTGAAGCTTTGAGTGTAAGATCATAGCCTTCTTTTTAGGATTCGCCCACTTAACGGGGATATTCGTCTTCGTTCTTGAACAAAACACAACCACAGAACATCCTCCACCAATTTGTGTGTTGCTTTTCTCTTTTTTAGTCTTAACCTGTATAAAAAGGCCTTCGATAGTTTTTCGATTACGTCGCCAGTCGTTGATTATACTTCTGCCCACGTTATAATCTCTGCAAATACTTTGAAGGGATTCTCCTTTGTCCAATCTTTCCAGAGCTTGTAGTTCTGTTCCAATAACTTGTGCTTACGTTTGCGCGTTTGTCATTTTAAAGCAGTTTAATGCACAACGCGAAACAGTTATTGTTCACACACAATGGCCGAATATGGCCATTATATGTAGACAATTATGTGTGTAATATTAATATCACTAACCGAGGCCGAACTTACGGGAGTCTACTGTACTTACTATACGATACTTAATATATATGATGAGCCTGCTTAAAAGCTGCTTTCGGTCCAGGTTTTACTCTTATTAATGCAAAAAACAAAAATTGCTGGGACCGACACAAGTTTAATTTAAAGGGGGACATATGGGTCCATTTATGCGCCATTTTTTGATAAATTAATTCCTAATATATGGAATTCAAAAAAAGTAAGTATATAAAAATTTTTACAACTGGCCAAAGCTTCTCCTTATTTTAAGTGTATGTAAAAATATAAGTTTAAGTCGTAGTGATCCTATAGTGTATTATGTTATAATAAGTGCTCATTTTGTATAAATCGTAAACTTAAAACTGATTGATGTCGTTAAATCAACACAAATCAAGTATCAAGTATCAAGTATCAATGTATTCAGTTTTAACAGCTATAATGGAGTAACACGACCATTATCGTAAAGAAAACATTACCCTAAAAATTTTTTCAGCAAAATGGGGCCCTTCGCGTTTTGCTCTGTCCGTAATACAATTTTTAAAAATTAGATCTAAAAATTAGATAAAAAAATAGAAAAGAAACTACTATGTAGCATGCACGTTTAACAGATTTGTTTCGAGTTGATTTTTTTTTTGTGATGCCGTTTAACGACAAAACTTTATGCAACACGACCTAGATCATTACAAAACTTGCATCAAATCATTATAGACATGTGTATAAATATTATTCTCGAAATGCTTCACATGTTATAGACCACTTATTAATGACTCCATTACTGCATAAAGATTATTGAGGGGCATTTAAATGGTGTAATGGATTGAGGGGTTAATAAAATTAATTGCAAATTACTATACCTATACAAAATGTTTATAAACATATATTTAAATCTATATTTACTGAAACTACTTCGCAAAATAAATATGGATGCCAAAAAAAAAGGATTGTGCTGTTGTAAGTAAACGAGGGCTAAAAACCAAGAAATTTAATTTCTGCTAGCGTAACCGTATGGCCACACTAAATGGCCCCTTTTAAATATACAACATTTAACACATACAGCGATATATTCAACCAGTAATACGACCACGCCGACTAGAGATATCTATGTAACGAATGACATACCCGGTACCTGGTCTATTCGCTTTCAAAGTCGTGTTATAGTTATTCTTTGTTGGTGTTACAACGAGAAAGCATTAAAATGGACGTTCGCTTTAAGTAAGTAATATTTTTTAATCTTCTTTTTAAAGAAATTAAAAATATTTTTGAACAAATAGGATCTAGAGACATG
Organism: Diabrotica balteata; assembly: GCA_918026665.1. Classification (NCBI taxonomy): domain Eukaryota; kingdom Metazoa; phylum Arthropoda; class Insecta; order Coleoptera; family Chrysomelidae; genus Diabrotica; species Diabrotica balteata. The sequence continues at coordinate 137,397,353 of OU898277.1, forward strand.
TGTTTAAGACATATTTATATAATTTATCACAAAAGTATTGTATCAAATGCGGTAGAACTTCTAATATTTGTTTGAGACCATAACGTCACACAGGGATAATATGTGATAATTAATAAGTTTTCTGTTTATTTCTTTTTAGACGTTGTTTTACATTACAAGAGGCATTGAGCATGTTATATGATGACGAAAATATAGAAAATAATAAAACATTGGTGTTTATTTCTCCTCCAGTTATTTAATTCATTTTCAGATATATCAAGGTAAACAGATTTCAACTGATAATATTTATGTAAATAAGATGCCAAATTTCCATATTTATACTGATAATCTATTTACGAGTTTTAATTTACTTGCAGAACTGAAACTAAGGGGATATGACTGTACTGAAACAATAAGACAAAATAGAGTTTCTAAGTGTTGCCCTTTGCCGGACAACAAAGTAATGGCTACTAAAACTAGAGGTGCTGTTGATTATTTTATATCTAAAAATGACGGAATCATCTTGGTCAAATGGATGGATAATGCTGTAAATACGGCTGCATCAACTTGCTACGGCATCAATCCTCAAAGTTACGTCAATATACTCAAAGCAACAGAAGATAATTATTCGAGTACAAAGGCCTTTGATTATTGCAAAATATAATACATTGAAAGAATGGATGAAGATGTGGCACGATATAGAATTGGCATCAGAAGTAAAAAGTGGTATTGACCTCTTTTTACTTGGCTTGTTGACGTATTATGTATTTGCGGAAATATTGAGTACCGCCTAGACGTCCTGGTGAGCCTTCAGTCAGCAATAATCGTCTGTTCATCTGTCCATGAATATAGTGTCCGACAATCTACGATATGACAAAATTGACCATCTTGTTGTTCCAGTTCCTAACGCCAAAAGACGTAGGTGTGCAGGAGAAGCATGTACTTCTGTGATACGTAGATAGTGTAAAAAATATAATTTAGGACTTTGCATTGAGTGTTTTGAAATTTTTCATACATAGTAGTAAATACATAATGTATATATAGGTAACCTCCCTGTGTGATCATATGATCATAGCGTTTTTTTCTTATGTTTTAAAAAAAATTAATAAAAACATATTTTTACGTTTATTTAGTTTCACTCCATTGCCATCTGCAGTTATATTTATGAAAAAATATAGATATTGATATTCTGGTAGAAAATGGGTTAATGTGAACACCTTCCAATAGTTTATTGGTTTATAGGGCACACATATCCGACTATGAGAGATATATGTTGACGTGCCCTCTTCTTTAAAATATTTCATATTTTTTGCAATTAAAGGAGGAAAAATGCAAATTAAGACTCATTTTAGGAGCAAAAAACATTGGTTGATATACATACATATACAGTATTAAAAATAGTATTAAAAAAACAGTACTAAAAAAACTATTAAAATACGCCAATTTTAATTTAATGAATGGTCATTATACTGCTATATCAGCTTCAAATCTTCTACATTATTCGGTCGACTTTAGTACATCCACATTGCTCTTCAAATATCACCATAAAAAGGTTTAACAGAGTTATATCTGGAGACCTTGAGATTCATTCAACAGATCTCCGTTTATCTATCGACCATCGACCCACCTAAGAAAACGTTATTTAAGCAATTTCGTACTGTAAAATAGGGTACGATTGATCTCTACAATTGACATTAATCATTTGTTATTGTGTCACATTGGATGTCGCATCCTTCAGACTCTTAAATCTGAAAGAAAACTTTAATACCATGGAAAATGCAAAATTCCAAAACCTTTGACATTCCTAAAAATAAATTTTATAAGCTGTTGAAGCAAACATTTAAAAGCATGAATAACGTATCACTTTCTGATTTTGAAGCATGTGACACTGCACCATTTAACCCAAATCGAGTTTTGGAAAAGCTATCACAAGACGCTATTGTATTAAGTCAAGCTAAGATGCTCTTCTACTTACTTATTGAAAAACGTTTCAATATTAATACACAAAACTAAGGTACAATTTAGGCTCTAAAAAATCTCGACATAAAAGGAACCTGTTAGCAGCCGAATTAGGTTAAAGTGTTACAGTACCGAAACCATCTAAGAACTCCAGTGAGGTTGATATTAGTTTAGATAAAGAGAAGGTTAAATTCTTTTGTCATATATTAGATCACGAAGGAAAAATTTCTGCGTGTGAAATTTTTGTCTGGTTCTCGGAAAAAGACGGAATTTCACTATGTAAGTTAAAAGAAACTTTAGGAGGAAAAAAAATCGACGTTCAAGGCCTTAAAATAGCATATTCGAGAAAGATTTTTAAAATAATTATATATGACATATATTATCAGTATCAGTATATATCAGTTATCATAAAAGTAGTAGTTTTACTACCAGATCTGACACTTAAGACAATTTCCGATATGATACACAAGTATCATTTTCGCGGAGAAATTAATATAAATGAGTTAATTTTCTTTTGCTTTAAAATGTTCCGAATTACATTTTTAGTTCTTAATAATCCGTTTTTTGTATTAATAATAAATAGTACAATAGAAATAGTGTGATCATTTTCCCTTCGTGAGATCAATCCCACTCCTTTGTAAAGATTCGAAAAATGGTTTGATTTAATAAGTTAGCCTTGAGAATAATCATATTATATTTAAAAGCACTACTGTTTCATGCTATAAAATCATTATGATCAATCTCATTGTTCTCTGACAGAACAAATACAAACATTTTTAAAATATAAAAAAATATAAGTTAAAATTAAACAATCTCACCCGAGTTCACTGTACCTCAACGTCGTAGTGTGGGATGCCCCATTTTTTTGTAACCACAAATTATTTATATTTGGAAACGGCTGATTCGGCTTTGACATCAAATAATTTTAAATAAATTACAGATAACGAGGAGCAATTAAGTTTTCCTCAAAGTAAAATGTAGCTCTATAATATGATTATTTTATAATGGCTGTCAAAACATTCACCATCTTAGGATATTGTGTCCTATATCCTTTCATCAATTTTGAATTTCCACTTGCACAATATCTATATATGTGGCGATTTACGTGACCGCTGAGCATAAAACTGCTTCATCTGAAAATCATACATTTTCTATGAAACTCCTATCTGCGTTACATCGTTCCATAATGGTTTTGCAAAATTCGATTCTTCTATCAGAGCCATCTTATAAAAGTTCCTAAAAGATGTACTCTGTACGGATGCCACTTTTCCATTGTTAGCATTGTAACAACAGTTGATTGGTGAATATTGTTTTCGAGTGCGATTAAGATTATGAAATATAAAAGGTTTCTTAAAATAAAGCAATACCTGCATCTAACAATGAATTTTTCGACAAAGCTTTTCACACATGTCCAAAAATGTACAAGATCTGGGAAGTTTATGAATACCTAAAAGCTAAGTACAAATCTTTATATGATTTCGAAAGGAATAGGATATAACAATTGACTAGAGCTTACATTGGCATAGACAGACTATAGTCGAACAGTTTTCAATTAAAGATGACTAATCTACAAATTAAACTAAACGGTAGCGGCAACCATGTAAAATTTCATTAGTAAATTCTTACCGGGGTCATTTTTATTGTGTATGCTTCGCCCATGTAAGTATGTAAATTTGTAACCCATGTAAGATAATTTTGCCCCCGTAACAATATAAATTAATGCGATTCACGAGTGTATAGGGAGACAAGTTCAACGAATAGTTTGAACCATCGGTAAACTTATCAATATTTTGCTGGTCTATATATATTTACGTTCTTAGAAAGAATGTTAAGGAGAGAAATATGATATCTTAGTTTATTCCTTTCAGATTATAAACATTTGTGCATAAGCGTAGTGTGTTATTGGGAAGATATTTATTAAATAGACTTTATTATTAACTTTAAAATAGTTTTAAGGTAAGTAAAATAAATTTGAGGCCAGTTTATTCTTTATATAGTATTAAACCCTTAACGGACGCTCAATATACAAAGAGAAATTTGACAATTAATTTATTAGATTCGATTAAAAACACATAAATTAGGACTGATTCACAACCAAAAAAAATTTTTTTCTCATCTTCAAGGAAAACAGTACAATTTTTAATAAAGGAACATATTGTATCTTAAACGTAAATTAAATTTTAAGGTGAAAATTTTCGAAACATTCGGGGTGTAGATGCATTCTAAACTTTTTACATAAATAAATAGTATTACTTTTGTACATCCTAGATTTTTGCACTATCGTGTCTTTTTGTAATATGGCCAATATTGTTGAATCTGGTTTCATCTGGTAAAGCAAATTTAGATTGACGTCCATGTACTAAGTGACACTGATGTAGCGGTTTCTTCACTATTATAAATTAAAATTATAAATCTATGTCGACTCATGCTTTCTCTTATAATATGCACTTCTTTATCCTCATCCTTTGATCAATGCATATCAACTTAAAGCAAAGTGTAAACCAGATAATATACATATGCTAATAATTTTATTTAAATCTATGTTATTCATTTCAAAATTGTGACGGTTATTCTCAATTACTTTTTTATCAAAAAGAGTAAAAAAACTTCAATATATGATTTTCCTACATGGTTGGCTTTTATATTGTCTAAATATCAATCAGACTGATGTTGAATTACTACTGAGCACGAATGAATATCCGTTATTACAACTTGAGATAAATTTGGATTTACTATTTTTGTCTGGTTTTTTCATTGGTCGTTTTATCTGTGGTTCAGAGGAATATCATAATCAGAATCGTTAGAATTACCAATCACTTGTATTTCATATGTACCTGCAATATCTGATTTTATTGATACTTCACAAATAATATTATCATTAATGTCTTTAAGGAATACAATAATATACCAACAAACGAATGGTAAAGATACCCGACGGAACTGTTTAAAGCAAAGGAAAATAATAATCAGGAATTTTCAGGAAATAGAAATAGTCATAAATTCACTCAAAAATAGAAATTCACCAAGACCAGACGGAATAACCAACGAGCTTCTAAAATACGGAGGAGAAAGTATGACCCTACAGATGACAAAGCTTATACAAAAACTAATATTGCACTGCAAGATACCAGACGCATGGAGAAACAGCATAATAATACCAATGTTCAAGAAAGGAGATGAAGAAGACCCCAACAATTATAGAGGTATAAATCTACTGAACACCGCACTTAAGCTTACCACAAAAGTACTAACTAACAAAATCCATAAACTAACAACTTTGTCAGATGAACAACAAGGACTCAGAACCGGATGATCCTGCGTAGATGCCGTATTTGTACTAAGACAAATCACAGAAAAAGCCATTGAGTACAATAAACCAGTATATCAATGTTTTATAGACCTGACAAAGGCTTTCGATCGCATCCAAGTCGAAGACGTCTTACACCTACTGTATAAAAGAAACATACCAATCAATATTATACAAACCATCGAAAGCATCTACCTCCATAATCGAATACAGGCAAAGATAAATGAAAAAGTAACACACTGTATACCAGAACAAAGCGGAGTCAGACAGGGTGACTCGTTAAGCCCACTTCTCTTTAATATAATAATGGACGAAATAATACAAGCAGTACGTAAAGGTCATGGCTGATGAATGGCGAACAAAGAAAATCAAATATTATGTTATGCAGACGACGCCGCATTAATCGCTGAAACAGAAGACGAGCTCTAAAGATTAACACATATCTTCAATACAACAGCTAAGAAAATACAATATGATAATATCAGCAGAAAAGTAGAAATGTATGACAAACATTTAAATACCCACTAAATACCCACTACGGTGTAAAATCGAAATTGATGGGAAATAAAGCCGAAAGCAAGGTTTAGATATCTGGGAATAGATATAACTAGTTACGGAGATGTTAAAGAAGAAGTGCGACAGCAAAGCTTAAAAGCAAGTAAAGCGGCGGGTTCTCTTAAAGACACAATCTGTAAGAACAAACACCTAAGACAAGACACAAAAACAAGAGTCTATAAAGCAGCAATTAGACCTATATTAACATACACGGCGAGGTAGGGGGAGAAGCAAGAAGATCATGCAATATAGGAGATATAAATGGATGGGTGACAAAACGAAAACAGGAGTGGAACACATCAGTGGAATGGCAGAGGATAGAATAGTACGAATAGTACGAGATAAGTCACCAAATGGACGAAGAAGTATTGGCAGACCAAGAAAAAAGGGTAGGATAATTCAAACAATTTAGAAGGCTAATATTGAAGAAGAAACAGACTTTAAAGCCTACATACTAGAAGGAAGAAGAAGAAGAACAATGTGTTCTACATCAGAAACTTTCTAATCTAATCTCGGCGGCAAATAAACCACATGAGTCAGCATTTTCACAATCTGAGTCTTCTTCTAACAAAGCTATTAACTCTTTAGTAGTTAGTGCCATCTTCATTTCATATTTAGAGAATTTACTGAAATAAACAAAAGCACTACTATATAAACATTCACTAGCATTCACCTAATAATAGTTTAGCTTTCTTCATTTTAATTTATATGAACTTCATAATACATTTTCATATTTATATAAACAAATAAACACAAGGAAACTTTCAAATTAAGTTAAAAAAACAAATATAACGTTTACAGCACACAGCAATTCTATAAATAGAGAATGATGTGTAATGATGTGTTATTAAAATTGCAGATTGTTTTTAGTCTAATGAAAAAAAAAGTATTTTCCAAAGTTATCTTTTTTTTTTTGAAGTTCTGTATTAGATACTCTCTAATAAGAATAAAATTTTACTTTACTTTGTTAGACAACTATAAGATACCTGTTAAAAGAGACATGATAATTTACTAATTAAATCGGTCTTAGATTTAATTTTTACGTAATTACTTATGTGTTTAAATAAATAATTAAAAAATTTTTTGGTACGCCTCTGTAAAATTGATAATTTCAATACGATTTCGTTGAAAAGTTATCGTTAAGGGCTTCGTTAAGTACGATGTTGCCAAGTAATCACCTTCAATTAAAAATTGTTTTAGTATAGGATAAATTCAATACATTTCAAACAAAAGGGCACGATTTATATTACGCACGAAATGCATAAGGCTACATACTACACGAATTCCCCTCCAGATATACTTGGTATAAAATAATTTATACGGGAAAGGATACAAAATTTGACGAACAATATAAAGATCTTCCAGTCTCAACAACACTTATTCTTATGACGCTAATGAAAAAATTACTGTCGAAAGGTCACTGTTTAACTACAGACAATTTTTGTACATCACCTGAACTAACTGACCTTTTATTAGCCATTCGCATAGATATCTACGATACTATTAAAATGCAAAGAAAGGGTCTAACACCAGAAATAAAAAAAACAAACTTAAGAAAAACGAAGTTATCGCGGTTCAAAAGTGGAAGGTAACATTATTGACATGGAAGGATAAACAGGAGATTTGTGTGCTGTCAACGCTGCATAATGCCAAAATGGTAATTGAAAAAAGGCGAGAAAAGGAGAAAGAAAAACTTAGGATTGGTGACGTAGAACTGGACTGGTGTACTACAAGAGTGAGTGTTTGTGTGCAGTAAGGAGACGGATGTATCTGGAAAGCTTTTGGTTTTTCTTGTTTATGTTTATTATTAAAAAAATATAAATACATAATTATATGCATGTCTTGTTCTTTACGCTACAATGCAACGGTAAGCTCTTCTTAATAAATACTTTTTGATCATCATCCGCAGCGTAAATAAAAACTTTTGGTGTCCAGTTTGTTGGTAATGGCTTTTAGATTAAAAACGATCATAAAATGCTCTAGGCAAGGTAGAGAACAAAACTTTTTGCTCGCAGGTTTTATTTATCCAACCCAAAAACCCGTCATTGAGAAATCTCGAAATAGTTATTATACATATCTTTAACCGCTAAAAATAAATGAAAAACAAAGCAAAAATCAAATTAAATTAAGTATCCTATGTATGACGGTTTGTATTTAAAAAATGGTCGATTAAGTCATTACGCCAAATTACAAAAAGAATATTCGTTTTTATAATTGAAATCTTCCGCTGTGATCACTCAACAAATCTAAAACTAAAACTTAAAATATTTGGCAGTAAATAAATATAATAAAGTATTGTCCACTTTTCTTGTATTATATCCAATCTTTTAAAAAATTATTTAAAAGTGCTAATAGTGTAGGATCATATTAATAATATATTTATTACGCCAAAGGTATCATAATGTATTAAATTGCTTTGGAAATCAACGGTAATAAAGCAATAAGCGATATAGAAACTACTGAACGAGATAAATTTTTATAATTTCAAATTTATTCAATTCTCTCTTCAATTCTTCTCTTCAATTTTATCTTTAATTTACATCTTTAATTTAATGGCAAGCTACATTAATTAAAAATCAAATATAGCGGTTGAAGATCATAACAGTCATCCTCTTTTTTGAGTTTCAACCCATATAGGTACAAAATAAAATTAATTACCAGAAAATATGAACCCGAGAAACATCATGTACTCTAAATGTTAGACAGTGTATAAAAAAATTAGCGTATTTTAAATAAATCCTAACAAAACCCAAATACTAGATTTCCACGGATGTAACGTTATTTTTAATTAAACATTACAATAAGGAAAGACAACAGCACTGATATAAACATGAGGTAACAAGATAAATCAATTAAAAAAAAATTTGACGAAAAACCTTAATGGATTCTATTTCATCGCGACAAAAATTATTAAATACCTAATTAAATATACTATTTTTGGTTCACCCAATGCGTTTATTTTAACAGTCGCATGTCCCCCCTGTTAAATAAACCGTGCAATTGCCTTTGAGTTCACGACATTCCGCGACAAATAAGTTCTTAGAATGAAAGCCCATTCACTTCTTATTCTTATCTAGTCAGCGTAGGTGCAAAGTCAAGAAATGGTACAAACATGGACACCACCCGATCTATCACAACCTTGTGCTGTTCATACTAATTTAACAACCTGTCAACCTTCGACTTTCTTGTTTTTGCAATTAGTGGCGAATTTATTCGGGTATTCACCGGACGCGAAGAACAAATACGGATACGATTATGACTTTAGTTCGGGATTTTCTTCGTGGGATTTTACAAACCCTTTCCATAGTGCCAAACCGAAACAAGAGGAATACGACTTTATTATTGTTGGTGCTGGAAGCGCAGGATGCGTTGTAGCTAACAGACTGACAGAAATCGAGCATTGGAGGGTAAGGATATTTTGCCAAAATACTCTTTAGTGCCAGAAATGTCGCGTATCAAAAATTATTATTAGGTAGTGACTACTCAGTGTCGAATTGAAAACCGGAACCCGTGACTTTTTATTTCGATATGAAATATTTCTATGAGTTAATAATTAACTTTGTATGTACTTGCTAAAATTTCCGGCCTGGTTTTTAAAATTTTAATTAAAATTTTTAATAATTTAATTTTTTAATCTTATAAATAATGACATCACAAATTTGTTTGGAAGTTTATAAAACAATTTTTTATTCTTCTGTTAAACCATGTTTCTTAAGTAAAAAATCATTATTTATTTCATAATACACTTTCACTGTTTCTTCGTCAAGTTAAAACTATACTATGCAGACTGACAATCATCAAAGCTGCTCTAGCTTCTTAATAAATTACTTAAAAGGTTGTTTGGAGCTGTAGCTAGTTTTTTAAGTTTGTTTTTAGCGAATATTTGTTTTGTTCTAACACTCCTTCCCACCTCTGTTATGCTTTTAAATATTATAAATGATTTTTATTGTAAGTTAGTTTAAATTATTTTATTTGTCTGGTTAAAAAAAGGTCGAAAAATTTTTCGCAGATAGCTGAAGCTTTTAAGACAGGTGGGTGTTAATAGATGACGAATAGGTTAAAAAGTACTCGTATTTTTAACTTGCGTTTTCTCCCTTATTTTTTACATAAAAAATCATTTTTTTATATCAAGAATATCTTTATTTTCCCGTTTCTTAAATTAAAATTGATAAATAATGTGTGTACGAAAATGTGTGCAAAAAAGCAGTTTTTTTCAAAAATTTATAAATTTTATTTATTTTTGTTATTAACCAAATAAAATATTATTAATACATTTTAACATTGAATTACCGTATTTTAAATTTGTACGAAATTTCCCCGTGATCAGTCAAATAGTTTAATAGTTATTTAATTTATTTATCCCTGACGTTAAATATTTAAACTATTGAACTTGCTGTATTGAACTTGCTGATGGTAGACACATTTTGCAAATTTCATAGGATTATTTAAGACCTAGACTATCTCAGAAGTTAAATGCATATTGCGTTTTCAACAAAATTATTTACAAAATAAACGTTTGAAAAATAAGTATGTTTGTTACTTATAAACAATTGTAATAACTTCTATGTTCTTTAAGATACAGACTTGTGCATACAACAATTATATAGCTGGTAAAAAACTCACATTAAAAAAACCTTCTATGACCAATAGGAAGTTAGGAACGAAGTATTTTGACGGAATTTTGGATCCTTTGGATGAACAAATGTGTTTACCGTTTTCGTACTGTACATGTACCTGATGTACCTATACACATCTATAAATATATATATCGTCAAAGTAGTGAATAATTATAATTAATATAAGGAATATCATAATATAATGTGTAAAAAATTACCTGAAATTTAATTTATAAAATATATTATGTATTTTTTATATTATAAAAATATAAGTATATGTTTATAAATAAATAATATATAAAAATATATGTTGATTTTCCGAAATTTCCGGGGGGGGGGGGTAAAGTTTCGAAAAATTGGATGAATTTCATAGCTATAAGTTTCAATATTTACTTCTAAATATTTATAAACAATGAAGATATGATTTTTTTAAATAGTTCCTATCTTCGTTCCTATTAGTCATAAAAGGTTTTTCTTTTTTTTTTTTTAATGTGAGTTAATCTTTTACCAGCTATCCAATAATTGTATTCAAACACAAAAACTTTTTCAAATATTTATTTTATAAATAATTTCGATGAAAACTCAATATGCATTTAACTTCTGAGATAGATTAAGTCTTAAACAACCCTATTATATTTGTTAAATGTGTCTAGCATTATTAATAAAGTAAGTTCAATAGTTTAAATATTTTGCCTCAGGAATAAATAAATTAAATAACTTTTATACTATTTGTCCGATCTGGGGAAATTTCGCACAAATTTAAAAGACGGTTTTATTTGGTTAATAAAAAAATAAATAAAATTTATAAATTAGTGTAAAAAAACTGCTTTTTTGCAAAAATCTCCATAAATTATTTATCAATTTTAATTTAAAAAACGGGAAAATATAGATATTCTTGATATAAAAAAATTAAATAAATATTGTTTATTTAAAATATAAGGGAAAAAACTTATGGACAAAAAATCAAAAATTGTGACCATATATTATTGTTTAAAACAAATGCAAGATAAAAATACGAGTACTTTTTCATCTATTTATCATCTAGTAACCCCCAGCTATGTCTTAAAAGCTTCAGATATCTGCGGAAAATTTTGCCGTGAAATCTATGATTTTTGCATAACCAGACTGGACTAATTTTTCTTTAAATTTATTTTTCCCACTTTCGAAAAATTCACCGTTGGTAACATAATCTATCTATGAGATCTTCAGGATGCTTTTATACGTTTCCATCTCAAAGAACTTTAATCCAATTATCGCTTATAGATTTAGCGATCACGATTCCTAGTGCAATATACCAAGGTTTTTACCACGAATGAACGTTTGCAGATGCGGTCGTAGCATTTGCGATCACGGCTATTATCGTTGCATTTGTGGTCTACAAAAATATGTTGATTTTATCGTTGCATGTGCGGTCATTGCCTAATAAACAAATAATATTTTTACCTGTTTTACTACTATCACATGAATAATTCTATAACCAAATTTTTTGTAAGATTTAAATAATATTTACCACAGACGTTGATGAGAAGAGAAAATGTTTACTATTAATTTTATTACGCCAAAAGTATTTTGTTATAAAAAACCTTGCTTCATTTGAAAGTTTAGTGGGATAATGTACACTAATTAAAAAAGATAGTTGATTTAATAAACCTTATTGTCACATAAATAAAATAATGTTCGGATGCTATTTATTTGTGGCCTCTTATGCAATTTACTATTTTAATGGGAAATAAGCCACAATTTATGTTGATAATTAAATTTATTGACTGATTAAAATGGTAGTTGCATCCATGCAGTGTTACATCTGGGAAAACAGTTTTGAGAGCTTGAATAACAGCATCTTCAAAATCAAGCGTCACTGCTGTTGGTTTCCATCCGCCTAGTTTCTTTGCCAGTATTGTAAACATCCCTCTATACGTTGTCATTTTTTGTTTGGTAGAAGTGCATACAACACAGGAACAATTCTTGTCTACTTTAAAATGTATAATTAATGTCTGAATTATCAATATGAATAAGTCAGATTAAATAAAATTATTAGAAGATTTTTTTAGCAAACAACATAAACAAAATGTGTTTTATTTTTTTTATTATTTTGAATTTTGACAACGGTATGCGATTTGGAAGTATAAACGTCAATAAATTTAAATTTCAACATAAATTGAGGGTTATTTCCCAATAAAATGGTAAATTGCGTAAATAAAGTATTAACGAATGGTTGATTATTTCTGTATAAATTAGCTACCTTATTGTTTATGTCAAATGTTAAAAAGTATTATAAATTTAAAAATTGGAGTTCCCTAAGATGCTTTTATGTCTTTTTATATTTAATATGTATTAGTTAAGTACAAAAAAGTAAAAACTTCCTTCACATTTTATCCAGGCTTAGGTCTTACTATGATGAATCATACACATATTTAATTTTGTTTTGTTTCCTTAACTTTTTTTTTAGCTTTTTTTATCTATTTTTTCTGTTTTTGTCTTCTTTTTTTTTGTTATTTTTTTTAATTTTAATGTTTTTTTTTTAGTGAAATTTTTGAATATTTCCCACGGACACCAAAAATGATTTTATATCACAAGAGCGCTGCAATAGTTCTGCTGAACTCTTTATCCTATTATCCAATTGAATATACATTTTTTTTTTCGTTTCTTATTTTCTATGTGTAGGTCCGTTCTATTTATTATGAAATCGAAATATTCTGCTTTTTCTAAAAATTTTTATGGGAATGTATATGTTTGGTTAAGGTTTTTTAACATTCTGTTTAACCGGTTGTTACATCCTTCCACGGCATTATTTTTGTTCGGTTTTTGCTCCAAAAGTAAGTATGCCATGCATATGTGCTATTTGAAAACCTCAGAAACCATCCAAATCGTTTGCTAATAGAACTGATAAACTACGATCCAAATCTACGGACAGTACATAGACGGCCTTAACAACAGCTAGCTGGATACGTATGGCAACCTTGAGCAAACGCAAAGTAAAGATATTCGCATAGAGAACTCCAGTCGATAGCTTAACAGTTTTGACCCAAAAACACAAAAAAAAATTAAAAAACCAAAAAACGAGCACATACTCATAAAAAAATACCCCAAACTCCCAATCCACTCCCCATTTTTACTTAGATTTGCCTTATTTTAGTTATTTTTACTAACTAGTTAAAACAAAAACAAAAACACAAAAAACATACACGGGGTGTGTGAGAGCATTATAAACTTGGTATTGCACATCCCACCCACCCTTAAACTCCACCCCCCATTACTTTCACCCAAAAACTCATATTAACAAACAAACTGTTAACAGAAAAGAATTAAAACAGATGGACACAGATCCACACTTCACTAAAGCCCACATGGCTAAGGCCTCCAGACAAAAGATCCCTCAGGAATCAGCCCTTCAGGACCAAATTGCCCTAAGCAATCGCGAAACCTCTGCATCGAGGCCCTGTGCGACAAACGCAAGCTCGATGGCCAAACCCATCGATCACTCAGCCGGCAAGGAGACCAAAACTTGTTTTGCCAAATTGGCGACTGCCTGATCGAGCACACAACTTCCGAAGAGAGGGCCGGCAGCCTGCTGCCGACCTTCTGGTCGAACACATATTTTTCCGGGACACAGTGCCCAAGTCAAGCTACAATTAAACTTAGTAAAGTAAATAGGGAGAAAGGCTACATTAAGCTACCCCTACAGTCAGGTGGCCTAACCACAAGTTAAGAAAAACGGAGGGTGTTTTCTTTTCCCAAAATCGCCCGACGTAATAGTTCATAGCCTCCTCTGCGTATGTCAGACGTAGAGGAGTGGTGGTGGAAAAACCTGGGGGTCAGATAGGTACCGAGCCAAAATGAGTAGCTCCTTTTAGAACGAGTCGGTCTGATTTTCGGACATGGAGGTCCCACTGATTAGCAGTGGTACACTCATGTTCCTAGGGGTTAGGATGATCTTGTGTATGTATGTGTATGTGTGTGTGTGTGTGTGAAGTAAGTATGCCAGTGCAGAACATATTCTTAAATAAAGTCTAACGTAATTGTCGTTAATATATTGTGTTGTCAGTCCGATCAACTGAATGTTTCATTAAACAGCCTTTTATACGTTTTCATTTTATTGTTTGATAGAATCGCATACAAAACAGTCTTCTTAGTCATTACTCGTTTCATTACCTATTGTTCGAAATATAGAAAAGCGGATTAAAATACTTCAATAGGGTCAACCGGGCCTGCTAATAGCTCGGGTGGTTACTAATTTACGACCTTCTTAGATTTCTAGCATTTAAGCAAAATGCCTGATCGTAAGTGCAACGTTACCTGCCAAAATAATAATATTTTGGATTGACCGCTTTTGCAACTTCAAGCAAAATCTACTTTATGCCAAAGTGCGCTTGTACCTTGGGTGTCGAATCCACCCAAACTGGAAAGTTGTAACCTTTCTATTGAAAATAACCTTAAATCGATAAAATAATATATAGTATTTTTGAAAAATCAATATTTTAAAACTTATTCATGAATTAAAATTACATTTTTTTTAGGTTTTTAATCAATTTTTCACGAATAATTCAAAAAATTTACATTTTACCACAAATTATTAATGACTAAAATGTAGCCTATAAAAAATAAAAGCAAGTTTTTTTTATTTTTAATGGTGATAATTTTGTATTTACCGAAAAATTTTAAAAACTATACATAGAATAAAAAAAATGGTAAATTGTACTCAAAAAACTTAAAGATACATAAAATTCAGTGTATAGCACTATTTTCTATAAACAAATATAACTTTTTGTTATATACACGTTATATAACGGGATGTTCTTTGTGATTAAAAAATAAGGCTACTAAGGTTTTAGCCCGCAACCTCTCACCTTTTACTTCCTACCCTAAAAACGTCAATTCTTCGTTTTTATTTTTTTAGTTGGGAAAAAAAATTCCAAAAAATGTAAGCTCATAGATCAGGCTTTTACAAAATCTGTCTATTTTGATTTAACATTTGATTAGTCTTGTGCTCGATATACCTAATTGCCTTAATTTTCAAAGTTTATAACGTTTGCGCTGTAACTCTAAATCAACAAACCTCTTGTTTCTCTGGTTTAGTACTGAGGCTCCACTTATCGAATAAGTAAGCTAGTGAGGACCGTAGTTGCCAAATATAAATTTTTGCCGAATTATTAGTAATTTGTAAAACGTGCGGTCTTTTTGACTGCGTAGCAACTAGTTAAGTGTTAAATTTCTTTACTATATTGTTTACTTTAATTTTTATTCCACTTCCTGCAGCACGTACCTATATTCTGTTATCTAAATTCCTACTTCATTTATTTACGCATTAATAAAAAATCATTAAAAACGAAAAATCACCTTGTTAAATATTAACTAACTAAAAGTAAAAGCATTTCGTTGTTTTATGGTGTTTTAAGGATTAATTTTATGGATGATGACTCACTATTAAAATCATTGATTTGACATTTGTTGTTCAGCCACTGAGAAAAAAAACCAAAAACAAGGCTTTTAATTTTATAAAACCACCTTACTTTCATCAAAATATATAGTCAATGAACAAATAATTAAAAATCACTGTGGTTTTACGCTTTGAAACAACTCTTAGTTCAGACTGTTAAGTTTAAAGATGAAAATAATATTGCACTTTTTAACACTTAATTAGTCGGTATTTATTCTTAAAAAATTCAAATAATAA
Source organism: Diabrotica balteata (assembly GCA_918026665.1). NCBI lineage: Eukaryota > Metazoa > Arthropoda > Insecta > Coleoptera > Chrysomelidae > Diabrotica > Diabrotica balteata. The sequence goes on from OU898277.1 coordinate 137,413,443, forward strand.
AATTAGATTTAATCTTTTAAACTAAAGATTATGTATATTTTGTATTTTTTTTACATCCTCTATTCATTTTAATCTGTTTATACACAATACAAAAAACTATAAGACAGGCCATTCACGTTCCGACTTGTGGTCCAACTTAGTAGGACTACTAGTTGGATGTTCGTCTCCACTCACGCTCCGACTTTCTATCCAACTAGCGGTCCAACTTCAGTTCTAGGTTGGTTAAGCAATGTATACCATCGTGAAAAAAATTTATCGAATAAACACTATGCAAAATATAATAATATGATATGTATGTTTAAAAATTAGGTTTCGTTTCTCTAGTTATTTGTCTAGGGCTGAACTAATTAATTTTTTCAACTCTTGATTTTTATGACTTTTTCTTCTTTATGTGCCGTCTTCTACCGAAGGTTGGCGACCATCATACGATAGGTTTCTCTGTTTTGTGCCGCATGAATTATGTTCGCAGCTTCTGGTATTTGAAACCATTCTCTCAAGTTTCTCAGCCAGGATTTCTTCTTTCTGCCCAAACCTCTTCTACCTTCAATCTTGCCTTCCACGATAAGCTGTAGCAGACTGTACTTGTCATTACGGAACACATGGCCCAGGTATGACGCTTTCCTCCTTTTAACAGTTGTTAACAATTCCACCTCTTTACCCATTCGTCTTAATACCTCTGTGTTGGTCACTCTGTCTGTCCCAGGTATTCTCAGTATGCGTCGATACAGCCACATTTCTAGAGCCGCTAACTTCTTTATAGTTGCTGCTGTTAACGTCCACCCTTCTACGCTGTAAAGTAGCGTAGAGAGTACGTAGCATTTTGTGGCGCGCCATCGGAGGTTAATTCTTAGGTTGCGGTTGCTTAAGAGCTTTCTCATTTTGATGAATTTGGATCTTGCTATTTCAATTCGGATCTTAATCTCTACTTCTGGGTCCCACTTGTCATTTACTGTATATCCCAGATATTTAAATCGGTGTACTCTTTCAATACGTTCGTCTTCAATATGCAGGTCGATATGTTGAATTTTTTTTTTTTTACTGATCACCATAAATTTAGTTTTCTTTCTATTGATCTTCAGTCCAAATCGGCTGCCAGTTGTATTAACTCTATGTAGCATCATCTGTAAATCTTCGATGTTATCGGCCAGTATAATAGTATCATCTGCATATCGAAAATTACTTATTGGTACGCCATTAATCTTGATGCCATCATTGTACTCTTCTAGTGCCTCTAGAACTGACTTTTCTTTATGACTTTTTAAGATGTAGAAAAAAATTATAGTTTTTAAAGATTTGTATAGGTATAAAATTTATATTTTATTTGTTTTAAACTGGAGCTGGGATTTATTTTGTTGTGTGTGTGTGTCGTATATTTTTAATATGAATAATTGTTCGTGCAATTGAAAGTTATTTTCTATTATTTTTTTGCGAACTAGGGATCTTTTGCTACAACTATGATTTAATTTTCATTGTTTGTTGATAATTCTTCCGTAGCCAATCCGGAGTATCGGAAATTTACCTGTATAGGAATGTCCGAAATAGATCTACAGAAAGGAAAATGATTTGCCCTAACAAAAGGTAATTTTCGTGCAATTGAAAGTTTATTTTCTATTAAATATTCGCGAACTAGAGATCTTTGCTTAAATTATTTCATAGAAATCTCATACGTAACAGGTGCCGAAAGTCAACTGACTGAGGAAATTTTCGATCCAACCTGTGATCCGACTTCCAACTTCACCATTCACGCTCCGACTTCGTCGCCAGTCGGAAGTCGGATCTTCAAGTCGTCCCACTAGTCGTACCACTAGTTGTCCAACTAATCCAACTAGCCCACTCACGGTACGATTTCAGATCCAACTGCAGAAGTTGGACCACTAGTCGTACCACAAGTCGGAACGTGAATGGCCTGCATAATCAATAAGCTTAGCACGTAATTAACACAATGGAGATCCGTCCAATGACAAAAATCCTTTGAGATACACTTCACAAAAACATCTACTAACATATTAAAAAATAGCAATCGTTAAAATTCACACACACAGGTATATAATGTTCTCTTTATCCTTTGTTTTTTTTTTTTGGTTAGAGATTTTTTTATCTTAAATTTTTAATTTTAATTCTTCTGCTAATACTTACATATGTATATTACTTTAGCCAATATGGTTAAGTTAATTTTAAGTTTACATTATTATATCTTTTATTGTATTTTTTATACGGACTTCAAACTTTATGTAAAGTGGTCAATAAACGTTCTATCTATCTATCTATCTATAATGATAGAGTATACGTTTATGTATGTAAAGGTATGTAAATGTCTAAGAGATCACGGCGTTTTTGTCTTCCTCTCGTCGTTCGCTTGGGCAAGCGTATTTGGATGGTTTAGTAGTGTATTTTTTGTAAGTGCTACTGAGTGAGACAATGGTGTCTTTATTGTTTTAAATCTGAAGGTCTCGATGTATCGATGTATAACACAAACATACCACGTTGGTAAATATGTCTTAAAACTTTAGATTGGAAACACTGAAGTTTCAGTAAGTGAGAATTGGATGTCCCATATTGGCATACCGTAAATCCAAACTAGCTTTAAAATACATTTATACAGTATTAATTTATTATGTAGACTCAATTTGGAGACTTTGGGTTCATGAAATAATACATTTTCCTGTATATTAATCCTAGCTGCAGTCGCTTTGTTTAGATGTGGTTTTCCCAAATTAGTCGGCTGTCAAAATGTACTCCCAAGTATTTAACATCACTTCTTTTGGCTATAATGCTATTGTTTATACGCACAGATGGTACTTTCTCCCTGCGTAAAGCAAATTTTATATGTGCTGATTTGCTGAATTGATTTTAACTCGCCAAAATTTTAACCATTGCTCTAGTCTGGATCATTTAAATGAATTTGTAAATTTTGACAGGCTGTAACAGGAATCGAGCTAGAAGCCATTACTACAGTATTGTATGCGTAGGTAGCAATTTTGCTGTGTATTCTTGTGGTAATATCTGACGTATAGAGTATATCTGAGTATATCTGAATTACTTCCGATAGAATTGGAGATATGTTTGATACTGCTTCATTGTATCTGACATGGAAGTATCTATTGATGTGATAGGATCTCAGTGCGTACAGAGAATAAGGAGAGTGTGTCTTTATTTTAGATAGCAGCCCCTTACGCCATACTTTATCAAATGCTCGCAGGACATCTTAAAAGGCTGAAGTGCAGTATTATTTATTTTTAATTACACCTCTTACTACTTTGGTTAACCTATGTACCTGCTCAATTCTTCCATGTTGTTGTCTGTATCCAAACTGATATTTCGGTATTAACATTTATTTGTCGATTGTAAAATTCATTCCTTGAAGGAGAGTATCCTGCATCAAATATTCTAGAAATAATGGAAAGCAAACTAATTGAACAATAGGATGATAGTTCGTAAGGATTTTTATTTGGTTTCAGTATTAGAATAATTTGTGCCGTTTTCCGTTAGAAAAATTCCGTTTCCGTTACTAAATTCTTAATTTCATTAATTTTACTATTTTCTATAGGAGGTGACAGCTAATAGGGTGCATCTAAGTTATAATTAATGAATTCTTCTTCCATTAAGAGTTCTGAAGTAAGGTTGAAAACCTTGGCTGGAATGATTAACGAATGATTGTGCTTTGTCTTCATCGGTCTCGGCCCAATCACCATCTTATGTCTAATGGGGCCATCATGCTTAGTCTGATGAATAAGTTTAGATTAAGTTTCTTAGAATGTTTATTTGAGAAATTTCTTTGCTTATATACCGGGTAATGGTAACTTTCAAATAAGTGATATTGTGTACTCTTTCTTTCTAACTTTATTTTATACGCTCTGATGCTTATTGGTTGTAACTCTGTTTTGCTGACTACCATTAGTTTTGTCTTAAAAATATTAAGTTTAAGCCCATATTTTAATCACCTTGTTTATAATTCATTGCAACTCTTTATTCCATGGTGTTAACTTAAAATCAAGTAAGATCTATCAAGACATATCCATCTTCTCTACGCAAAATATTGAACACTAAAATACTACTAGAAATAACCAAACTTGAGCTACTGCTCTGTGCGGCCCGAGCCCGAGCCGCATACAATAAAAAAATCTAAGAAAATTGTATGGAAAATCGACTACATTATTGTTTAGACCTGCTGTCAATAAAGTCACGATAGAAAATACGGTAACCAACATTATAAATATCCAACGATCAATATTGGTCATGAGAAGAAGAAATAGATACTTTAAACGGCTTTAAATAGCTAAAAACGCCCTCACAGGTAAAGCAAAAAGCAAAAGCATTAAACTGTGGTTTATAGTTAACCACCTGGATTTTCCCTTTTTACTTTGTAAAAGCATAAGTCGTACATGCAAGGTTAAAGATGTTGATAAGTCGCTAAAACTAACCTAAAATAAAAATGTTGAAATGTTCTTCGAAGATTGGATAACAGCATTAGGAGAAAATGATACAAAGTATACTTTAAAAGTTTATATTTCATGAACACACACTTCAAGAAACCAGCAAATCGAAAATGGACGTGGATATCTTCCAATAAACAGACGAAAAACGAGATCGATTACTTCGTGTGTGAGAACAAAGACATTTTTGAAGATATAATTGCTTCTAATCGATTCACAACTGGCAGCGATCATCGCCTTTTAAGAGCAAGTTTCTATATTAAACAGACGAAAACCGGTAGAAATAGGCCACATAATTCTCGTAATCAGATAGATTAAACTAAAATACGGCGGAAGTTTGATAAGTACAGAGAAGTCTTAAGAAAATAATTTGTAGAAGATTATCAACAAGAATTCTCCGACATAAACACAATCAATAAAGAAATGCAATGAAAGCTCTTGAAAACAGGACTGACTCTTGCAAAGAAAATGAAAAATAAAGAAGACCTAATCAGACAAACAGAAGTTATGGAACAAAACAGTTGATGGAAAAGAGACGCACATTTCTAAGCAAACGAAAGCGAAACAACAATGGTTTCAAAGAATTGAATGAACAAATAAAGAAGGAAGTAAAGGAAGATGTAAGGATCTGTAATAAAAACATGGTAGAAAAAATAATAGAAATGAACCGAGGCCTGAAATGCGTAAAATAAAACTCAGGAAAGCCTATAATAATCTCATTGAAGGATAAAGATGAAAAAAAAAAGAACGAAATCCTAAAATTTACTTAAACATTTTACCGTGATTTATATTTCTCAAAGAAGATCCCAGATAACACTGCAAAGGAAGATCTTAAGAGAAAGATAACAAATGCCAACTCAAAAATACTACCTTACATAGAATCCTTCGAAATAAAACAAGCTATGGTACAACTAAAGAACAATAAGGCTCCAGGCCCAGATGGAGTACTTTTAAAAATATTGAAGAAGGGGATTGAAATTATTCTCGAAGAATTGAAAAATTTTTTCAACAAATGTCTTCATAAAGGAGAAGTCGAGGATAATTGGAATAAAATAGTAATAACTAATAGGTTAACGTCGAAACTCGATAGCTATCAACCCGTAGAGCAAGCAGTATTCCGAACGGTACAGCGGATCATCTTCTTACAGCCAAAAAGGTAATAGAGAAAACTAATGAATATTACTCGAACTTATACATTGGCTTCGTTGATTATAAAAAGAAATTCGACTCCATAGAACTTTGGGCAATAGAGAGAGAGAGAGAGAGAGAGAGAGAGAGAAAGAGAGAGACAGAGAGAGAGACAGAGGGAGAGAGAGCTATGAACAACTGCTAGATAGAGTCCTGATACATAAGGCTCTACATCATATTTACAAGAAAGCCACAAAAAAAATACAAATAGATGGGAAAACCAAAGCTATACCAATCAACAGATAAGTTCGTTAGAAATGTTTTATCTCACCAAATCTATTCACACTTGTACTGGAAGACGTGTTCAAAGATATAAATGGGGTAGATAATTAATTAATTATCTACCCCATTAATGTTAATTAATGTTAATGGAAGAAACCTGAGTCATTTGAGATACGCTGATGACATTGTAATATTCGCTACAAGTTTCGAAGAACTAAAGACTAGGATGATGTAACTAATCAAGCTTCAGAAAAAGTAAGTCTTAAAATAAACTTAACTTAATTAAACATAATGACAAATACACCGAATATTAGAGAAATAATGTTGGACGACATAAATTTAAAAACAGTAAGCGAATACATCTACCTATTATAGGACAGATAATAAAAGTTAACAAAGAAAATCAAACTCCCGAAATTACCGGAAGAAAAAGGTTAGCATCGGCTGGATTTAAAAAACTGAGTTGGTTTTTGAAAAGCACTAAAATAGAACAATATTTAAAAACCAAAATTTACGATCAGTGGACGTGGAATAAGTAAAACCAAAGTAAAAGACGTATGAGAACATACTGCCAAATTAAAATGAAGCTTCGTAGGACACAATGCCCAACTAAAGGATAAAAGATGGAACCAGCAATACAACAATGGAAATCATGGTTAGGAAAGAGAAGCAGAGGAAAACCACAAATGAGATGGGCTGATGACGTTAAGAAGATCGTAAGACACAACTGGAAGCAAGTGACGCAAAATAAAAAACACTGGTTTGATTTAGGGGAGGTCTATCTCCAAAGTTGGATTACTCAAGGCTGAAGAATAAACCGGTTTTTTATTTTTAAAGTAAAAACCGGTTATTACGTTTTTACGGTGAATAGGATTAGGTTAGGTATTATTTTGGATCCAACCATAATTATTATTCTCAAGTAATTATTCCAAACAAAACCATAATTCAAATTTTATTTTATAAATAAGTATCACAAACTAAATTGCATTGTAAATGTAACTTTGTAACCTATTAGAATAAAAAAAACGGGTTTTGGGAAAACCGGTTTTTTGGCAGGTTATAACCGCCAGGTTAAACCGTAAGCAAAAAAAAGGTATAACCGAAAACCGGTGTTTTGTCAAAAACCGCCATCCCTATTATGAAGGGTGATGTAATAATATAAATCAAAAATGTCAACTAAATCATCCAGTAGCTTGGTAGAAGGGAGAAGGGTCTTATGAAGTGAGATGTAATAATCTAAATACATAGGAACTAGTTATATAAAGACAAAACAAAGAAATAATTTTGCAAAAAATTAAGAAGAAATATCAAAATCCCTGCCTTATCGTAATCTACATTATTTAAATATTAATATAATTTTTTTTATTTAATTTATTAGATTACTTCATTTAGATTAATTAAGGTTATTCCAGTAAATTCGATCAACTCTATATCGCGTATCATTTTCAATTGGTGTCAGTGTGAACAGAAAACAATTTGGTTAGGTTTCGTAATCGTGTCCTTAAAGTTAAAAGAATTGTTACCGTACTACTTTAAGAAAATGTCTAGCCGTGTAAAAAGTTTAATTCGATAGTAGCGAATCGATTTGTATTTTTTTTTTTTTCAATAGTCACGCATGATTAGTTAATGTAAACAATATTAATAATTTGGCAGTCACAAATTAAGGTTAAGCTTTAACAATTTCTCTGGTTGCGTGTTTTTTTACTTCTGCGGCCCCGTTTTACATCTATTAATATTTATTTTAGTTAGGCTTTTACTAATTAGTATACAATAATTAAAACTACTTATATATCGTGTATAAAACTCACAATATTACGGTATAATATATGTAATTACAGATCCATGTTGAGGTGCTGAATCCAGAGAACTGCTTCAGTAGTAACTTCAGATTATCATCTAAGATTACCTTTTGTAAATGTTCTCAGCAGCAAGTGCATAGCGAACGACTTTTCTGATTATGTCTTTTTTGACGATAAGGCTAAATTTGCATTAAGGAATCCCTAATTTAATAAGAACTATAGTCAAACTAGGTGGTCTATAAATGCTTGGGTTGGTATTGTTAGGGACTATTTGATTGTCCCACATTTTTTTTTTGACAATTGTGTGTTATATATCTGGAACTTAGACAAGGAAAGGGAGAGGACAGGTAATGCTCATTTAATAAACCTTCATAAAACGAAGCCAGTTTCGATGTGACCGCCATGTTTTGATGCCTGTTACTACCTCTCCAGGGTTACAAGGTCTACTAATTTTTCAGTAGATCTACTGATTTTAACTTCAATTAACTGATTTATTGAAACAATATATCGATCTACTAAAAAATATATATCTAATGATAAAATTATGTTCAAAAAGTAATCATTATATCAGTGTTCAATTCAAATATATCCATTATTCTAAATCTACTGGGGAAGTAAAATATGACCTGGCAACCTTTCTTGTGCCGGCTTAGGCTTCACTCAATTCCATACGATTACGAGTCTCCTTACTTTCCTTGTCTAAGATCTGGATTTTCTAAATAATTATTTGGCATTACTAACTCAAAATATTGTACTTAATATTCTACAACTTCATTATACTGTTCTTATTCACAACCATTTAAATAATAACTTTTCTACAAGTTGGATAGGTAAAGGAGGATTAACTGTTTGGCCATCGCAATCACCAAAATTTTCAGAAATTGATGTTTTAATGTGGGTCTACATAAAAAACATGTAGAAAATTGTCCTGATCAAAAATTTCTTCATCAGTGAGTGTTAATAATTCGATGGGCACATCATCTGGTCCGGTAGCTTTACCCTCTTTTGTGTTTTTGATGGCATAGATGACTTCTTCCCGTAATATTGGTGGTTCAGTATCCTCTGTGGTTTTTAATGATAGTTCTTTTCTTTTATTATTAAATAGCTTTTGGATGTAATTGGTCCAGTGTTGCAATTTGTCCTTCCTATCAGTAATAATATCTTCTTAATCATCTTAAGTATATTCGTTTTTGTGCTTTTTCTAGAATCTGTCATTTTTTGATAAATGACAGTTTTTTCATAAATTTGTCCACTTCCACTTCAGAATTTTTACAGTGGTATAGAAGTAGTAGATTTTGCAATAAATTATTGGCAAGCAATCTTCCCATTTACAGATTGTTGATCATCCCTCTTGTTTGTTTACGTTCTAATATATTCTACGATCATTTACTAATTCTACCTATCAAGTAACTTTATTTTAAATGAAATTTTTGGACAGCATGCCAACGTTCGTTTTCCTATTCTTATCAAATGTAAAAAACACATAATTAAAAAATTAACTTATTTAATTTTGAAACACAATAATATAATAATATATATATATAAAGATACTTGTTACAGTTATACTGTATATAACGAACTAGATCAATTCGCCCGGTAAAAACAAAATCTCTTTTATGTCAGGCAACACTCTGAATAATGCATTATGCATTCACTGTATCTATTCGCAAGCGTAACCACAAAATTCGGAGTTAACCTATCTGAGATCACAACTAACTCAACCTAAGATTTTGGTATTGGTTATATCATTTCAAACTTGACATGCTTGATCTAGATCTTGTAGGCCAACAGCCTATAGTGGATACAACACATTTTAAGGTTTGTGTTTTCTTACCCTAAGAAGATTAAATTGTGACTACTTTTGCGTGGCACATGTTATTTGTTTGTGTAAATTTTGTAAACGATTTCTGGAGTGGAAATTGAAATGTCAAACATAAGTTAATTAAAAATATGATTTTCATAAGATATTTAAATACATTTAGTCGCTGGCGGGTTGGGTTGGCCAAAGATTGGACTTTTGGAAAGAAATACCATTACTAAAGAATTTAATAGAATATCTAGCAGATATGAGCAGTATAGTTACATGACTGATCTTGTATCCATGACTTTAATACAGAACCGCAGACCACGCAAAAATGAATATGATGCCAAGTTTCGTAATAAAGCATATATTTATAAAGTAAGAGTGCAGCGTCCGGTTATTAACCATAGTAACTGTGTTGAAGTGCCAGTTTGTATAAGAGTTTTTGTTTTTATTACATGACATTACTTGACGTCGTCTACAAACGATTCAAGAGTCTCTAAAGAAAACTGGTAAGGCACCTAGAGATATGAGAGGATAAACACGTATATTGTGCAAAGCCTTCGACCACATTTGGTGCTGTAAAAGCACATATTAGTTCCTTTAAGGGCCAACAGAGCCACTAGAGTAGGAAAAAATCTACAGTGGTGTACTTACCAGATAGTCTAACAATAATGAAAATGTACAATATCTATAATTTTTAATAATAACTTCAACAATAAATTTGGATAACCACGCAGCAGTTACGAAAAAGATACTGCTGAGAAAACAGCACTGCTGAAAAATAAAAATTCACAAAAAAAGACACAAAAATTCTTCATGAACTACGAAAAAAAAAAGTTAGTAGGAACATAAATTGTATTTGAGAAAGGCCGAAGTATTCCATAATCGTAAAAAAGAAGCAAGAAAAGGAAGTATGAAAAGTAAAGAGTTCGAATCAATAGTAATGGATTTCCAAAAAAAAACCTTCCTATACCAAACATTACAACCAACGACGTGTACTAAAAAAGACAACTTACTTTATATTCCTTTAATATTCACGTGCTGTCTACTGGTGATTCGTACTTTAATTGTTTCCCCGAAAATACCGCAGCTAAGGGATCAGAAGAAGTTATTTCGTTTTTCCATAATTTTATATTTTTGCAGTTACACTTCAGTGTAAGGGATTCACTTTTCTGCGACTCTTGTGAAGGTCAAAATACAAACTATAACCTCTTTAAATTCATTCATTATGTAGTTATTTTCACAAGACGACTTACAAAATTAAAATGATTTTTCCAATAAGAGGTCATTCATACTTGAAGTGTGACAGGAATATGGGACTCATTAACCAGCGGAAAAAAGCTGAAACACAAAATCTAGCCCATTTAAAGACATAGAAGTAGACCAGTCCGTAATTCGCCAATAAACTCAGTTTCTTTCATCCAATTTTAAAACAAAATGCCCGTTTGGTATCAGACCCATTCGGGAAATAGTTTGTGAAGCCATTAGATGGCTTAAATGTATAAATTAATTGATAAATTATATACTCAATATATTTTATTTAGAACAAGCTGCAATGGGCCTTTCAAAAGTTATGTGACTCGTATCAACACTATTTTACCAACTGATGGTATTGCAGGAACCCAAGAATTTTTTTACCCAACACAAGTTATGCAGGTAATAAATTCTTATTTATACCCGCTTTTCTTCATTATTATGTCATTCAGATTTATTGCCAATTAGTTTGGAAAAGTAAAAGGAAATACACTTTAGAAGAAGAACACCTTAAGGAGTTTTGTGGTAATGCTGCCATACATGTTTCCGATAGCCTCGCTCATAGCACAACGAAACAAGATACAAGAGTTAGTCTTGTAAAGAAATGAATAAAATCGACCATCATTTTTGCCGTGTAGGCTTCATTTAGTATAAACCCTACAGCTTTCGATAAAATGTAACTAGAAAGTGGGGGAATGAACTGCATAGTCCAAAGCCCTGATTGCTAAACATTTGGACGATCCTCTGATGGAGGAGTTTATGCAAAGTCAAACTTAAAGATTGCCTTAGAAAATAACACATTGGATATCCTGTTGTTATAATGAAGCTGAATGTGACTGCGACAAACAAGGGCATTGTTCATAATGTTCTAACAACCGAACAATTTGTACCAAAATCCACTTTTTGCTCATTGTAAAAGAACTGGTCAAACAGATATAATTTGTAGTCTTGTCACCTAATTAATCACATACACGTTACAAGTTTATATTTGCATTTGGTATTGGCGCCAGCCAAATACTGGTGCATAAATCATACTGGCGAATGGAAAGCTCGAACGCTATAACGATTTGGGCCTATGCGTGCTCTGGTACAACTTGCATGCCAGTTAAGGTTTATATTTGCATTTTTCTTTTATAGCACGGATTCCAACGACTACTGGCTCAATATTAGTAAACATGTAAAATTTTATAAATTCCTTTAAATAGGACTATAATGATAAAATTTGCACTGATAAAAAGTGCGTTTTTTTAAATGTTTTTAATAAATCAATGAAGCATTAAATTTACGTAAAGATTGCTTCGTACTTAATAACTATATAAACTTTCAAATTTGTTTTAATAACTTTTGCATAATTTTACTTTTTGCTATCTTTTAGTGTCGAGGTCATGTTTAATAACACTATTTCAGTATATATTGCAAAATCTATTACACTTTAGGTGCCCTTACATTTATCTAGGTGTACATACGTACCTACTTTTTGTATTTGGATAGCGTCTTAAAATCATATACTGTTAATATTCCGCCACTATTGTTACCGTTTCATTATGTTTTCCATTAAGTCAAGAAGAGCGCATTCTTGCCTCAAGTTATGCTTGTTCTTCTCTTTCTCTTCTTCTTACTCCTCTCCTAGTTTAAATTTTTGAATTGGTTTGATTATCTTTTACAATTTATGCTCTTTGATTTCAGTAATTTTTTTTATAATTCTTAGGTCGGTTTTGTCTATGTTTTTTCTATTTAGAATTTGGACTAATTTTTAATGTCTAACTTTGTCAAATGTTTTTTTTAAATCGGCGTAACAAACATGCATATCCACATTCATATCCATGCATTTTTGAGGTACCACAGTAAAAGTAGTGGTTCCTAGTCCCTTTCTGAATTCAGACTGACTATCAAAAATACCTATTCTTCTTCCAATTTTTTATTTATACGACCATGTATTATTTTTGAGAATAACTAATATAATTTACTAACTAATTAATAATAAGTAATTCTTATGGTTTTGTAGTTCACCAGTCCCATCTGTCCTCCTTTGAATACCCCTTTCTTCATCTTCTAGTGCCGACTTTTCTAACAAAGGTAGGCTGCAACCGTTGCAGCATCTATATCTTCTGCGTTTCTCAAAAGTTTGTATTTAATCCTGTTCTGTCGCTGATATCATCCAAGTTGGCTGCTTTACCAGTTTTCATTAAATAAATTGCAACTATAACGCGTATAAAACCACGTTTTAAAACTTCAGTTTTTTGTTTCATTGCTGGAAGATTTTAGCCAGCTGCTCCATTAGTCGGTTTTGTTAGTTCCAATACGATGTTCTAATAATAAGGTTTTTTCTTTTCGGTCCTACTAACAAGCAACGCACAAGAACTGCAAAATATAATAAATTCTTTAGTTAATCATATCGAAATGTTCAGTTTAAATCTAATCATTTCCAAAACTAAAATTTTAGTATTTTCAACGAAACCAATAAATTTACCTTTGTATCCCTCAGTAGTAGTGGAAAGCTTCATGACGCGAGTAAAGCGACTACTACTACCACTGTTAATTTTAGGAAAAGGTAAGGGATCCTTTATTTCATGAGGATATGAACGTGATTGTCCCCGTTTAGTAGTATCGTGGATACTATTTGGGTTTGTTGTTGAATTGGTTTGTGTCGCATAGTATTAAAGAGAAACAGTACCAAAAACTTCACTGGGGCAAGTTGTCCTTGGCATGTATTAGCGAAGCACCTTGAAGGCTATTGAGATAAAGCCGGTGTTGTTGAATCATAGGTGATAGATTCTATCTAGATTTTGTTGTTCTTTCCAAATTTTATGTGTGTATGTGTATTTAGGTCCAAGTGTAACAGAGCCTGTGTCTCTAGTTATTATTGTTCATACAAGTCGTTTCTATCTCTACGACCGACTTTAAAACTAGTGTATTGAACTATAGTCCTGTTATTGGTCGTTTGCGCCAACGGTCAGGTCTCGTCAGCTTTTCAGGGACAGCTCTGTCACGAATAAACCTATGTGTGAGACATGACAGTAATGACGCTAATATTTCGATGTTACTTTGGTTCAATCAGCCGTTTTTACGTCTTTAATTGACTCTAGGATTATTGCGTTGATTTTATCGTCAGTGAATCGACACTTTGTTGAATAAAATGTTTTCTTTGTTTTTATTCGACTTTTACAATCACCATTGCGAAGACTTCTCGATATTGGATGCATTGGATTTCCGAGTCCATTTACGAATATTTTTTAACCAAGAAACCTATTTTCCTTCTATACCTCTACGGCCTTCTATTTTGCCTTAAAATATCAGTTGTAGAATTTTATATCCATTTCCCTTCACTATATGTCTCAGATAAGACATTTTCCGGTATTTATGAATGTTCAAACCTGGACAATTACTAAACTAAACATAAAGAAGATTAGAAAAACTCAGAGAGCTATGGAATGACAGATGCTGGATATCTTACTTAGAGACCGCAAAACCAATGAAGACATTTGTAATAGAACAAAAGTAAAAGAAGTTGTCGACAGGCAGCTAAACTAAAATGGAAATGGGCTGGACGTAACAAATGTTTTAAGTTTAAGGATGACCGGTGTAATAAATAAATCGGAAGTTAACGGCCATATGACGCCAAAAGAGCGCGAAGAAGACTGCAAATGCACTGGAGCGACGATATTAAAAGAACTGCAGGGCCAATGTGGAAACGTCTTACAAACAACAGAGATGAATGGCAAGAATTAGGAGAGGCCTATATTCGGCAATACGAATAGAGAGAAGGGCTTAAAAACAGTATTTAGGAATTCTCTATCTTTTTTGAGCCTTTTTAGTACTTGCTTAATAATGTTTGTTGCTGTCCCAGGTATTATTACCATCCGTCTATAAATCTACTTTTACAATACTTTAATTCTGTTCATGCTTAATACTTTTAGTGTCTATACTTCTGATCGACACAATAGTGCAGACCAAATTTAGCACTTAGTCATTTTTTCTTAGTTCTAAACTAAGATTATTATTGCAAAGAAATCTCTTCATTTTGATGGTCCATTATGGCAGTTCCCAAATATGTAATTTTGTAAACCATTTTAACTAGGATTCCATTTAACTGAAGCGTTGCATCTGGATGTGGGTTATGGCTAAAGACCAAAAATGTTTTTTTTAGTTTTTTTTAAGCCAATTTCCTCTCCTACTTTGTGAATACGATCAAGCAGAATTTTGAAACCTTCAATATTTTCTCACAGAATTAATGTATCAAGATATAACGAGACTATACAAATTTTTTCTTTAAAATTTTATCTTTAGTGGAGCCTTCTTAGGATACCTTATTCTATTTTAACTTACCTACAATCTAAAAGTGTACATTAAGTGTAAAGCGTTGCGTCTGTTTGACGTAGGGGTTACAACAGCAAAGTTGGATGCAAGTAAAAAAAATCGTGAAGCGAATTTGTACAGACGTCTCAGCGCGTCCACTTATGGTCTAAGGCGTCCCCAATACATCACATCTCTTAGCTTGGTTGCTACGGCAACGTCACGTAGTGATTAGTTCTGTAAGCATGATTATAAAAATTGTTTGTATTAGTAATAATAATCCGTAACACTAATTCTCAATTACTACTTCCGAACCAAGTCCAACGTAAAAGTTTTCATCTTTAGTACCATCTTTTGGTTACCGCCTTTCATTCGACACCTCATTTATCATTCTGTATTTTCTAATAATGGAGCAGTTGTGTTCACGGATAGACGGCTGGAGGGATAGACAGATATGGATAATTCAAGGTGTTCACCATGTTACTCATCATCATTATCAATTAGCCTATGTTGGTCCACTGCTGAACGTAGGCCTCCTGTAAAATTTTCCACCTATTTCTGTATTGAGCTTCTTGGATCCAGTTTGTAATGCCATAAACCATATTACTAAATATTGTAAAATGGGTGGTATAAATTATCCTCGAAGTTTTGGATTATTAAATAATGACGGTATTAGAGTTTAATTTCGATGCAGGGCCATAGCAAGCCGCTTATACGTATTACGACCTCTTTAGGTCTCATCAGAACGACATACGATGTTGCTAAGAGGATTTTAGAATCACCAAAATAGTACAAGTAATATATTATTTAACATACCTTAGCAAGAGTAGAGCAAATGTATATTTACACTAAGTTTTTATAAGTTTTAAATGATATCAAACCACTTAAAAAGATCCTTTTTCTTGTGTAATTTGTGAACTTTTACTCACGAGTAACTCGTTATAGTATAAAAATGTTGAATTTTGGAAAAAATGTTAAAGAAACATTTTTGTACTTATTTGTTCTTACTTGTATCTTGGCACCAACGTAAATGCAAAATGGGAACAGAGCACAGAAATTAGGGCGAAAATATAACTAGCTAGAGCAGCATTGTACGAACTACTAAGGAATATAATGCAGGGTAAAATCAAAGGTAGAAGAAGCGTAGGAAGACGTAAAATCTCGTGGCTACGCAATCTCCGTGAGTGGTTTGGATGTAGTTCAATTGAACTATTCAGGCGAGTAACCAATAAAATTATAATTGCCAGAATGATTTCCAATCTCCGATAGGAGTGGAACTTGAAGAAGAAGAAGAGCAGCATTTAACAATATGAAAAAGCTCCTCATAAGCAAGGATTTGTCTCTTCCCCTAAAACTACGTCTAGTTAACTGCTACATTTTTTCGATCTTACTATATGGTGTGGAGGCCTCGACGTTCACAGAGACGCTCACGAAAAAACTAGAAGCATTCGAAATGTGGGTGTATCGACGCATTCTGTACGACAGTCTACCGACAAAGAATCGGAAAGGATAAAGAAATCGTAAGCACAATTAAACAAAGAAAGCTTGAATATCTTTGCCACGTATTTAGACACGATAAATACCGTCTACTGCAATTGATTGTCCAGGGAAAAATAGACAGTAAACGAGGGCCAAGCGGGAGAAGACACTCGTGACGAAGACATAAGATCAGGATTGCCATGTTAATAGCCAACGTTCGCAACGGACAGGGCACTTGAAGAAGAAGAAACATGTTTTTCTTAAAAAGCAAATACATACATATGTATATATATATATATTATATATATATATATATATATATATATATATATATATATATATATATATATATATAAATAAACTATATATATATATATATATATATATATATATATATATACCATATATATATAAGAAAAAAGAAGTACTTGTGACTCGTTTGGAAAAAATAAAAAAAATAAAACTATTTTGGATGGGTTGGAGTCAATAAAAGGGGCTATTTGTTGACTGTTTTTTTACTCGAGCTTTTAATTGTGATTACAATTATTATCAAGAGCTTCTAAAAAATACAAAATATCTTACAAAGTTGAACTAGAAATAAAAAATTTTTTGTTAACTCACCAAATAAAATTAGTTTGTTATATAAAACTGCTGCTTACATATTAATGACAAAAAATATTAATAAAAAAATGTCTTATTCTAATAAATGATTCTCTGAAAAATTTTGATAAAGTTTCTTAACAAAAACAATTGAATTTGTAAACAAAAATTGAATAGCTACAAACCAGCCTAAATGTCATAAATACTAACTTAAAAATTTTTATTTTTGACATATTGTCAAAAATAAAATTTTGTAGTATATTTTGTAGTTTAGTAACAAAAAAGAAGAAGATTTATTCACCATTGATAGATGCCCGAAAAAATGTAACAAATACATGGAAAATTCAAAATGTGATATTTTACTGACTGCATATATAAATTACATAGAAATAACATAATTATAAATTTTGCATAGATTTTGAATTTCTGACCTTTTATTTAAATTATTATCACTTTTGCTAATACAAACCATTTCCAAAAAAGTTCTTTTAAATTTATTACTTTCACTACATAAAATTTTAATATTATCAAAATCCATGATATAATCTTTGTCTATTACATGTTCTGCCAAAGCACAAGATGGTTTCTTAATTCTGCAATCACTCTTTTTTTGTTAAGAAACTTCATCAAAATTTTTCAGAGAATCATTTATTAGAATAAGACATTTTTTTATTAATATTTTTTGTCATTAATATGTAAGCAGCAGTTTTATATAACAAACTAATTTTATTTGGTGAGTTAACAAAAAATTTTTTTATTTCTAGTTCAACTTTGTAAGATATTTTGTATTTTTTGGAAGCTCTTGATAATAATTGTAATCACAATTGAAAGCTCGAGTAAAAAATAATCAACAAATAGCCCCTTTTATTGACTCCAACCCATCCAAAACAGTTTTATATATATATATATATATATATATATATATATATATATATATATATATATATATATATATATATATATATATATAAAGAATTCTATGCGAAAAAACCGTCATGACCTGGGCTATACACCTATAAAACAATGTTTAAATAAGAAAACGCTTTTAAAACCATTGATTTAAAAATATTAAAAGATAGGTAATTACACTTTTAATGGTGACTGTCGGTTACATAATTTCAACTTTATAGATTTCGTAACTGTTGTTTCTTATACAGAAACAATTAATGCTGGAAATTTATTTCTGTACTTATAAATTATAAATAAGAAAATCATTATTTATAGGCATTTTATTGTTTTGCCACCATAAATGAAATTTGTAACGGAAAATTTTATCGCATTTTACAGTATAATAAAATAAAACTGTAATATTCAATATTTTAATTATTTAAACCATTAATACAAGCTAGGAAAAGAGACAATTATAAATAAACATAAGTATATCCTGTTCAAATATTTTTTGCATTTCTGGAGCATCAGTATTACACAAGAAGTAAGACATAAGACGTTTCTGAACACAGTTTATCACTAGTTAGTTACCACCATCGAGTTAGAATAATTAACCATCGAGTTAGAATCTATAGAAAAGCTATGAGCATATTAACGCGTGTATTAAAAACGGCATCAGTAAGTGTGGCTATCGATCATACCAATGTGGCGGTGGGATCAGGGCCAGACTTAATAATATTAAAACTACTATACAAATATGACTAGTTATTCAGAAGATTTAATTATAATCTAAACAGGTGCAATATATTTCTAATAAACTATGATTTATTTATCCCGTGGAAAACACTAAAAACACAATATATTATACACATAAATTAATACAGTCAAATAACAAGTTGTATCTGAAATAGATATTTCGTTCTTTCTTCTTTTTTGGGATATTATAATTGTTATTTTGAAAACTTTTAAAAATATTCAATAATGACTAAACAATAAATCGAGAAACTTCTAAGTTACTGTAAGATTTTTATGAATACTATTAATTTATTCTCTGAAGTACGGGCCATTACTCTGTTTACATATTTGTATACTAACCAGTGGAATGTTATTGCTGAAGATTTTTTATTAACATTGCTTCTCTTACTGCAACTACTTTGAGAACAAGAAACTATTATTATGCACTATCACAATATAATATTGCAATTTCTAAAAAAGTATTATAAAACTAAAAATATTCGAAAAACAACAAACCTTAACAATCATACACGATCTGTCAAAACGATCATAACAATATGGACGAAGTGAAGTTGTTTTTAGTCACGTGATGCCCTCTCCATAGATTCTAACTCAATGGTTAACACGTAAAACTTCATCATAGTATCCAAAAATCTGGTCCCATCGGCCAAACCTATAATATTCACTTATTGAATTGTTTTAGCCTCAGTTTAACAATTACAGGTTACTTTTAAAAAAGGTATATTTTATGGTTTTGTTTATTTTCTGAGTAAATCAGTATAATGTCTCGCAGCCTACCGACCGCAATTTGCATCCTAGGACCAATAGCTGTGTCGCATTTTTGACAAGTCAAAACTTGCATCAATCATCTGTTTATTGCTTATAGGAAGCGTTTGCATAATTTGTCTCTTTATATTTTTGGCGGTTTTCTATTGTAAATATTCAGTACTTCATCCATTATTCATTTTTAAATTACCTCCTCCTCCTCAGTTCTAATCCCTTTTGGGATGTGGTTACACCATTAGGTCTTTACAGTTTTTTTACGATTTCTCTCCATCCTTCCCTGTCCTCCGCTAGTTGTTCTGCTTCACGTAACCCTTGGTTAATCAATATTTTTGTTTGATCTACCCAACGGCTTGGAGATCTTCCCCTAGATCTCTTTCCTTCAACTCTACCCTCGACTATCAGTTTTTTCATCGTATCTGTTTTTCTAGCAATGTATCCAAAATACTGCAAGTATCTTCGTAAGTAAGTATATTTATTTAAAAACCCTTAAAAGGGCTACATAAAAAAAAACAAACGTTTTCGGACTAAACAGTCCATCATCAGGTTTAAAATCGCTAGGTTAAAATGCCTGAGCCACCAAAAATACATACATTAAATATGACTTCAGGTAACATACATTGTAAAAATTGAGTTCCAGAGCCGGGGAGAAAACCTCTACGCACGGAGAACAGCTGGAAACTAAGTGAGACTTCTCGTTGTAGTCTATGCAGTTTGCCTGGTTGCAATAATCCTCGAACATTCCAGGTTGCTATTCCCATTGCTTTTCTTAACTGAAAATCTGATTTTCTTTCAGGCGTCAATATCGCATGCGTTGCTTGGTTGCTCACAAACACATGCCCGGTTGACACTAGTTGGTCCGAAACCAACTGAGCGCCAATCGCTAATCGGATTGCTAAGCATATCTAACTGATTCGATATATTTATGATGGTGTAGTCACGGGAATATAATCAGATAGATTCCCCTTGCCTGCCTGATCGCAGTATCACGGCCGGTTGACTCATTATGTAATATCCGCTCGTGAGTATCTGTCATTAAGCCAACAGTATAAATCATTCAGCTATAGCCTTAACGAAGTAATGTCATAGCTGCTGCCCTATGCCACATCCTCAGTTGGTCTACTGGTGCTTATTTGATAAAACCTTATTCAGATCTATACTATATATCTGTAGAACATTTCCTTATCAGCCAGTGGGACGCGCCGTGTCGGGGTTGAGGACTCCCCCGCTCGTCTATCTTCCGTGAAGTACAGAAGAGTCCCTACTTAATTCAGAACTCCTCCTACACGCAAGCTGGAACGAAAACGGTTTAGGGTACCTACTCTCTCTTTTTCTTTGTGAGGCAAGTTGGTTTACGTTTGTTTTTTTGGTGGTTCTCTGGTTAGTTGCCATTTTTTCTTACTTCTCTTTTTTTAAAGAAAAATTCCAAGATTTTCTTAATGTAGTTTTTTCCTTTCAATCTTCTTAGTAGATTAGGGGTGTTTTCCCAAGCTGCTTGTTGAAAACTGGTATTGAATTTTTCTACCTTAGCGTCCAAGTCTTCTATATATTTCAATGACACTTCCAAATAAATTCAGCAATTGGTCTGTAATTATCAAGCAGTAAAGTGCTTTTGCCTGGTTTGCAGATAGCAAAGAGTTTTATGCTCGATATGTCTGAACTTATTTGGTGGCATAATTATGGTATATGTACATATTAGATCTAGACTGTAGCCTTTTGCCATCTAGCGAAAAAAGGAAGGCTTCTTTTGCATTTTGAAAAAGTCTAAAATGATTGATCTCGAACCATTAAATTACTTGTTCGCTAGGAGATTGCATTTTTTATAACCAAATGCAATTTGAGGTATATTAAAATCTCCTGTGTATATTTATGGATGCTCGGAAGCTCATCTGGTGGCCTTCATATTGCATTTGGTGGTTTGCTGTTTAGATTACATTATAAACCTTTAATTCTTTATGTATTTCATCATCGACAATCTATAGGTGGAGATACAGTTTTGTTGATGTTATTAGATAATTGTATTATATTAACAGTGGTGGACGTTTTTGTAAAATAATATAGGTACCTACATAAAAATGACACACTTTAAAAAAAAACTTATGTCTCCCGGTTCATAATTTATGTAATTTTTTTAAATCCATTGAAAACTCAATATCTGTTTGGTAATTTGAACTTAAATATATATAGAAAAATCAAGTTAAATGTCTAGTTTTCAGGAACATTAAGCCTTTTTCATCACTGTTTTGAAGTCTACATTTAGACATAATCTATTATAATTAACAGTAGACTACGAACTTTATAATAATAACCAATTAAATAATTCAATAACTTAAATATGTTAATTTTAATCAAATCTGTTTTAATTTTACAGGTGCTGTTGTTAGAAGCTGGGGATGAAGAACCACTTGTCGCAGATGTTCCTGCATTTGCCCCAATGCTGCAAGGATCTAGCATTGATTGGATGTATGAGACACAGCCTTCGCCAAAAAGTTGTCTTGCTAGGGACGAGGGAAGATGTACATGGGCCAGAGGCAAAGTAATGGGTGGATCGTCAACTATAAACTACATGATTTATATAAGGGGTCACCCAGAAGACTATGATGAGTGGGAATATATGGGCAATCATGGATGGTCATATAGAGATGTTTTGCCGTATTTTAAAAAATCTGAGGATAATAAGAATCATGATCATGAAAAAATAGATCCTCATTATCATGGTGTAGGGGGCTATCAAACAGTCGAATTTTTTCCTTACCAAGACAAGAATACCCTTGGACTACTTCACTCTTATGAAGAACTAGGTCTACCAAAAGTTGATCAAAATAGCGAACACCTTATCGGTACTATGCTGTTACAACACACTACAAGACATGGTGAACGATTAAGTACAAATGGAGCCTTTATAAGGCCGATTAGAAATAAAAGAAAAAACTTAACTATTAGAACTAACGCTCATGTTACGCGAATACTAATAGATGAAAAAACTAAGAAAGCGTATGGTGTAGAATATTTTAATAAAGGGAAACTTGTTCAAGTAGTAGCAAAGAAAGAAGTCATTTTATCAGCAGGAAGTATTAACTCACCGATATTATTAATGTTAAGTGGCGTGGGTCCAGCAAGTCATTTGCAGGAAAACGGAATTAAAGTTCTTAAAGACTCAGCTGTAGGTTTTAATTTGCAAGATCACACCACGATAGATGGTGTTGTGTTTGGTTTAACTAATCACACTGCTACCCTGGTCGACGAGAACCAAATGAAAGCCGATACATATTATTGGAAAAACAAAAGAGATGGACCATTAGCATCAACAGGTGCACTACAAACAAATGCTTTTATTCAGACAAAATTTGAAAATAGTCATGATAGACCAGACATTCAAATTTCCATTGACTCTGTGAATACAGATAATTTTTTCACTGATCCTATTCTCAGTTATAATACTGCAGTTTTACCACTGGCTTACTATAGTGGGATGATGGCAAGACCGATATTGCTTAATCCAGAATCAAGAGGAAGAATATTGTTGAACCAGTCCGATCCCATTTTCGGTACTCCTCTTATCTACGCAAATACTTTCTTTGAAGAAATAGATTTACTTAGAATTGTTGAGGGAATAAAACAAAGCCTAAATCTTGAAAGGACCAGTTTCTTTAAACACGCGGGAATACGACTTGTACGAACACCTTTACCAGCTTGTCAACATGTACCCTTTGGCACGGACGAATATTGGGCATGCATAGCCATGGCCTATACCACTACTATTTTCCATCCTGTTGGAACATGTAAAATGGGACCGCATCATGATGAAAGTGCAGTAGTTGATTCTCACTTAAGAGTCTACGGCATCAAATCGTTACGAGTTATAGATGCCTCTATTATGCCTAAAATTGTAAGGGGGAACACGAATGCACCAACTATTATGATAGCTGAAAAAGGAAGTGATTTCATTAAAAAAACATGGTTAAAAGAAGAACATCATAACGAAAAATCTCACACGGCCAAATATAGTAGTAATTCTTTGTTTGATTTTGGAAATTTCTTCGAAGTCAATTTTTAAACCGCGATAGTAATTATTAGGTTACTTAATAGTAATATTTAAATTTCTTATGACTGGTTGAACTCTAAAAGCTCTGGTGGAAAGCTCTCGTGTTGTTATATTTTTTAATACTTCAGAAATTAGACATTATCATTAATTATATAAAGGTTTATAGCGTAAATAGTCCTATTGTGTACATTTAATATTATCTTAATACATTCCATATACTGCAATCAAAGCTTTTATGACCATTGAATTATCATGCCTGGCAAATTTATTATTAAATATTTCCAATCAAATCCACCAAAGAGTTTTAAGAAAATAATGTTAATAAAGTTTTAGTACTTGCAACGGAAAGGACAATCCAGCGGTAGTTAAAGTCAGAAAATAAACTTGGCTGACGTTGTTCCGTTGTTGCTGTCTTTTATTATTGAGTTTAGGTAGGAAAAAGTAAAGGCATATTCGTAGGTACGATCTACCTGCAGATTCTGGTGTCAATTACGCTTTGTGCACTTCATATATTTTGTTTTCCTTTCACTTATTTTTAGACCAAATGCAGCGGCTTTCAGTTTCAAATCTACAGCTTTCAATACCCTTCTATTGCGGCTTATTATAGCAATATCATCAGCATATGTCCATATTTGAGTGGATATTGTATTAATACAGCCGTTCATATCTAGTTTTCTGATAATAGCTCTAAAGTTAGACTAAAAAGTGTTGTTGATAAGGCATTACCTTGCTCAAATTTATTTTCAATATCTCCATATCTCTCGCCCCTGTGATATCTCCATATATTCTCAGCATGGCTTTGGAATCTTCCAAAGTCATTTGTATGAATTTAACTTATTTTTTTGGTTATCTAGCATGGATAGTTGTTTTAAATATTTTTGCTTATCTACTCCATCAAATACCTATTTGAAATTAATTCACAAGTTGTCAATTGTTGTGTGATATTTACTGCATTTTTCATGGATACCTCTTAACATATGTATTTGGCCTATATTAGTATATGAATATGCTTCCATTGAACATCTCAACCATTCTAATTCTATTTGGGCTTGGCGCTTTATTATTTTTCAGATGTTATATGACGTATGTAGTTTCTTTTAATGTTGATGTTTTTTTTTGAGTTAAGACCTCTTGAAAATGCTCCTTCCGCCTTTTCATTTATTGTTTTTTACTGATAATTGCACCGTTTTAGTTTTGGCACATTGTTGTTCCTTTCATGTGTTCTTAAATGTATTGCTTGGCTTCCTTGTAAAATTTCCTTGTCTTTTGTCCATTATTATAGTCTGTAATTTGTTGTATTTTTCTATTTAACATTTCTCTCTTTTTATTACTACATATACTCTCTGCATCCCTTATTAATTCTTTATATGCACTTTTATTCAATCGAGAATTCTTTTGTTGACATTTTTGCCTAGCTGTATTTTTACTATTTATTACTTGTTGGCAAGCTTGGTCAAACCATTTCTCGTTTTTGCTTGAGGTTTTTCCCAATGTTTCCCTTGCTGTAATTGGTAATTGTCGTTTGGATAATATTTCATTTGTCTGTAATGTTATGTATTCCATTTCCTATGTTTAGCACCTTTCTCTTTTTTGCCATTGATATTCTTTGTTTGATCTTTAATATGACCAAGAAATGATTCAAATCGCAGTTTGAGCAGATCTAATATCTGTTAAGGAGGTTACCCATCACTTAGATATTAATATATGATTAAGGTATCAGCCAGGTTCCTTTTTGAATAGTTTTGTGAGGAAAACACATACTAACTACTCTGAGTTTATTTGCTATTGTCAATTATGCTAATTTTATACCGTTGTTACAAGTAATATGATGAAAGCTATGCTTATCAAAGGAACTTGACTTTGTTGTCACTTGGGACTATAACTGCATCTTCCTTTTGCACATGTTCACATTCTACCTGTAGTTGGTTTTATAATAGATTGCTGACAAGTTTATCAGCTGGTTCTATTGGGGTATGGATAGTAATAATTATTGTAATATTATGAAATTTACTCCTTAGGTGTATTTTGCATATTCTATCATTAACTAAAGTAAAACTTAATCTTGACCTGTAGTATTTATGGTTCACCATAAAGCCCACTTCAAAGTCTCGTTGTGTTCCTGCTCCACAGTAGTATAAACATTAGTGTTTTTATTGCAATACTTTGCATTTTGCCTGCCTGCAGCTTGGTTTGAACATTCCAGATTCCCGATAACAAGTTCATCATTAAGTACTTATTCCGTAGCTTTGTCTGTTAGCCCATTTGGTTTGTATGTTGCTCATATCATTCGTGATAAATAAGTTTAAGGTGAATAGGTTACCAGCGAATTGCACCCGAGTCCAGTACCAGGGCTGCTGGCTATAGCTTCTAAATCAGCCTCTGTTTACTCCAGTTATAGTAGCTTGGCGTTTTCTTCAGGCCGATGGTGTCATATTGTTTGTTAGGTTAGACTTATACCGCCCATGTTTGGTCAAGTGTTGGGGAATAGGAATAAGAGTTTAGGCAGCATGAGTGCTTCTCCATTCAGTCGCCTTTTACGACAGGTAGGAGAACCTGTGGGGATATTCTTGTTTCATAGCCCGTACCCCACACGGAGGTCTTAATGCAATCTCATTTCCTTAATTCCTGGTATTACAGTTATTTCGCGGATTCTCGGTCTTTAGATCCTCGTTTGTGGGGGTTTCACCAACGTGAAGGTAAGATTGACTTTTGGTGAGGTGATGAATTGATTATTAAAAGCATGTAAAATAGATAGCTTAAATTTATTATAAAAGCTGGTGAAATCATGTATCGAAAGAAATGAAATAACAATAGATAAAACTATTAACTAATATTATTAAAGATTTATAATTTTATTATTAAACCGGTTTTATAGCGTTCTACGCCTTTCCGTTCCTAATCGCCACTCTTTTCTATTATGGCAGTGTTCATCTCTCAAATTTCGTTCCGACATTGCCTTGGAGATGCCTTTCATCCATGTGGTTACTGGTCTTCCTCGTTTTCGTTTTTCTGTGGGGGTCCATTCTAACACTTTCTTGGGGATTCTTCTTTCTTCCATTCGTCTTACGTGCCCGTACCATACTAGCTGTTGTCTTTCAATGTCATCTATGATTGTTCTTTCTATTTCCATTTGTTGTCTAATGTCGTCGTTTCTTATGTGTTCTAATCTAGATCTTCTTGCTGACCTTCTCCAAAAATCCATCTCAGTGGCTAGTAATTTATCCTTGTATTTCTTAGTTAATTGCCAGACTTCAGCTCCATAAGTTAACACTGGTTTTAATATTGTGTTGTAAATTCGTTTTTTATTTTCTGTTCTTATATTTTTTTGCCACAGTACCGAATTCAGGGCTCCTATCACCTGTCTTCCCTTTACTATTCTGTCTTTAATATTTTCTTCGGTTCGTCCTGTGCTCGTTAGTTTTATTCCCAGATATACATATTCCTTACAGCTTGTAATTGTCTCCTGTTCCAGGTTCAGGTTCTCTGTTTCTTCTCTGCCTACACATAGATATTGTGTTTTTTTGGTGTTTACCTCCAGACCCCATTTTCTGTATTCCTCTATCAGTTTCCTTGTCATATATTCAAGATCTTCTTTGTCCTGTGCAATTACAATTTGGTCATCTGCATAGTGTAGCGTATAGAGTATCGTATCTCCTATCGGTAGTCCCATTCCATTGCACTTCTTCTTCCACTGCCTCAGGGCTTCATCAATATATATATTAAATAATACTGGCGATACACAGCATCCTTGCCTTAGTCCTTTAGTGACGAGGAAACCTTTGGATATTCTATTTCCAATTTTAATTTTAGATGTCGAGTTTTTATATAGTTCTTTCAGCGCCTGTATGATAGATACATTTATGCTGGTTTTTTCTAGTACTTCCCATAGTCTATTAATGGGTACCGTGTCATATGCCTTTGTTAGATCTACCATAAGCAAATGCAACTCTTGGGCTCTTGACAGCCTCTTTTCTATTACTTGGGTTATACAGAAAATGTTGTCTATTGTGGATCTACCTGCTCTAAAGCCGCTTTGTTCCTCTGACTCGTATGGATGGTACTCTTCACATATGAGGTCTTTTAGTATTCTTCCGTATAGTCGACTTAGTGTGCTAGTTACGGTAATACCTCTGTAGTTATTTGGGTCTTGTTTACTACCTTTCTTGTGTATAGATGTTATCCATCCCTCTTTCCATGTCTGTGGTACCGGTTCTCCATTTAGATATCTGTTAAATAATATTGTTATTATTTTTGCTAGTTTGTCAGTACCATTTTTTAGTAGTTCTGCGGGTATTCCTTCCGGACCTGGGGCGCGGCCGTTTTTTAATAAGGTTATTGCCTTTTTGATATGTTCCTCATTTATATTTATTGGCTGTCCTGTTATCTCGATTATGTTTTGTGATGTGTTACTGTATTCTGGTCTTTTTTCTACTAATAGTGTTTTGTAGTGCTCTTCCCATTTCATTGTTGTTATGGGGTTTATCATAGTTTCTTCTCTTTTGTTAGTTCTGACATTTTTAATAAATCTCCAGGCTTCCCTAGATTTTCGTCCTCCGATGTACGTGTCCAGCTCCTGACATTTATCTTCCCATTTTTGATTTTTGGCGTTTATTACATCCGTTTTGAACTTACTACGTGCTTGCTGATATTCACTTTTTTTTTGTTCGTTTTCTCTGTTATTTAGCCACTTATGGTATACTTCCTGTTTATGTTTTTTCATTTCTTCTAGCTGATCATTCCACCAGTAATTTCTAACTTCTCGCTTTTTCGTTGTGATACCTAAAGTTTCTTGTGCCGCTTTGTGTATTCCATTTATTATTGTTCTGTAGAGATTTTCCGTTGTTTCTCGTTCGTATTCTCTAGGAAGAGCTTGATCCAATCTGCTCTTGTACAAATATTGTGTGCTTTGATTTTCCAAGCTATTAATATTGTAGTGTGGTATATCTATATTTGTAAGCTCTTCGTCATTTTCTGCTCCATTTTGTTGATGCTTATCATTTCTAAATCTAGGTATGTATATTTTCGCTTTAACTAGATGATGATCGCTGCCACATTCTGCTCCTCTGTATACTCTTATGTCATTCACTTTGAGCTGTGTTTTTTGTTTAATGATCATATAGTCAATTACTGATCTAAGGTTTCTGGTGTATTGTGTCCATGTATAGGTGTGGATATCTTTATGTTTGTAGTATCCATTAGTGATTCTAAGTGAATTTCGTTGGCATACTTCAATCAGTCTGTTACCATTATCATTTAAGACGTTTTCACCGAAAGGTCCTGTAACTTTATTGTTTTGTTTGCTGCCCGTTCTGGCGTTAAGGTCTCCCAAAATCACAATTTCTCGTGTGATGCCTATTTGTGATATTGTTTCATCTAAAGACTCATAGTACTTTTCTTTTTCCTCTATTCTAGCATCTTCGTTGGGTCCATACGTACCAATAACTGAGATTCGATGTGATTTTAAGTTTATGTTTATCTTTATTATTCGTTCATTGATTATTTCCCAGCTAGTGATGTTTTTCTTATATTTCTTTTTGACTAGTATTGACACTCCTCCTTTCGCATGTTCTTCCTTTTTTACTCCACCATATATGTGTATATACTTATCTATATTTTGGGTACCCTGTCCTTTTTTCTTTGTTTCTGTTAGTACTATCAGATCTATTTTCTCTTTGTCAATTTCTCGTATTATTTCTTCCATCTTACTTCTAACACCCCTCACATTCCACGTACCAAAAATCATTGTCCTTTTTCGTTGCTGTTGTCGTCTTAAGTTTTCCGTCTTGTTCCGAGGCTGATTAGGATTTTTTGCGGTATAAGAATACAGATAATGGGTTGCAGGCCCATTGCTCCGTTTGATTTTCTGTAGGGGTTTCTTCCCTTAGCCGATGTGTCCCAGTTTTGAGGCGCCAGGAACTCGCCTTTTACCCATCTCTCGTCGGTTACATCACGTACACCCATTGTACGCAAAGCATCCAGCGGATACGCGACACTGTTGTGTCTTCGAGGACGTGAGAGTAGGATTTGTTGGTAGAGCTGAGTTCTATTTCTAGAACCCCCAACTCATTCGTTGGGAAACAGTGGGCATTTCTCGGAGTTTTATTGCGATCAGGGTATCGGCATCCCATCACGCCTCCAAGACCCTTTACCAACCTTAATCGCCAAGATTAAGAAGATTTATAAACAAAAAACAAATACGAGAGAAATGGAAACGTAATGGAATTTAAGAAACCGGATAAAAAATTTGCAATTACAAATACGTTAAGTGAAGGCTGGTGACTTTAAGGGTAATTAAATAGATTAGAAAATCCTCGAATGAAGTTAAGTCAGGATATCAATGAAATTTTGTTTTTTTATAATTATGTTTATTTACAATCTACATCGTAAAAAAATAATTAAGTAAATGTGATACAGGTTTTGCGCATGAAGGGCAGACATCCAATGATGTCTCACCTTATTCTATTTTGTAGTAGTTCTGTAGAAGGTCATGGGGCCAGGTTCTATGTAGTCTTCTTGTGGCTGGTCCATTGTTGTATAATTCCCTTACTAGATCATTTTCGTGGTGAATGGTACGTTCATTTTGTGACTCCGAGGCTCGATGGATTTCTTCTCTGATGAAAGGAACCTTTAAGTCATAGTGGAGTGTTTGGTTACTTACGTACCATGGCGCATCCACTATCCATCTTAGTACTTTAGACTGGAATCTTTGGATAATATTCAGTGACGTTGGCTTTGCACAGCCCCATAGGTGTAGTCCGTAGAACCAGATAGGTTTGAGCATGGCTTTGTATAAAAGAATTTTGTTTTGGATGTTAAGTTTTGATTTACGTCCAAGAAGCCAATACATTTGCCGAAATTTTAAGTCGAGCTGTCTTCTTTTGGTCTGGATATATTTCTTCTAAGTGAGACGTTGGTCAAGATAGAGGTCAAGGTATTTAGCGTCTGTTACTGTTGGTATTCTTACATTTTCCATCCTTATAGGTGGGCATATATTGTGACGGTTGGTAAATGTTATTTGAGTTGATTTTGTTTTATTTATTTTTGTTCTTCATTTCGTATACCAATCAGTGAGTATGATCATATGATGTTGCAGGTTTTGTGAGACTTGTATGGGATTTTCATTTACGGCTAGTATTGCTACGTCGTCAGCAAAGGAAGGGATTGTAGTGTTATTAGTCTCTGGTATATCGGCTGTGTAGAGTGAAAAAAGCAGCGGCCCTAGAACACTACCCTGCGGGACTCCGGAGTTGATATGACAGAGATTGGATTTTTGGTCTTTGAATTTTACAGAGAAATATCTATTTGTTATGCAGGATTTAAGTAGGAGGAAATAGTTACTGGATAGTGCTATTTTTACTTTGTAAAGCAGACCTCTGTGCCAAACTTTGTCAAATGCTTGTGAGATGCCTAGAAATACAGCGTTGCAGTATTTCTTTTCTTCAAGACTTTTTGATATTTCATTTATCATTCGATGAACTTATTGGGTAGTGGAGTGATTTTCTCGAAAACCAAACTGATGTTTTGAAAGTAATGTTAGGAATTCATTATCTGCGTATATCCTTTGTAGTAGCAATCTTTCAAAAACTTTGCTAACAGTTGGGAGTAGGCTGATGGGTTGATAAGATGATACTTCATTGGGCCCTTTTCCTGGCGTGAGGATCATAATGACTTCAGCAAATTTCCATATTTTTAGAAAGTATGATAAGCTTAGCATTCGGTTAAATATAACTGTTAGCAAAGTTATGGTCTTGCGAGAAAGTTGTTTTAGTATTTGTGCCGAGATTAAATCATAGCATGGCGCCTTTCGTGAATTGAGTTTGTGTATTTCTTTTCTGACTTCTTTAGGAGTAAAACTTTTAATTGAGAGGGACATTTGACAAACTGCGCTAATTAGTTCTTCCACTTCTTCATCAGGGTCTGCTGGCTCTGTTTAAAATATGTTTGTAAGATGTTCAGCAAAAACGTCCGCTTTTTCTTTGTTGGAACAGGCCCATTCGCCATTCGGTTTACGGATGAAAGGAATGGTTGTGTGTGGTTTCTTAATCTTCTTAGTCGCCTTCTATAATGTTTGGTCATTTGCTGTAAGGTTTGTAATGTAATGTTCGAAGGTTTCGTTGTTTGCGACTTTGATGGCTACTCCAACAACATAATATATAATATATGTAGTTTTATGTTGTTTCTAGATTTTTGTCAAGTTCTCCTCGCACGACGTTTTTCAGCAATGAGTTGGCGAATGTGCAGGGGAACATTTGTAGTATGTGTTGGTTTGCGTTCAGTTCGTGGTGTGGATTGCCATGCCGCTTTTTGCACAAGTGTGGTGTTGTATTGAGCTGCTGTATCTATGTCATGTGTAGTTTTGATCCGCAGATTAAGGTGGGTGTTTTCTTTTAGGTAGGATTGAAAATATGCCCAGTTGGTGTT
The DNA here is from genome assembly GCA_918026665.1 of Diabrotica balteata. Taxonomy (NCBI): domain Eukaryota; kingdom Metazoa; phylum Arthropoda; class Insecta; order Coleoptera; family Chrysomelidae; genus Diabrotica; species Diabrotica balteata. Next base: position 137,445,387 of record OU898277.1, read on the forward strand.
TTTTTAAGTGAGTCGAGGAGGTGGTAGGCTGTTTATAACTGTGGTACTCAGGCTCATAATAACCAGTGTATGATCCGATGAGAGATCATAGCTGGATTCTATTAGACAGTTATTTTTGAACACTCCTTTGCTTATGTAGTAGTGCAGCAGATCTGGAAGTTTTCTTGGGTCACTCGGCCAGTACGTTCCATTGGTGTGGCAATTATAGTTGTGGTCGGTCATTGCTTTTAGAAGATTACGACCTTTTGTTGTTGTAAGTCTTGAGCCAGAGTGTATGTGTTTCGCATTCCAGTCTCCCCCGGCTACGAATTTGCTGCCAAGTAATTGGAAGAAGGCTTTGTATTCATCTGTAGAGATTGTGTGACGAGGTGGGCTATGCATTGCAGATATGTTTAAGTGCCATGGAGTTGCATTTATTTAAACGATTGTTGCTTGTATTTTTTCTGTTGCATAATTCGAAAATACATGATGTGATATGCAGCTGCGGATGATTATCGCCGAGCCAACATGAGCTGTATCATCAGGATGAGGTGTGCTGTATGTGGTATAGAGCGGAATATTGAACGTAGTTAGTTTCTGAAATAAGCAGAACGTCAATTTGATTTAAGTTTAAAAAAGTAATTACTTCTTGCCTATGGTTTAGCAGGACATTAGCGTTCCATTTGGCAACTCTAAGTATGTTTAAGAATTTCTTTGGTTAATGACTTGTGTTAGTAAGTTTAATATCATACTGTTTTGACTCATGAGCTGCGAGAACATGTTTTTGGAGTCGTTTAGGAATGTCAATAGTAGTTGTTGTATATTAGTTTTAGGTTCTGAATCGTGATTGGTTTGATGTGCTGTCACGTTAGCGTATGTACAATGAAATTTGAAACGGGGAAGCCAGCGGTGGAGGAAATAAGTTCCTTTATATAATTTAAAAATTAAGTATTCCGCATCCATTCTCGTTTTATTAAATATATTTTCGCAATAAACAATATCTATCTTAGTTTACCTAGATTTAGTTACAAAATCTGTAAACATATGTTACAATATTTGCAAGGTAAAAGAAAGATGCTAGTTTCTCTGTATTTCTATTATTAAAAATATAAAGTCCTCTCATTTGCTTAATAACTGCCACATTAAAATAACAATAATGGAATAGTTATAAAATTAACAAAATCGAATGGTTATAATATTAATAAAATGGACGTTTAATTTTAAGAATATTTAAAAATAAAATAATTAAATCCATTGTAATTTATTGTCTTTAGGATACAATTATTATTGTTAAGCAAATATACAAAAAATGATAAATACATTTTTTTGTTTTGTTATGTGTTGTTTTCTATTATTTACTAATTTATACAAAAATAAAATAAAAGTAAAAAAGAAATATGTAAGTTTTTTATAAACACCTTCCAAATACCAACATTCTGGATGTACAATACTGTGTTCATCGATGTTACCAAGGAACTTTGGTCTGGATCTTCCTCGTCTTCTCTGACTAATGAGTCTGTCAAGGTATACGCTGCCAGGCATACAAATTCGTAATTGCTTTGATGACGTCGTTTTCTATAATAAGGGGTCCTAGAGTTTGTATTTCGTTTATCAGTTGGTCATTATCAAGCCCATTTTTGTAGCCGCTTCTTTTAGTGATACATACGGCCCTCGTAGCTACAACAGTTTTTTATGTCAACAATAATTATATCAATATAGGCAGCAAGAAATGCGGTAATTTGATACAATATTAAATGTATGTAGATTTTGATTTGTGACAAAAGCATTAGTTTCTTTAGGGCCAGATTGAACAGTCGACAGGAGAAACCATTACCCTGGTGCAGCTCGCAATAATACTTTCTAGATCCTACCTAAATTCGTACTCCACATTAAACTTTTTTAAGGTTTTATTTTGTTAAATTTAGTAACTAATATGGTACTCCCAGATCTTTCATTGCTTTAAATATGTCTCGTGTATTTATAGAGTAAAAGACTACCTTGTATTCTATACATATTTGGTGAGAATCTGTACCATATTCCAGTGTTTTTTCTAAAATTTGTCTAAGGGTTTTAAGCTGATAAATTGTCGATTTACTTTCTCCTCTTTGGCGATTTACCTCTGAAATCTCCCAATTATTTTTCATTGTTCGTCGTGTATATGGTGTCATACGGTGGCTTGTATGATGGAAAATATTTTAAATGCTACATTTAGAAGCCTAATTCCTTTATGGTTAGAGTATTCAAAGATATCTCCTTTTTTGTATATGCTTCAGATAATTCCACTACTTTATATTAATTATACTATAGCCGCCACATTGTTTATATAAGTCAACTGGGAGATTATTTGTTCTAGGTGAGGCCCATTATTTATGACCAGTTTGTTAACTGCGTTTTAAACTTGAAGAATCGTAGGTAGTTCCTCTTTCTTCTCGTCTGTTTCGCTTACCTCATCTCTTTCGCCTACCAGTTTTTTTATCTATGTACGAAGTGCTCAGTTAAAGTACTCCACTAATTGATTCAATACATCTGTCCTTTTTGTTAATAGTGCATAATTTTTCATTTCTTATTCTATTTCGTATTTTGCTCTTGCTTCAATATTTTCCTTTATTCTGGTCCAGTAGGGAATTATTTGATTACATTTGGATTCCTGAGCCTGTTGTCAATGTTTTACAATTACCTTTCTGCAACTGTTACATCTCTCAGGCTTTGCACATCCAACGAAGCCTAGGTTACCTTCCAAATATTTTTACTGTAAAGTTGAAATAGCATGAACCATCAGTTAAGCTGTTATTGCCAATTACAAAAAAAAACGAATACTCTAGACAAAAAATATTGCACAAAAAAATTTAGCATAGTCAATTTCTACATTATGAAACTGAGTTTGGTGTTATTGCTTCCTGCAGACATATAGTGAATAGCTTAGTAAGGACCTGCCATAATACTTAGACCCATCATCTTCCAGGGAACTAATTATTTTTCATTTCTTGTACTTACCTTCGAACTTCATTAGCTGTTATGTCTGGTAAACTTTCAGATCCCAAAATCATTATTTTTGTTAATGATCTACTCTGGATGTATTCCTGTACTTTTTACAGTTGTCTATAAAAACTCTCTATAGTGTTAATATTTTGATCTTAATCCTCAATGATTTGCCCCTGTTTATTTTTTAATTTTAAATGTTTTTTCTTCCAATGGACATATTTGTATTAGTACTTTGAAGTTTTTGCTTTCTTCTATTACTCTATTCTGATTTTCTCTAAGTTTTCTTCTTTTCTATAAAAGATCTTTTGTGCTGTGGCTAAATTTTGTGTTTTTGTTTTCAGTACGAGAACAGTATTTCTTTTCAGCTTCCTGTCAATATTTGTTGTTTGTTTGTGTTTAAATGACTGCGGATACTAAATCCATTCGCCAATCTTACAATTTGAGGTGTAGTGTGTGTGTGTGTGTGTGTGTGTAGAGTAATTGTCTTGATACTTAGCAAAGTCGACGTCATTGTCTTTGCTAAGAGACGCTAATTGTATCCGAACGTCTGCGGTCCCTCCGGTGTGTACCGATCACACAAGGATAGAAATTATTTTCATTTATTAATTTTTTTAATAAACGAAAATTTCCACCCAGGTGGGATTCGAACTCACGACCTTTAGATTTAAATGCAGGCGCTCTTACCACTGAGCCACAGAGGGGGTTATGTCAATATTTAAATAATATTATTGTCCATTTCATAAAATCCTAGGCAATGCTGATTAATTTCTTTGATATATGATAATATGGTTCATATGAAATTGATACCACACATTAAAACAGTAAATCAATATTATTATTGGGAGGTATTACAAAGACTCAAAATAAAAAATAGCATAGCAACAAAAATAGAAGTGGCCTGAAATATGGCAAGAGAGTTCCTCGATCCTAAATCATCACAACGAGCTGGCTCACAATGAGATCTCTATATAGGACCATTTGTCCAAAAATGAGGTCACTATCATGGAGCACTGGTACTATTTGCCAGATTTAGCATTCCGTGACTTTCAGAGAAATAACCCCACTAAATTGTAGTGGAAATTTCTGATAATATTTGATACATGATTTTGAAAACAATTATTTGTGAAAAATAAGTCATGCCATTTATATAACAACGGGTATTTTTAATATTTCAATAATAATGAAATATATGGATTATGGGCAATAGCTCTTAAAAACGGAATGTCGCAAAGTTTTATTTTAAGCCCTTTTTCACTACTTTTCCTATTACAATAAGTATCGTCCTTGACGAACTAGGATTGCCGATTAAATCCAATATTAGACGACTTGATTATTTATTACAAAAGCAGAAGTTTGAAATGCGAGGCTGAAATAAGGCCTAAAGTTTTACAAACGCTTGAAAAATGCTTGAAAAAGTCACTTAAAACTGGTTTTAACTTTTCGTTAAAAAAGAAACAGTATTCATACTTATAATATTCAGTAGACGAAAATGCCTAAAAAATATTAATATAACATCAAATAGACATTCTCTAGCAACTAACGAAATAAACTGTTTGTGGTTAACTCTATACTGCATTTTAAACTGGACAAGCCATATAAATACCAACTAAAAATTATGAAAGCCTAGAAATTCTTTCTTCAAAATAATCTCAAACCGTACCTGGGGAGCAAATACAAAAATCCTACGAAATTTATACCAATCACGTAAAAAAATCTTCAAAATGTCAAAATATGCTAAAAAAAACTAAACTTAATTTAAATAACAGCACTACAAGTACGTACCTCCCTACGAATCTCTCCGAAGTGTAAAATATTTACTGGAGAAGTAAGTACTGGCTATTTATTAAGCACTGAAAATTTGTAGAAGGAGATCTGCACCTCATTAGGTACATTATTATATCTATCTCTTTAAGTACATCATCACCGTCGAGCATTTGAATCATTTCTACACTGGGAAAATGCAAGTTTCATATAGTACCTACCTACAACAAATACGGAATTGATGTCCCTATAATTCCTTTAGGATAACAAATTTCGTGTTCAAAATTTTCAACACCGAGGAAAACATTGAAGCATTTGAAAATAAAATTTAGCATGTACAAAAAAAATATATACCATACCACTTCAGAGTATAACATATACCATACCATGGTTTATACCATATTCTGACTGGAAAACAATTGATTGACAAAAATATAGGTATTTTCTTTCTTCTGAATACCTACTTTTATTTTGTTCTATCAGAAATCCTCGAATAATTTATACTAATATAGCTATAGCTAGTAATATTACAGCCTCAAGCGGTGGTATATTTTATTTTATTAACAATAAACGTATTTAGTTGTTAACGAGATTTCTTTTGAGTTGAGTATCTATAAATACCCAACATAAGTACCAATATTTTCACCTAAATATAGCAGAAAAAAGATTATGTAAATACTTGTGGCGCCATCTGTCCCCGATAGGATACAACACTGAAAGCAATAATTACAGATTTATACGGGCAGTTCGTTTTAATAGAGTAAGACCATTATGTAAGGCATTGTTGTATAGATGGCAGACATTTGAAAACCATACATTTTTGTGTAAAATAGAAAATCATGGAACTCAATTAGATCAAAAGAATTTGAGACCGTATTTAAGAGTAAAATTATCGATATGTAGTTGACAAAATGTAAAGACCGAAATAAGGTTTGCTCTGGTACCCCTGGTTGCGAGGAAGTGAAAAAATACGTTTCTTGATATCTCATTATTTTTAATTATACTTATAGATAGTAACAAGATATTTTTGCAGAAAATATATACACTGCGGTGCAAAATTAACCGGACACCCAGATTTTTCTTAAAAACTAACGTTTAAAAAAGTTTAAGATGTTCGCAATTGAGTATTTAATAAAAACCAAAATTTAAAAATCAAAATTATCACAACTTACGAACGTTTCACAGAAAAAACAATAATTCAAAAAATTTTAAAATCTGCAACAAAACAAATATTATTTTTTAAATATATGAACATTTTTATGGAAAACGATATTTAGTAGAATCTAATACCTCCACGATTCACAAGCAATAATTACGACTCTCATTCGATCAGGTAAACTTCGGATTAAGGCAGCAAAGTCTGAGTCTTGAGGGATTTGCTCCAATTCGTCACGAACTGCTTGCTCCAAATCGTTCACGGTTTCAAACTCACCATGGTTATGTCAAATACGTCATTCCAGAATATCCCATGCATGCTCTATTGGATTTAAGTCTTCACTCCTGGGAGGCTATGGTAATAAACGAATCCGAACTGAATCAAAGTAATTCCGTATAATTCTTACGATGTGTGGACGAGCATTATTTTGCATCAGACGAAAGTTTTCTCCAACAATTGGAGCAAATGGCACTACATTATATTCCAAACATTGCTGAATATGCCGTTGAGTGTTCAAATTGCCCCATTGAATTGTAACACGTTCTGTATTAGCCTCTAGGGAAATGCTTGCCCACACCATTATACCATTTTCACCGAATTGAACTCTCGGAGTAAAACATCAATGTTGGTAACGTTCACCAGATTTTCTGTATATTCCAGGCCGTCCATCTGATGAGTATCTGTTAAATCTTGATTCATCCGTGAAAAGCCCAGCAGTCCAATAACACCCAAATTAAGCTGTTCGCGAGCGAAGTGTAAACGTTGCATCCAATGATCTATCTGCTGTTAATAGAGGTCCCTTGACAGATATTCTGGACCTTAATACATATTCATTAAAGCGTTTACAAAAACTGTGTTTCTATGGACATGATTTAACCGTTGAACAAGCATTGGTGTTGATAATGTACGATCGCGTAACGCTTGTAACCTAATAAAGCAATCTTCAACATGACTTATGGGTCTTCGTCTACCTTGAATTGACCTCCTGGTGTATTGTCCTGTTTCCCGAAATCTTTGTATTGCATTAAACACTATACTTCGAGAAATTTCTAAAGCATTTGCGACGTAACGAATGCTCCGTCCATCATCCTGTAAAGCAACATCTGGTGCTTCTTCTTCTGGTGTCATATTTTTTTAATCTGAGTTTTAAACAGGAGACAATACAAAAACCTACAGCCGAACTTAAAATCAGGCACAGTACTACAATAAACTTAAATAATACTAATCCACTATTTCACATTAATAACAAAACGCATGTATAAAAGTGTTGCTGTTGGCCCTAAACATGTAAACAGGTTCAAACAAGAAAAAAACGTTAATTTTGTTAATTGTTAATATAGCATAAAATACAACTCAATCAAATTAAACAAGTTTTGATCTACACCACCAACCACCATCAACACCAACAAGAAAACAAAAAAATCTTAGTGTCCGGTAATTTTGCACCCAAGTGTATCATGCAGTGGCGGTTGGTGATAATTTTATTTAGGGGAGCGCTGATTCGAGAATACAAAAAGAAATAGGTACTTACTTAAACTATACTTCATAAAATGAAAATTAATCATTTTATTTTTATTGGATATGAACCTTTCCATTACCTTTTCCTTGAAGTTAGAAATTTCTTCAACTAAAATTTTTTCGATGGACTCAATGGACTCAAACATGGCAAGCGCACTCTATCTTTCTTAAAACCATCTTAGAATCTCGTATTGTCATACTTATCAATTTTATAATTGAATCAGTTATTTCAAAAAGGCCACAATTCCAGAAATGTTCATTTTACAGGAAACGAAAAAAAACAAAAAATAAATTTTGTGGAAGTTTGAAAACAAAGTTTTCAGTGTTTTATTGTTACATAAAATGAACTTCCATCAAGTAACGGTCGAATCCATCAATTATTGAAAAAAAAAAAACGTTTCATTTTGGTTCTAATGAAGATATCTTTCAAAATGTGATGCATGACGTAGTTTCATTAACAAATCCAACATAAAAAAGACATAGTTACACTGTAAAAAATAATTTAGTTTTTGAAGTTGTGGCCTTTTCCAAACACTCATGATTTTATGATTAATAATAGAAAACTCCAATATTATTAAGAAAAAATTATTAGGTGGCAAAAAACATGTTGAAGGTTAAGAAAGAGCCTTTTAGTAATCTTCCTCTGCTAGTTCATCACTATTAGTGGTAGGCCATAAAATCAGCTCATTACAAAAAAACATTTTGTCTTCTGGCACATATTGTACGAGTTTCTTGATGTTTTCCATTTTTTTTCGAATTATTAGGGACTTTTTCTGTGTAAGCAGACTCTGTTGGCAAACTAGGACAAACTCCAGCTGGTTTTCCCAAGGAAAATTCATGAACATAATCCAATTGCTAAATGGACGTGCTTTAACAATTCCCGGTTTTTTGTTGTCATATTCGAACTCATTATATTGAGAAATTTAGAAAGTTGTTTTTTCATGTTTGTTTTTTTCCATAGGAGTTAATGGAAAATACGGTTTTCTTATAATGCATGGACCACCATTTTTTGAATTTCAAAATTGTTTCATTTTTTACCAGTTCTATAGAAAAAAGAGATTTTCTTGGCTATTTTTTATCAATTCGTAATGTTCTTCAGAAAGAAAAATTCGGTCCTGCTTGCGAATGAGTCTTTTTGCTACCCCGAAGTCTCTATCGCACGGGAGGAATGAGTGGCCTCTGATTGGAAAATAATGAAAAATGTGATTAAATTTTCCTGACACAGCAAGAGCTAGAAGGAATCTTATTACAGTGTGGTTCTTATTTTGGCCTGCACAACCATCTGAAAGTATATGGACCTCTTTTACATTTTCAGAAACTTCATTTTCAAAATAATTTTTCAGGAAGGTGCAAAATATGTAGCTTCTACTATTTTAAGGTTGTGTATACTGAATTCAAAAACCCATAACAGCTGATAATAAAAAATTTCCTGTACAGGTATGTCAGGTATCGGCAAATTTTGAATATAATTCATGGAGATTCCTACCTAGTATCACGTCCGTCTCTGAAGAAAGTTTTTTAATCTTCTCTAGTTTTTTATAAAATTTCTTAGCCCTATTTTTGTGAACTAATAGTTCTGCAACAGCAGATTATTTAAAAATGTTTTTCTCTCATTTGGTATCCTCTTTAGCTTTTTCTTTTTTTTTTATTATTTTATCCATACTCAGGTTGAACAATAGAGGACTCAGATAATCTCCCTGTCTTATCCCATTGCCAGCTTTAATTGGATCAGTTAGTTCTTCTTTTACTTTTTACTTTTATTGTGTTGATTTGGTAGATATCTTTGATCGTTTTGATTTTTCCTAAAGGTATCTCTCTTATGTACAATAAGTGGATAATGTCCTTAAATTTGACCTGGCTAATCGCCTTTTTATTGTATTCTAATGTAGCTTGGGTGCAGTCACCCTAAGTATCAAATTTGGTGAGTAGGCAATATCATCTCCAATAGTTCCATAGTCTTAATTTTTGATTTGTTTCTTTGATTCATTTTCCAGAGTTAGGCGCCGTCCAGTTCAATGCATTTTATTATTGTTCTATAATTTCTGTTTTACTTTCTTTTGTCATTTTATTATTCCTGGCATATATTATAATATTATAGACTCAGATGGGCAGGACATGTGATACGCAGTAACGACAATCGCCTTATAAACAGTGTGTTCTGGGAAAGGCCAGATGGAAGAAGATGGAATTACTGGCACAGGACCGACAAACATGGAAGGCAATAGTAAACATTGATCATGATGATGATATTATAATATTGCTTGCTATTATAAAAAAAATAATATAATATACAATCCAGGAATGTATTTTTCTGTATTCTCTGCTTTTGATGTTATCTTGATACGTATTTGAAGGTTTCAGTGGATTTTATAGTTAAATAAAAAATAAAAATCACATTTAATTCATTTTAATTTAACTTATTGCAAACTTTACAACAAAAATACATAGTATTCGATCACAACATAAAATAATCAGAATTAACAAATTTATAAAGAACAAATACAAAAAATACATAATTTTCCTATTCGAAGTTGAATTGTTGATTTAAACTAACTCTAATTTGAATAATTTTTGCCGTTTTATGTGCTGCAAAAATTAATGACTTGGATAAAAGAAAATTTTGTGTCTTGTTTGTTAAACAATTACAAGTAATTTTTCAGTGAACAGTGATATAATGCAAAAAATTGTAGTCAGTATAAACAAAGTGGTGCCGTAGGTTAGTAGGTATGTAGATTAGCGCTAAGCTTCTTATTAGGTATGTTCTCTGTATTTTTTAAATTTAAATAATACTTTCAAAATTCAATAAAGCAAGTTTACTATTTATTTATTAATTTTTTAGATTTAAAAAATCTAGTAGTACGTACCTGTTGTATAATGGACTTCCCTCTTGGCGTGAATGAACTCCTCAAACTGTTTACTATGACGAATATTTCGTAAAAAGCCATATTTAATATATACTACTTTAGAAACCTTTTTATAATATAGATATGTAAACTCAGCTTAAAATGTATTACCAATAACTCTTTTTGTCTAACTTTAATACAATAGTCGAATTGATAACTGTAAAAATCCATTTTATTTATATGAAATTATTTTAAAACGAGAAGTATCTAGAATCAAAATTTAAACAGATGATTCAATATTGTTATTAATTGCATGACATTTAGGATAACTTTTAAATTTTGACCGTTCGACAATCGTTACGAATCACATTCTAGTATCGATTTTTTATTTTTCTGTATGTTTTACTATGTCTTTTATTGACAGATATTATTTTAATTTTTTACTTTTCATTTAGTTTTTAAGACTAGAAACGAATTGTCTGAAAACCGATATTTCGTGACGTTACTTCAGTGGCGCTTCGTCGGGATGCTTTGCTTTAAAAATATATCACATGTAATAATTAAAGTAAAATTGGGTTTAAATTTACCCAATAATTTAAGTCAATAGTATTTTGTTTTTAAAGACTATAAATACTTCTTAATCACATTTTCTTGATATTTCCTCACATTTTAATGATACATAATGTCAGGCCTTATCAAACCATTTGCTTCCTTATATCTTTGAGAGATCTACTACTTGACTTGATGCTCATGCCAAGTCTCGTACAGTTAAACCAAGATAAATCCTATGTTTAGTTTATCCTGTTAACACTGGATCGTTGTGCAGCTATTGTTATACTATTGTTAAATTGAAATCCAGCTTTAGTCAGGTTTGTCTTGGAAACAATTACAATCACTCAACATTAGTTTTGTCTGCATTGCATTGCATTACATTCTGTTTGCATTACACTAATTAGTTTCTGTCAGTTATATTTCACTGCGATTTTAAGTATCGTGACTTAAATTTTTTTTTTTTGTTAAAAATCTATCGAAATGTGCGGTTATTCAATTTGTGTTTATTGAAGATTTGTAAACCATTGTAAATTCATGCGCGAATACAACCAGTGTAAGCAAAATGTTTTGCGAGTCTACTGTTAAAAAATTGTGTCTAAAGTTTAAAAATGAAAGAGAGAAATAAAATAATGGGACGACCAGGTGCATTGAATACTGTGTCAACAGACATAAACGTGGCGTGTATGGAAGGCTTGTAAGAGAAAATTAGAGGAAATCATTGAATTTCAATTACGCAATTTTAGAAAATGTTGGTATGAGTATGGGATCTCCATATTGTCGTACACAAACTGGGTTACAGCAAATTTTATGCGCAATAAGTTCCTCCTTTTGTCAGAACGTTAATGACTTTCTTTCATCAGTAGTTGCTCGGGAGGAATTTTTTTATCATTATTAGATTATCATCAATCCAATAAAAACGCTCAAATTATACGAAACCAAAGTTTAAAGTTCAACCTTCTGCAGGCGAGGACATGTTAATTTTTTTTTATCCTTGCACAGTTTATAGAACCTAAAGTGCATATCAACGCAAACTTACCGAAAATGGCGTTAAAAGTAATCGTTTTTAGTCGGACGAAAAATTACAAAATTCCGTTAAATATCAGTAAGTAAAACTATGGGATACGTGCCTTAATTTTAGTTGCAAATATATGTAGATATTTTTGCCAATAACATTTTTTCTGAACTTAAGATGGATTTTGAACAAACCTTGTATTAAGGTGATCAGTACTGTTCCACCAATACTAAACACAATCGTATAAGGCTAATAAAGAAATGTCATGACGGTATAATCATGTTCTTCTTTCAGCTTCCTATTCATTCAAAATTTTTGTGACATATCGCTATACATCTTTACTTTGCAAATAATTGATTAGTCATATAAGTTAGAGGAGTATGTATTTAGCTTAATAATGGAAATTGTTTGATGATGAAATAGAGAACTACCTCCATAGTTAGTAACAAGCATAAGGCTGGTGCCTTCAAACATGTTTGTCTTCCAAATAACTACACTTTAACTTTTCATGTCCAAAAAAAAATTAAAAATGTCCTTCTCTTTTCTTCCTTCCATTATAACGATGACGTCGAGGAAGAAAGTGGAAAACACAAAATTATAAGCGACTACAACAAAACCAAAATAAAGGTCGATATGGTTGATAAGGTGGCAGGTAATTATAATGTCTCGACAAGTACAAAAAGGTATAATAATTCAATGGTACTTTTTATACTCTAATAAATGTATCAGGACTGACTAGATACGTTATTTATAATTTAAACACTGAAGCCGGTAATCTCGTACCTTGGAGAACTTTCCGATGTACACTTGTCAATTAACTGACATATGCATATATGCTCAGGTCGTTGATATTTACTTGTTTAATATAACAAGGGGGAGATTGGGAGAACTGCCAGTGCCTCAGAGTTCAATTTACATTAGAGAATCAGAGAAAAGCTAGATTCTTCTGTAGTAAGTGTAAAATATCTCTCGCCTTGAACACTTCATCGGTATTTGCGCAATGTGTACACAAAACACAGATTAAATGGCGTTGTTTTATTTTTTGGTTAAATTTTCCAGTTATACATTATTAACATTTTTAAAAACAATTATTTAAATTTTTGAATATTAAATTCAAAGCTGTTTAAGGTGTTTCGCATCTTACTATGTCTAGTATATATTTTAGAAAAGTTCTTTTTCTCCAAATAAAAGGCTAAAACATAAAGACGGTTTGACAGATCGTGGTCACGACTGGTGTGAATTCTTTTTCACGTCACGACTGCAGGGTTAAGTTTAGACAAGAAGTTTCTTTGCATATAATAAATCGAGCTAGATAAAACATCCAGTTATGTTGTAACATAACTTTTCTAAATTTGGCAAACATCGCTTTAACCGTATCTATCCAAATTTTAATTTTAACGTTACAGTTTTATTTGCTGGTAATGTTAGAGCCTTAATATTTAAACTGTGAAACTTATTCCACTGCTCCGCTATTTATGTGTAGGTTAGCAACCAGCTGGTCCCAGTCGATTAATTACCATAATTTTGGTTTTTTTTTATGTTTATGTGTTATCTATTATCTTGTCCAATATCACTTAATTTGCAATACTGAATATAACAAAATTTAATAGTTAATAAAGTTAACAAAACACAAAATTTTCTTTCTATTCGAAGTGCTGTTATAAAAAACAACAAATTCCTAAAAAAAATAATCTCCATAAATAATATTTTATACGCAATAGTCCACAGTATTCTAAAAAAGTATCGACAATCTTAAAACATCATTACTGCTTAAAATAAACAGGTTAACAACATAACCCTTCTTCATATCAAACTACTTATGGTTACTATCTACAAAAATAATGAATGTTGCAGAAAAATCATTTTAAAGATGTTTCAGAGACATGCTATTATTATAACTGATCTAATACTGTTTATAACAAGAACTAATAAAAATCCTCATCTAAATTTCGATTTACACCGAAACAAAGATTTTGTTCATTAAATTTTGTTGTTAAAGTTAAGGATGCTCTAATTTGGTTCACAAAAATATTTTTTTTTGTTGCAATGAACTGTTTTGTTTTACAATTTTAAAACGTCTACGTAAGAGACCGGAGAAATTAGCAAAACAAAAGCTTTTTTCGTTGCCGTCTTTGATATATGTATTTAACAACTGCTTTTTATAAATTTTGTGATAATATTATGTCATAAGCAAAGTATGCAAAAGATTTAACGCCATTTAGTACCATTAAGTTCAATTTTTGACAAAAGAATCCTTTAAAAATGAGCCGTTTATGATGCGCCAAAGATGGATGTTTTAAAGCGATGCAATTTGCATTTTCGATTTTACTATTTCAAAAACTAAATTTGCAACTTCAAATTTGTAAAAGTAGCAAATTTCAAAATCAAATTTATAATATTTTAACTTTTGAATAGTGGCGTCACTGTGTTTTTTTTTTGTTGGTAATACAGGTTGTTGTAAGAAGGTTAGTTCTCGTGTGACCATTACGAGTATAGTGAACGATTTTTCTGGTCTCAGACCGGCGCCACTATTATCGATACAAAATATTGCGACGTAAGCTCTTAGATATTTGTACGTTTATATAATTCTAATTAAAAGATTGTAAGAATTTAGCAATGGAGGATTACAAGCACGGGCAAGCTTACTTGCAGAAACTTTCAAACGAAGTAGGACTAGGTAATAGTAATAGTGAATCAGTGGCATGCAGATCTAAAAGGGAAGGGTCATTAAGAGGTTTTCAGACATGATAAAGCAGAGATATCAATGCAAAAAGTTGCGTTTCCGTCTATATAAGTAGGTTAACAATGAAATTTGAGTTAAATTTTTATATGTAGGCAAGAACCGTACAACTCACTGGAAGAAGCATGCTCCAAAGCTAAGAACTACTAGAACAAGACAGGATTATTTCTTGGATGGCACGATAATTGGTATCACTGCGGAAAGTACAAATAAATACATAGCCTCCATTCAAGAAAATTATTAGCGAGAGCGAAATGCTAACATCACCGATGAAATTGAAATCAGTGTTTTTATAGGACTCTTGTATGTATCTGGGCTAGGTCACTGTAATCATGACAGCGCAGAAGATCTTTGAAGGAGAGATTGTTATGTTATATAAATTTTTATCTTAGGATAGGATAGAAAGTTTCCATTTTCTTCCTCGTTGCATTCGTTTTGATGATAAGGAAACACGCGCAGAGCGATCAAAAATTCTTGTTGATCTGTCTATTTGTTACCATTGATGAAATGCACCCTGGCTTTGGAGGGAAATGTTCGTTTCGTCAGTATATTCCATCAAAACCTAATAAATTGGACTCACGTTATGTGCAGTTTTCAATTCAAAAGCATTTTGGACTTCAAAAATTAAAGTCTACGTGGGATCCCAATCCGATAGCCCATCGAAATTTTCTGAACGCTAAGAAAAAATTAAGCATTCTATACAAGCATTACAAGCATGTTTAGCTTTATAGAGGATATCACAATCGTTTCTTACAACCCAAAGCAACGCAAAAATGTGATTGAAATCTCAAGCACCGGAGCAACTAATTCGTTTTGAAAATTTTTTATCAAAACCTAAACTGTTAGTTTTGCAACCTATGTTTTTGAAACAACTTAATATTTATAAACAACGCCAATGTGAATTAAAAAAAAATGTTTTAAGTGTTAAGTGTCGTAGATTATTGTTTTTTGTCGTAGTTTTTGCTAATTCCTGTTTAAATTCCAAAATTTCAAGTAATTAAAAATCAACTTCCTACATGTTGATACGAGAAGAAGAGACACTGAAAAGAACTGTATGACAAAATGGATGAGGACGTTGCCAGGGGTACAAAATCGTAATAAACCAGTTCAAGCTGTACTATCTGTATGAGATGTCACTGTTCAGAAAGCTTGAGGTTACCCAAGAGCTGTTTCCACCCGGCCATTGGTATGGAGTGCAGTCGGACGCTGAAGCTAAGCGATCTGTACCTTTTACCGGAGACAAACTCAACGAAGTGTTGTATGCATTAAAGACACGAAAGGTTCCGGAACTCGATGAAATACCACCAGAAGCGGTGAAACGCATTTGCAGTATGGAGCCGACGTGGCTTTTAGACATGAACGCACTGCTTGAAACTCAGCGATTTCCGGCAAATTGGAAAATCTCGAGGCTCGTGCTACTCACAAAGGGAGAAGACAAGTAATGACCTGTCTGCCTTCTGTCGTGCATAGGTAGATTATACGAGTGGCTTTTAAGAGGGCGAATAGACACAATGATTAAAGGATCAGGCAGGCTATCACCTAGCCAGTATGGTTTTAGAAAGAACAGGAGCACAGTGGATGCGCTGATGAAAATCTTCCGGGAGTTGCTCAAGGTGGGAGTTAACCAATGGTGGGCAAACCTTCTGTTGTTTGACGTCCGGAATGCTTTTAATACGTTAAAATGGAAAGAGGTAATGAACGATTTACGAGAGAGAAGGTGTCCAAGGTACTTGATGAATTTGGTCTTTGACTATCTGTTAGATAAAAACATTGTGGTAAAAAAAGGAGTGGTGGTTGACGTGACGGCTGGAGTGTCGTAGTGGTCGGTCCTAGGACCTACGCTGTGGAACTTGGCATATGATGGGGTTGTGAGCCAATAATACGGAGATGGTGTAAGCATGTTCGCATTTTCGGATGACCTCGCTGTGCTGGTAGTGGCGCAGCACAGGGAAGACTTTATCTTTGCTTCACAGCGTACATGCAACCAAGTCGGGAAATAAATGAAAATGCATGATCTAAGCTAGCTGCGGGTAAGATCAAGGCTAAAGTTCTAAAGGAATCAAGGAAAATATGTGAGGAAATGTGTGAGGTATTTAGGGGTGACTCTGAGTCAAAACGGAAAGTGGGGGAAGCACGTAAAGGCGATGACTCCAAGAACTGCGGTGAGATCCACTGCGTTGAAGGGATCATGCCCAATATCGCAGAACGGCCCTTTATTATGTTGTGCAATTGATAATCCTCTACGTGGCGCCTGTCCGGAGTGCTGCAGTTTTAACAAAGGCGTATAGAAAACAGCTTAGCCGAGCATATAGAAAGAGTCTATTGAGGGTAGCACGAGCGTATAGAACTTTGCGAGGCGTTGGGAGTTATCACCGGGTGTATTTCGATGCATGCGCTAGTGAAGGAAAGAGGAAGAACATGGAAGAAAAAAAATAAAGACATATAAACAAAACGTTCAAAAAGGGAAAAGGAAGAGTTCCATAATGGTGTGACTGGAGGAATGGGACGAAATGAGAAGAGTAGCGCAGTGGACGAAGTCGCTGATTTCTAATCTGAGAAGATAGATGGTCTAGATGGAAACGAGGGCACCGGAGTTTGAATAAATTTTTGACGCAGATGCATATACGACATGGTAATTTGAGGGCATCCCTTTACAGATTAGGAAAGGCAGAAATGAAAAATTCCTGTACTGTGAAATATCGGACACTATCTCACACACTCTATTGGTATGCCATAGATAGATAGATGAGAGGAGCCTGCTGGACGGAGAGCTAGGAAGTAAAGTGCAGTCGGTCACAAAACTGGTTTAGAAGATGCTTAGGTCGTCAGATCGGTGGAGAGCAGTTCAGAAGTATTTGAGGAGAAATGTCTTTGTTTTCACGCGAATTATAAGTTTTTTTTGTGCATTTTTAGAAAAGGTATTATTAATTTTTAAAAAATTGACTTTTAAAGCTATTTGGGCAATAATTAAGCAATAAATTATAACTTTTTTTTAATGAATATCTATGCTTACTTGGTAAAATTGTGTCATTTTCCATATAATTTAGTTTATCTTTAGTCTTTAAAATCAAATACCGATCTGACGTTATTTATATACCTAATATTTATGAGTAAAAATGACTTTTAATCTTTAGCATATTTTGTTTTTTATACATTGTTATCAAAAAATTTAGCAAAAGCAGTTGTTAGATATCTGTATCACAGATTGCTTTGTTTTGAACATAGGGATAATAGCAACGCAAATGATAATGAAAGCTGGAATGTGATACGGTGTTATAAACTGAAATGTTCGGCGTTTACTAAGATGTATCACTAATAAAATGCAATACTATGCAACACTGGTAAAAATATTCGTATTAAAATAAATAATATAAGTAAATAAGTAAAAAATAGCTAGCAATAGTACTGATCCAAAATGCACAAATACCAAAAGAGGATCATAAAATGAGTTAAAATAATTAATTTAAATAATTATAATTAAAATAATTAATATATAATATTTAATTAGGACACAGAATAGTAACCGATGAAATTTCGGAATTATTATTTTTCGGGATTAGTTTGACAGTTTTTCTTTGCAACAGCCTATTAGTACAGTATGTGAAGTTAACAAAAGAATATTGGTGTTCACCTAGATAAATGGGCTTAAAATAACAGATTTTATATGCAAATACATATACAAAGAGTTACAATTTAATAACAATAAAATATTTTTTCTGCAAAAATTATTAACTAAAATAATTCAATAGTATTAGTCTTACAAAATTTCATGAACCAGACTCACTCAGTTGGTGACGTCAATCTATGAACGAAACTATGAAATCCGACATTACTAAAATCATTTAATGCCTTCAGTGCAATCTCATAGCAAGACAGAGTGAAACTAGTTTTTACAATAGTAAAATTGTTGAACTACTTTGAAAACTACTATATTGAAATCAGTATAAAATTAAAATATTTAGTGTTTTTAGAATTGATTTTTTTACGGGCATGCGAATTCCCAAGGTTCATGAAATTTTGGAACATTCCTACATTACTCATTCTTCGTTACACTTTAAAGTTATAATTTGAAAATAAAATTTCTAACCTATGACTTCTAGTCTAGTTTTATTTTAAAACAAATGCCGTATACAGTCGGTATATAATACATATATTAAAAAACTCGTAGATTAATATACCTATAGTATTACAAAAATAAAAATTGTTTTTCGTATAAGACAATATTGGTATTAGATCCGAAAAATTATACCAAAAACAAAAGTAAATAAACAAATTTTTGAAGGTTTCAAAAACAATATGACAGAGCAAGGTAAAGATAGATCAGAATAAAATTGCGCAATAAACTATAAATCATCAACGCGACGAGTTGGCAATCATCATGGCTATTCTGATCTGAGATGATGCCGCTCTGAATAGTTTGATTGATGTGCATCCGTGCCATTCCCTCAAGTTACGCAACCATGAGATTCTTCTCCTTCCTACACTTCTCTTGCCCTGGAGTTTACCAAACTATAGGCAAATATATAAAAAACAACAAGAGCCAAAATAAAAAACACTTACACAGGTGGGTGTGTACAAACTTAAATGTGGCGACTGCCCAAAAACTTACATCGGCCAAACTGGTAGAAACTTTAATAAACGAATAGCAGATCATAAAAGGGCTTTCAATAATAGAAAAACAGATTCTACATACGCACTTCACCTTCTAGATCACAATCATTATTTTAATGAGGAATTAAAATTCTTCACTTTCAAAATAAAGGCCTTAAGTTATCCTTATTAGATCTATGGAAATCAACAAATTAAAAAACACAGATATAATTCTGAATGACCAACTTGAGACAAACAGTTCTCCTTTCCTCAATCTATTTCATTAGAGACTATAAAATGTAAACGCATACTAAAAATAGATCACTTGAGAAAGGCAATGAGCCGTAACAGCTGTAGTGATAAGTTAAAATAAATTTTGTGAAGTTTGAAAACAAAGTGTTCAGTGTTTTATTGTTACATTTTTCCAATAGTTCCAAAGAAGGTATATGTCCTTCCATACAACAAATTATGTATAATACTACAGGCTTACTTGCTAAGCTTGCTAGCTTAGGACTTTGGTATATACTGAGAGTATGAAAACTCATGCTTTTATGATAGCTTCTATTCCCAAATCTGGTAAAATTAGATAGTAAAAAGTTAATGTTATTTTTACTGAAGATTAAAAAAAACAGTTCAATAAACACATTAGGAATAGCATATTAGGAATATTGAATTGAAAGTCCAATACATGATGAATAATATGCACAAATAGTACCATTATCGATGGAAGCGGCACTGCATCTTCTAAAACCAAAGGTGGAGTACGTTCTGGAAAACCGATGCTGGGTCCAGTTCTAGGCTATCTGCAGAAACCCTTATCCCTTATGTGGAATCTAATCATTGATGGGTTGAAAGCTAGAATTTGCAATAACGGTTATCATATCCCGGGCAATTTGGATAACTTGGTCATGTGAACACACGGCATAATTAAGGATATAATATAACAGGCTTTGAGTTTAATTACAGAATGGACATCAAAGTAACATGGATTAACATAAGCATCCAGAAGCCCAAAATCATAAAATTGGGAGGAGAAGAATTTGGTTCTTCCACTTAAAGAAGAGATGAGATCTTCGTCTATGTGTATGTAAAATAAAGTACGAACTCAGCCGATATAATAAATAATGTAAGCTAATAAAGCTATGAAACAATAGGGTGTTTATAGCGAAATATGTTATATTAGCAAGCAAAAATTGCACTTCTAAATTAAACCATAATAAATTGTAGGCGCTCTGAGGAACAGACCAATAAGACCTATAAATACAATGGGCTGGATGCGAGAATAGGAGAGTATATTATACTACAAGAAAACTTGAGTAATGTAACTCCTACATTACAACAGTAACAATACAGGTAAAACTAAGGAGATCGTATGGATTGATGTAGACTTAAAGAAGGAGCTACTAGTCGTTGACTACCCTCGAGAGGAATAGGGTAGAAGAAACCCATGCTGCACCTAGTCACAGCCGCTTATAAAACTGTTAAAGGGTCGGATACGGGACTTTAGAGTAGTGGTAACAATGTAAAAATGTTATTAAGGGGAGCTCCTCGGGAAAAGGTTATAATAGATACTCTCTCCAACTTGAGTATCGCTTCATTAGGTTGAGTCTGACTATGTTTACCAGTTGCGACTTTTTTTGACATTAGGGCGTTTTTCCTCTAATGATAGCCATAAAATCGATCACTTTCACCGGTCAGACAGGAAAATCGTAAAACAAGTTCCGTCAGACAGTATGAAAAGTTTTCTTGTTGGCTGCTTTTAATGAAAGTATTAAAAAAATTAGCTGGTTATTGATAAAAGTCGTCACAGTCGTTTTTCTGGCATGTTCGAGTCGTTAGACGCATTAAATGATCTATATTTGTTATCAGGCAATTTGATTTTTGTGTGTTTCTTATAATTGTTAAGTTATTTAATTAAAAAGGATAGCAGTGTCTATAAATTTTCGGTATGTCGTAAAATCGACATGTTTCGAGAAAATTAAATGACTCAGAGCCAAAAGCATAGACAAACTGTGTCAGACTAAGCCAAATAAAGCGATACTCAAAGTTTAAAAAGAATATCTATCGTACACTTTTTTACCGATGGGCCTCCAACTATTAACAATACAGAGGTTTTTAAGTTTGGTTATGGTTAATTGGCAATCTAGTTCAATTTAAAATTATTGAATAAAACCTTTTTTAATGTAATATTTTTGTAATACTATACATAGATCATTGTTGCTATTTCTAAAACATATTAAGAGAATTTTTCAATTACATCACACTGATTTATTCAAGATAATGAATAGTTTTGTCTAATTATCAATTTGTACAGTTAATATTTTACATCGTATACACAGAAATGTCACAAGTCACATTAAATAAATAATATTATTCATAATATAAAATAAAAATTTAATATACATAGTACGAAACAAATATTACTTTTGATTTGGTTAAAATGTTCGAATTAAAAAGCTAAAACGTCAATTTACACAATACATTACCTACGTAAACAGAATTTGCCTTACGAAGTAGACAATTTTCTATTAGGAACTTTTATTTACTAATAGAACTACTTTGCTTGACTTTTCCTGAAAATGAATTTAGTTTCTTCTTCTTTACGTGCTATCTCCGCAACGGAGGTTGGCAATCATCATGGCTATTCTGATCTTAGATGCTGCTGCTTTGAATAGTTCGATTGATGTGCATCCGTACCATTCCCTCAAGTTACACAACCATGAGATTCTTCTCCTTCTTACACTTCTCTTGCCCTGAATTTTCCCTTGTATAATTAATTAAAGTATGTTGTATATCTTTCATTACGCATAACATGCCCCAGGTATTGCAGCTTTCGTATCTTGATGGTTTCCAATATTTCCATTCTTTTGTTGACTCTTCTCATGACTTCGCTGTTTGTTACATGCTCGGTCCATGATATCTTCAGGATTCTTTTATACACCCACAGTTAAAATGCTTTCAACTTTTTAGTAGTCGACGCGTTAAGTGTCCATGCTTCTATCCAGTAAAGCAGGGTCCAAAAAATATAACACCTTACCAGCCTTTGTTTTCTTGATATGTATTGATAATCCATATTCTTCTTCATACTCAACTATCTTGTTCATTAGCTTTTGGAGGTCTGGAGGTTGTTTGCTATTATGATGGTATCGTCTGAATATCTAATGTTGTTAATTGATGTTACATTGACCTTTATTCCTGCTGTTTTTGCCTCCAGAGCTCTTTTTATAATTTCTTCAGAGTATGCATTGAATAGTAGTGGTGATAGTACACACCCCTGTCGTACTCCCCTTTTAATTCCGAACTCTTCTGTTGTGTATTCATTAATGAGTATGTGTGCCTGCTGTTTATAGTATATATTTGTTATGATACGGGGGTTATTGCATTTTAATCGTTTTGCTAGTAATTGTAATTTAGTTTAGTTTTGGTAAAAGCCAAAAGGTATTTTATCTGTCCGTTAAATCAAGCTAACAACCCAAGGTTGAAGATCTTTATGTAGTTTTGAATTCCGTAAGTTCCATAAACTGTGGTATAGGGTGTCATGTAACTACAAATTGGTCAACCTATGGCATTAACGTTAATGGCAACAAGTTAAACCACCTCAGATTCGCTGACGACATAGTGATTATAGCGAGCACATTCGAGGAACTGCAAATTATGTTAGGGGAACTAGCAGCCAGCTCCCAATACGTCGGCCTAACAATGAATATGAAAAAAACAAAAATAATGACAAACACAGATGACCCCAGACATATAACTATAAACAGCAGTGAGATAGAATAAATCAGGAATATATCTACCTAGGCCAAATCCTGAGACTTGACAAAGAGAACCAAAGTGCGGAAATTATTAGAAGAGCAAGACTAGCATGAAGAGGATTTGTAAAACTTAGTTGGATACTTAAGAACCGCAAAATGCCCCAATACTTGAGAAGCAAAGTGTTTAACCAATGCATCCTATCATGACATATGGATGTCAAACCTGGACCCTAACCAAGGCAGACATGAATAAACTAGCCACAACAGAAAGAACAATGGAAAGAGCAATGTTAGGTATACGACTGTCAGATAAAAAGAGGAACGACTGGGTAAGATCCAAAACAAAAGTCGAGGACATAACAACAAAAATTGCCAAACTTAAATGGAGCTTCGCGGGCCACACTGCTAGAAAGACCAACGTTGGAATACTACAATACAACATTGGAGACCTTACGAAAGTAAACGACTAAGAGGAAGACCACAGATGAGATGGGTTGATGACATTAAAGGAATAGCCGGAACAAATTGGAAATATGTTGCTCAGGATAGAGACCGATGGAAGGAGTTGGGAGAGGCCTATGTCCAAACATGGACGATAGAAGGCTAAGAAAAAGAAGAAGAAGGGTGTCATGAGCAATTGTTAATACTTTTATACCTCGTATGGAGACTCTATGGGAATAATAAACGACTATTAAATAGTGTCTGCTCCCATTCTTTAAGAATGTACATGGCGACTGTGAATTTTAACTGAAATTTCTATTCATCATAAATTTTGAACGGTAAGTTCAATACGTCTAATGTTTTGGTCAAATGTTTCATTACTATCACCTAAACAAATGATTTATTCAAACTAGAAAAAATCAGGTTTTGAAAAATAATTTTAACTAAGGCTGCAATTATTCCAGATCTTCTTCAAAATAAGTATAATCATCCATATACCTACTATTATTACCAATAAGCTCAATGGAACACCAATTTCTCTCTCAAGAGTCTATCTCAAAAGTTCTTCAGAGTAGGTATTAAAGATAGTATTAAGTATAGTATTAAAAATGGAAGAAAATCTCCAAAGCGACAATATAGTAGAAACGTTTAGATATCTATACAATTTGAGAGAAGGATACAAAGTTTGAACAAATCTATGCAGAAATCAAAAAGAACAAATAATTTGTGATCCAAACGAAATAAAATCAGTCTGGCATACCTATTTTCAAATTCTTCTAGAAACGCAAGAAAATGAAGAAAATTAAGAGCATATGGACATGCATAACAGAATAATAAGGCCAGGTATTGACAACATTTCCTCTAAGCTATACAAATTAGGAGGCAAACCCCTAGTAGGATAATTGCATATGTTTATAAACAAGATTTGGAATGATAAAAAGATCTCTAGCGACTGGAAAATAGGGACTTAATGCCAATCTATATAACCTCTTGTACCCAGTCTGTATAATTTTATTTACACACCAAACAAACGACTGCAGCAACTAATTGAAAATATTGCTGGGAATATCAAACCGGTTTTCGATAAGGAAGATCTACAACTGACCAGCTATTCACAGTGAAACAAATCGTGAAAATACGACATTGACGTCGACAACATATTTATAAATTTTAAACATACCTACATCTCAATTAATAGACAAAAGTTATATCAAATATTGCATAGCTTTAACATTTCCCAAAAATACATCCGACTAGTAAAAGCAACAATGGATTCGTCAACAGCAACAAAATAAGCTCGTTAAGAACTTTCTTGTAGTCAAAGAAATAAAGCATGGACAAGGGCTGGCACCGACACAATTTAACATGACGCTTAAATATATGTGATAAGACAGCTGAATATAGGAAGAAATAATCTTCTAACAAATAAATTAATACAGATTGCTGCCTATGCTCATGACATTAACATTATATCTCGTAGAACAGAGATTCGACAGAAATATATTTACAATTAAAAACATAGGCAAAAGAGACCGGACTAGAAACAAATATTCAAAAGACAAAAAAGCTAACACAGGCCAGAACTAGGGGAAACAGACACACAGTTGAATTAGAGGACGGGATTAAAACTGTAGAAAGTTTCACATATCTGGGAGTTGCATTAAACACGGATAGAACAAAAGAACCAGAAATTTAAAGAAGAATAGTAAAGAAAAACAAAGCTTACTTTTTACTCCTCCATGTGTTCTGCTCCAAAAACACACACTGGAGATCGAAAATCCGGGTCTACAAAAACTATTATCAGAACAATAGTATGTTATGGATGCGATACGTGGGTGACGACAGAAGACACAAAAAAAGCTAAAACTTTTCGAAAGAAAAGTCCTTAGGAATTTATTTGGACCTATTAACGAAAATGGAGATCCAGGTACAACCATGAACTCTACCAACTGTTCAAAGAGGCACCAATCTCAGAATACGTTAAACTTCAGAGACTTCGATGAATGTAATGAGAATGGAGACCAAAAGAAGGCTAAACAGAACCTTAGATAGTAAAATATAGTGCGCTAATAAAGCGACTAATTTACAATGGGTAAAGGGTAAATTTAAAAGGGCTGGAATTTCGACTGGATTAGAAATTTATTACTTTTATCATTTTGCAATTAACCAAATCAAAAATGTACTTTGGTTAGTATTTTATTTAATATTTAAACTTTATCTTTATTTCACTTTTCTTCAGTACAGACTATAGTATTGTGTGTGTATAATTTCTCAAATTAATCAATATTAAGCATTTGATACTTAGCTTGGTTGTTTTTTTTATTTTTATTTATATTGTTTCCTGTGCTATTTTATTCACAGCGATTTTATCCATTTTTTTTCACTAGATCTAAATTATAAATTCTACAGTACAAATAAATTGTAAAATTGGATTGTAAAATTGAAAATTACTATAAAAATGTTTAGACTCGAAAAATAATACAACCATATTTAAAAGCATGAAAATGTGTAAGTACGAGTTTTACTTTTAAAAATTAGGTTGTGCGTAATATAAAGATATATGCTTACATCCGCATTATAAAAATAATGCAAAAGGTATATAATTTGTTAAAAAAAATCGAATAGTTTTTACCATGACCAACAAAATAGCTTAATCTAGATTGTTATGATAATTTTTAATTATACAGTTATATAAACTGAAAAACTTTTATAAAATTTAGATATTTCTGGGTAGATTTCATATAACTATTCATCAGATTATGGAAAAATTATTTTACCTCAATTATTTTTATTGACTTATATACTTGGCATTGTAATTCAACTCTTTTGAAATAATATTACTCACTTTGAATTTTTGGGTTTAATTTCAAAGCCTCTGCCTGCGATGGCGCTTTGTGGATTGACCAGCTTGGCGACTTCGCAGCCCCTACCGAGACCGAATAAAATAGAAGGGTTACGAGTAAAACTGACAGCCTATTAATATTTTTCAATAAAAAAGATAAAGAGACACAATCATAATGTAAATAAAAAGATACAAACTCGACATCCGCAATTCCTCAAAAATCGAAAAGAAAGATAAATATAACAACAAATATGAAAACTACATCGTAAAATATAGCTGCAAGGATAAAAACGGGAGAGGGAGAGGGAACATCAGGGATTGGTATTATAGATTTCAAAATCCGCTTTTTCTTCTTCTTACGGTGCCTTATCCTTAAGGACGTTGGCCATTACATTTGCCCATTTAATCTTATTTGTAGCAGCCCTGAATAGTTCTATGGAGGTCATGTTCGTCCATTGCCGTGGGTTTTTAAGCCAAGAGTTGCGTCTTCTTCCTGGTCCTCTTTTGCTATTGACTTTGTCTTCGATTATAAGTTTTAAAATCCGCTTAGGAATACGAAATATATTAATGACAGACTATTAAAAGTTAAGACGATGTATTTAATTAGCATATATGCCTTACTCCTGTATGCAGGGCTCTGCAGGAGTGATACCACCCAGTTCTAGCTCTTCGTGGGAAATAAAAGTACACCAAACAACAAAAAAGAAACCAAGAGAAGAGGGAGTAAGGGAAAACTAACTCAGTCTCTTCACCAACACAGAGGAGAGAAGAACCTGTAGCCACTGACTCAGATTAATCCTAACGGTAAACCAAAAGCAGAGAAAAGCCAGGCCTCTGTGCTATTGTCTGAGAGTATTATTATAATTGAAATCAAGAAAAACAGAAGTAATAAGAGACGAGCGAAAGCATTCGGGATAAAGGATCCCGCTCTAAGTCACAGACTCCCAAATGTGAGAACAGCGCAGCCAAGAAGACAAGTGTAAAATGTTGAAGGGATTAGAGCAAAGCCACCAAGGACATTAGAATGGCCGTGCTCCACAAACGCCACTCCAATTATACATTAAGCCAAGAAGTGAGAAATACAATTAAAAATAAAGAGGTGATGCCAGGGCCTTTTTAGATATAGAGGGGCTTTCGACAATATTTAAGTTAAAATCCCTCTAAAAAATGATAAAATTATAAAATTACTAAATTAAAAATTATGCAACATATAAACAGTCAATATATTAGATTACAGTTTGTTTAGTCCATAACCAATGCCCTGAGATGTAAAGGAGTAGAGGACATACGTTTAAACTGGATAGAATTTATACTCAGGAATAGAGTGGTAAATACCACTGTCCTTAAAGATACCGGGTTGGTCCAGGTTGACAGAGGATGTTCACAGAGAGAGATCTGTCCCCACTGCTGTAGAATCTGATGATGGACGGTCCATAGAAACTTTAAAGGTAAAAATATTCATAAAACAATTGAATATGCGAATGATTTGGTAATCATTTTGCAAGGAAAGTACAATACGGTGGTCAACGATCACATAAACAAGTACCTAGAACTAGTAAGATAATGGACTTATAGAGAGGAGCTTAATAAAAGTCCCCACAAATCCACCAAAATAGCCTTTACACGCAGATGAAATCTAGAGGAATTTGGTCCTTTTAAGCTGCAATAACACGAAATATTGGTATCGAAAGGGGTAAATCAACTCTGGGTTATACTAGACTCATAAGTTACCTGAAAGCGCCAGTTAGAAAAAATAACAAGCAGCTCAGTTACAGTATTTATGAGGGTAAGGCGTATCTATGGGAAGAAATGGGGATTAAAACCGAACATGGTGCACTGTGTATACACTATAATGATCAAACCCACAAGTAACTATGCAGCGACGATATGGTAGACTTACTTCTACCTCCCTTGCATTTTATATTACAAGAAGAAGCAAGATTGGGAAGAAAACAATCACTGAAACTTTGCAATAAAGGTACAGGACAAAAACTACAACTTTAAGAATTCTATAGGGTATCTATTTCAGACAGGAATGTATGGAGAACATAATATATAGGAATATATGAAGAATATACTCCAATAATAAAAGAATTAGTGAAAGCTTTGCTTGGAGAGGAACTGCACCAATTTTTAAGCGGAGATTTATACGATACTGTAATGTGAAAAAAAGTTATAAGAGATTCCTTGAAAAAGAGCAGATTTATACATTATTTGACAGTCAGGCGGCATTAAAAGCACTAAAAGGCGATAGAAAGTGACGCCTAGGCTAGTGTGAGACTGCATCAAAGAACTTAATGAACTGTGAGACCAGAACAAGGTTTAGCCTATCTGATTACCAGGACACCAGAGCATGGAGAGTAACGAAAAAATCAGATAAACTTGCAAAAAGAGGATAGAAAGAATAAATCGAATTAGCTATAACTGGGATTAACCAAAGACTGCAGTTTTTAGGGCTGCAGAGTACTGGATAAGGGAGGGTCATGAGCGATATTGGGAAAAAATCTCAACACAAATACATTTAAAAATCTTCATTTGTGAACCATGTAGAAAAAGAACAAAGAAACTGCTTTATATGCACAGAAACAAACTGAAAACAGTAACAGCAATGTTCGCCCGATATGTACCAACAAGATAGTTCCTGAATAAATTAGGTATTTATATTGGATATACTAACTTCAGACTCTGTGATAAGGAACAAAAAACTATAAAACATATATTATGCAACTGCCAGGTGCTGTAGTATAGTAAAAGAGAAAAACTATATAAGCAGCCAAGAGTAGACAATGGTATACTTAGGACACACCAAGCAAAAGACCAGTACAAACTTCTAGAGGATACAAAATTCTAGACTGGGTGTAAAAAGCAGCCATGGGCAGCAAACACAATTATCATCAGCTTCGGTGATAACGGAGATCTTTTGGATCAGATGCGCCAAGAAAAAAAGCATATATGCACCGGATACCAGCAAATATTAGACGGAAACAGTTACTTTTTGGCAAGACTTTCAAACAGCATTAGATAACATACCCAAATAGAAAAACATAATAATTTTAGGCGATCTCAACGCAAGTATTGGCGATTAAGTTATACCAGGAATTAAAAATAAATTCAACAAAGACAGAATAAACTAAAACAAATGACACAACTATATGCACAAAATTAACACAAAATCAACAATGCCTTCTACCCACATAAACCACAAACACGAACATACGTTGGTAAATTTACGAGGACAAAAATCAACAATCATAACCTTGTGATGACAAAAATATGAATAATTATGCAACGATTATTTCATGATATAAACCAAACGCAATGTAGAATCCTTATGTATCGAATCCAGTTAATTTACTAGAGTTACCAGAGAAAGCATTCGAAGAAAACACCATAGGAAACTGCGAAAAACGAAATACAAAGCTTTGGTGCAGAAGTTGAAATATTAGCTAAAAAAAACGAACATTCTATCCACAATTCAGATCAAATATAACAACATATAATGAGATATACAAAACGGAGTTAATGAGAGAATCCGAGAGACTTTAGAGAGATATGGATCATGACTTATTTGGAGGCCAAAAGAAAATTTGAAATCCATTAAGAGCTAGGAAAAAATAAATGAGTACATACAACACATAAGAGTTACATCAGAATAATGAAAATAATATTTTAAGTATCTTTACACTGCATTTGCAAATATCACGATAACACAGAAAATAGACCAAGAGGACGAGAACTCCATCCATGAATGCAAACTAAATCATTTCCTT
This sequence comes from Diabrotica balteata, assembly GCA_918026665.1. NCBI lineage: Eukaryota > Metazoa > Arthropoda > Insecta > Coleoptera > Chrysomelidae > Diabrotica > Diabrotica balteata. The sequence continues at coordinate 137,475,328 of OU898277.1, forward strand.
AGAAAAAGGCGAGAAAACTAAAGGAAAGAAAGGCGCATGGCATCGATTAAATATTGAATAATATGCTAAAATATGGGGGTAATACATTATTAACAGAAATGAATATCCTCTTCAACACAATAATTGAAGTGAAAAAAAAATACCGTCTGTGTAAAAAACTAGTATATTGATACCAATTATTAATAAAAGGGACAAAAATTCCACAAAACTACCGAGGTATTGGTTTGAATGCGGTACTTAAAACTGTTCGACAACATTCTAGCAGAGGAAGTATTTGCTGCAGGAATCTGTGAAGAATAACAAGGTTTCAGAAACAATAGTGCAACTACAGATGCAATATTTATAATTCGCCAAATAGTAGAGAAACCATAGAATTTACCAGCGTAGTTTTCATGTGTTTAAGTGACTTTATTATTGCCTGTGATAGAGTGGACTGATTAAAAAGCCAAATTAAAGCCGTTTAAAAACCAATACAAAGTAGTATTGATACTAAGAGATTAAGAGAACCACAAACAAAGAAACAAACTTTAAAAACGCTTACAGAAAATTTACATATTGCCCAAGAACTGAAAAAATAGCAATAATTAAAACAGCAAATAAAAACTAAAAATCAAAGAAAAAAACATAAAGGATGGATGTTAGAACAGATACTACTAATGAAAGAAAATCATTCACCTCACCTCACTCACTCCTAAATGCCTTTAACTCTATAAATTTTGCTTCGATCACTCTGAAATTTTAACTGGATACTCTTGAATAGTTACACTATCAAATAAAAATTTAAAAAAACGCAATAAATAACCTACTCTCCCCTTAATTCAACGATTGTTTTTATTTACCTGTCCTAATTATTATGAACTATACAGTGTGTAAAAGCCAAATGGAATAAATTCATTATTTAGGTTACTGTACATATTTATAAAAAATCCCGAAACACGTCAAATTTAAATTATAACTTGACATTCTTTAACGTGAAAATGCAACCCTACCTTCAACCCCTTAGAATGACAGGTACAACCCCCAATTTTTAAAATAGGAAGTATAGGCTTGTGATATATCGTTTGAAAGGTCTTTTCATTCTCCATTCAAAAATGTTGTCGCTTTCAAGTTTATTAAGATTAATTAAGATAAAATAAATTAAAATCATGTGGTTACCGAAATTCGCTAAAATATACTCAAAACTTATTTCCCGTTTAGGTCTTGATAATGAGAAAGTGAACAAAAACCATAGCAATGTGGTTTTTAGATGGTAACCATTAAAAAACTTTAAAGAATTTCCGTGGCAACGTTATTTTAACACGCATTAGTAAATTGTTTTATTTAAGTTGTCAGTATTTTAATTTAAGTAAAAAGTTCGTTCAATTCAATTCTGAAAAATGGTTAGATTAACGGAAATGCATAAAATAACAGTTTTACAAATGATTGGTTACGGAGATAACACCCGAACACAACAGGAAGTAACTCGCCTATTTCATGAGAAATTTCCTAATTTACCGCCTATATCCCAAGGAACAATAAGTAAAATAGAGAAGCAGTTTCGCGAGTTTGGTCATGTAAGGCAGATAAAAAAGCAGCTGCCAATGCACTGAGTGATGAACTCAAATTAGATGTGTTGCTTGAGTTTCAAGAAAATCCACACACATCGAGTAGACAGGCATCCACTACATGCAACGCTAGCCATACATCGATAGTAAACATATTAAAAGAAAATAAATTGCATCCCTATAAGATGATACCTACTCAGGAGCTCATGGAAGACGATTTTGATAGAAGAACTTTTTTTGTGAGCAAATGATGGACATGTTGGATAACAATATTATCTAATTAAAGGACGTTATATTTTCTGATGAGTGTACTTTTTCAATTAACGGTCATGCTAATCGGCAAAATTGCCATTACTGGGTCACGGAAAATCCTCACTGGATGAGAGAAGAACACAAGTAAAATAGAGAATCAGTTTCGTGAGTTTGGTCATGTAAGGCTGATAAAAAAGCAGCTACCAATGCACTGAGTGATGAACTCAAATTAGATGTATTGCTTGAGTTTCAAGAAAATCCACACACATCGAGTAGACAGGCATCCACTACATGCAACGCTAGCCATACATCGATAGTAAACATATTAAAAGAAAATAAATTGCATCCCTATAAAATGATACCTACTCAGGAGCTCATGGAAGACGATTTTGATAGAAGAACTTTTTTTGTGAGCAAATGATGGACATGTTGGATAACAATATTATCCAATTAGAGGACGTTATGTTTTCTGATGAGTGTACTTTTTCACTTAACGGTCATGCTAATCGGCAAAATTGCCGCTACTGGGCCACGGAAAATCCTCACTGGATGAGAGAAGAACACACTCAATACCCTCAAAAGGTTAATGTTTGGGCAGGGATTGTAGGAAACAATATCATTGGTCCCTTTTTCATTGAGGGCAACTTGAATGGCAACAATTATTTGGCACTACTTCAAAATGATGTCATTCCAACGTTGGCAAATTTATATCCTGATCCAGGAAACCCTCAAGTTCCAGCGAATACGATATGGTTTCAGCAGGATGGAGCACCACCACATTACCAACTTAATGTCCGGCAGTACCTCGATACAATATTTCCCAATCGGTGGATAGGGAGGCGAGGATCGATTGAATGGCCAGCGCGATCACCTGATCTTACATTATTAGATTTCTTTTTATGGGGATATGTGAAGAGCCATGTGTACAAAACTAAACCTTCTGATTTAAATGACTTAAAAGAACGAATAACGCTTGCGATTAGGTCGATCACGCCTGTTATGTTAAATAATGTTAGAAGACAGTTTTATTTGAGATTAGGATGTTGCCAAGACGTTCGCGGTGAACATTTTGAACATCTACTTCATTAACATTCATAGTTCTTTTTCGTGTTCTACATTTTATTACGTTTTGCATTACATTTTAGTTTTTGATTGTATTGTAGCGAATTTCGGTAACCACATGATTTTAATTTATTTTATCTTAATTAATCTTAATAAACTTGAAAGCGACAACATTTTTGAATGGAGAATGAAAAGACCTTTCAAACGATATATCACAAGCCTATACTTCCTATTTTAAAAATTGGGGGTTGTACCTGTCATTCTAAGGGGGTTGAAGGTAGGGGTTGCATTTTCACGTTAAAGAATGTCAAGTTATAATTTAAATTTGACGTGTTTCGGGATTTTTTATAAATATGTACAGTAACCTAAATAATGAATTTATTCCATTTGGCTTTTTCACACTATCTATTATAACCTTAATAAATTATGCATTCAACATACCAATAACTGTAAAAAAAATGAAATTCTTCACAGTATATAGAAGATCAGAAAAATATAAACTCCTAATCTACAATTACAGCGTAGAAGAAATATTATCATTTAAATACCTGATAGTAAATATAGCGAGTGCCAGAAATATAATAGACGATGTAAAGGTCCAAACTACAATGGCATTACTAATACCAGGATACCAAGATTAAAGTAAGAATTTCTAAGATATTCGTAAGACCGATCTTTATCTACGCACTAAAGGCATGGGAGGACAACACCACAACGAAGATAATGTTAAGAACCATGGAAATGCAAAAATATCTGGTATCTAAGACGTAGTAGTGGGCAAAATGAGAATGGAGAGACCATGTTAACAGAATGCCAGGCGATGGGTTAGTCAATTGTCAAAGAAAAATACCCAAATACACCTCGACAGCCTGGACGACGGCGTACGAGATGGTACGAAAGTTGATTTTTATCGTCTTACTGATGCTGCTGAAACACTGAGGAAATCACAGGACTAGTCCTAGCCTAAATAAAGAAGAATGTCGAACCATAAAATGAAATTCTCAATTTGTCGACTTTAAGCTAGAACAAGTATTGATTTTTTTTTATTTTTCGCATAGCTTCTACCATATTGACATTAAATGATAGATATATTATAAATCCCTTTTCAATAATTAATTTAGCATTAGGATAACTCTTTTTAAATATAAAGTGTACCATTTGGTCGGTATACATATATCTTTTAATATTTCCTTTTCGCTAAAATAAGTTAAAACAAATTTCGTCTTAAAAACAGTAAAATTTTATTTTTCAAAATGAATGTAAATGATTTATTAACTGTAGCTGTACTGATACACCCTGTAATATATGTTTAAATTGTTTCTAATGACATAAAATACTAACCAAATCAATATTAGTACACAAATAAAATAAAATCTTAACAAAACCACTTTGACTCACAATACATTCCATTTACATGGGCATTCTCTCCCGTACGAGAACAAAGAAAAAGGAACCACAAAAAGGAAAAAGATAAAAAGTTAGTATACAGATGCGTTGTTATGCGCGTCGTAGTTGATTTGTAGATAAGACGGAATGGTGGCGTTGAGTTCGGACGCTCGACGCCTGAGCGCCGCGATGCTATGACCGCGCCAGACGTCGTCCTCCTCCCCTCCGCCTGTGCCAACGCCGTTAGGGGAGGCGCCTGCTGCCACTGGCGGGGTGGCGGCATTCGAACATGGAATCTGGGGGGTGGGTGAACCACCCGTGCCTCCGCTGCCGCTTCCGCCGCCACCGCTGTTGCAGTATGTCATCATACTGTCGCCTAGAACAGACAAATTCGGTATTATTTATGATTCAAAAAAGTCATTGTATTAATTGTTAATATTCTAAAGAAACACAATCAAATATAATTAGCATATTGGAATAATAATCATAGACTTTAAATGAAAACAATTATTATTAAACCATATCAAACTTCCATGTTTGCCTGATTGCGAAACCGCCAGCACAAGCTAAGATTAATCACGTTTTCATCACGAGAAGTCATGACAGTATGGGCTCTACGATGTGTCATTTACATAAATAATTACATTCAAGTGTGAAATTCGGAAAACGTACAGAAACAGAAGATTAGTTTTTAAAACGTACTCTATAAAAATACTATAATGGTACCATGTCATGTGTTGCTATACGTTAAATTAAAGTGATGTAGAAATTTAATTTATTCTGCAGCTATAGCAGAAATTTGCATAAAATATTTTTTCCGCAAATCGCCAGGAAATTTTGACATTCCTGTCAAAATTTCTTGAAGAAAAAGTCAGGACTTCCTTACTGTAAGGAAATGTCATTTCCTTACTGTAAGGAAATGATATTTCCGTACAGTTGTTAGTGTTCTACATAAATGATAGAAAACACATTGCTTATAAGGAATTAATTTATATTTTGAAAACATCAAGTCATTGCTGAATACATTTTTAAGATCAATTTGTTATATTTACAGTAATTTGACAGTTAGTACAATTATTGAACATTGGAGGAACACTCTTAGAACTATGAGAAACATTTTGGACAACATGCAGGGTGGAAGTGTCATTTTGTTGAATATTTTGTACTGTGAAAATTTTATTTGCCACCTCAACCTTATTGTTAAGCGATTCTTCGATATATCCTTCAGCAACGTTTGATGACTTCCATCCGCCATGCCTCTTTAAACTAGTTATGTCGGCACCAGAGTCAACCAATATTGTTGCAGAAGACCGACGAAAGCAGTGACCAGTATATTCTGTCGGATTTACCAAGTTCAAATAAGTAGCAATTATTTTGGGCATTTTTCTAAATTGATGAATTCCTACCACTTGTCTACAACCCTTTCCGCTTTGATATTTAAAGAAAAATCGGTCACTGTTCATATTTTCTGGTCTTAACGAAACATACTTTCGATAAACATTCAAGTAGATCTGATTAATTACAAATGATCTTGGTTTGTTGGTTTTCGAATCAGGTATGCTGATTAAAAGCTTAGATTCTAAGTCTTCTATATCGTGTACAGTCATTCGGACTAACTCATCCATTCTACAGGCCCCAGAAATACCAAATATTACAGCCACCTAAAAAATAAATAAAGCTATAATCTAAATAGAAATTAAAACCTTGTAAATTACCTTAATCATTAAATTTTCTTTATCTGGAGCTTCCTGGATAAATTTTTCAATTTCTTCCTTCGTTAAAATCTTAGATTTCTTTGCCCTATAACCTTGAGCTTGCCGTTTCAATAAAGAACGAAGTTTTGAGTATGTAGATATATCTACATTGTGTTTAAGTGCAAGGGTTGACTTCAGCATTGAATAATTGGCCCATAATGTTGAAGATTTCATCTTTAAACAAAGGTCTAGGAAGTATGCCATTACAACATTTTCTGAGAAAGAACTCGTATTTTTACTCATGCGATAATCCATAAAACGTCTGTATGCATTTTCGTACTTTTCTCTTGATTTCTTTGGCAATAATTCTAATGAAGCAGTATTCACTGCCTCAACCAGCTCTGGAGGAGTCCCAGGAATGGAAATTTCATCATCACTTATCATTTTACTTTCGAGAACACCAGCAATTAAATTTATAAGCGTCAAGTTTGACAATTCAACCTCAATACGTTTCCATAGTAACCCAAGTAATTTTATTAGGAATTTCAAAGCACCATTTATTTGGGAATAAAATTATCGCGTTTTTTTTAAATCAATCAATATCTGTCGAATTTTAAACGATTTGCGGAAAAATAGTATGTTTACCTCGTAGGAAAAGCCACATTCCTGAACTCTGTGTTGCTAAGTCTCGGTTTGCGCCTCGACTTAGCAATCTTTACAGTCGTCCAGGAATGTTAAGCTTTTCCTACCCGGTAAACAATGTACTATTCAGCCCTATTCTGTAACTACAAATCGAATAGAAATGAGTCAAATCGAGTAGAAGTCAGCAAGTCGGATCGGAATTGGTAGGAATCGGTATTCTGTAACTCATCTCGACCTCTACTATCGGAATGTTGTGTAGAAATTGATTTCGACTAGACAAGCTCTGTCGAGATCAAATTTCGACATCGAAATTGGTCTTGACGCTTGCGCATTGGTTGTTTTGACATTTATTTGTTGACTTTTTGATCTAAATTAGCGGTTGATTAATTTTTGTAGCTACTTCATTTTTTAGTCTGTGGTGTTATTTATTTAGATAAAGTTTACTAAATAATTTAACTGATCAGCAAATGTCTTTTTCTTTGCTTTCCCGCTTGCCATTTTGTATTCTTGTAACGAACTTTTCAAACTTAACCAAAACATGTCAAAACTACTTGACGTGAAATATAATCTTCTTTTTTGATGAATTTTTCGCGAGCACTAGCCTTTCCAGTAACTTAACGTCACAGAACACTTCTTTCGCGTTTCAATGCGGGGTTGCCACCAACTTCTGAGCGCGTCAAGTAGAAGTTGACGTTTTCGATTTACACCGATTACGATGTGAGTTACAGAATGCCAATCCAAACACAAAAACGACGCGATAGATATCCAACATTCCGATTTCGAGTAATTACGATTCGACTTGGTGATTTCTATTCGATTTGTCAAAAGTTACAGAATAGATCTAATTATTTTTCGTTTTGTCACGTGGTGTAGGTCGGTTGGTTTTGTTTAACCTCTGTTGGTTTTGTTTTCCTAGTCAGTAATAATTTTTAGAGATTGTTAAAAATTACTTTTATATAAGGTAAATTAGACATCTGTCATCTGTAAATCTCCTCCTTCCCAGTAATACAAACTCTTAATTTTAAATTGAGAACAGACCTTGCATAGGAAATCACTGAAAAGGTAATTACTATCGAATGTATCTATGATTGCTGTTTCATATTAACTCTCTTCTTGTCAAATCTCGAGCGTAAATTTTTTACAAACATAAAACCAAAAACGGTTGAGTTTTCCGAAAGTACAAGCTGATTGCATCCGCAAATGTAAAACATGGAACAAAAATTTCGATATAGCAGTGTTGGCATATTTTTAAAATGTAGATGCTGTATGCTACAAATATAAAAAGATAAAGCTTTAGAAAAGTACATTTTGCAATTACCCTTTGATAGATTAGGGAATAGATTTGGCAATCGTCAAATCAGTAGTTGCCAGATTACAACAGATGTTTGCAATTAATCTCAAAAGAGACAAATATCTACTCTTTACTTCTTAATATTTGAAGCATACATGTGCATTATAAAAACATGCCAACACTGCCAAACAGAAATATTCTTGACTTATGCGGCCATATTCAGCTTGTACTTTCGGTAAGCATTGAAAGAGTGGAAACGAAAATGCAGAGGTATGGGCGTAGACCTTGAAGAGATTTGCTTGTATACATTGCAGTTTGCTGATGACCAGGTTGTAATAGCAAACAATAAAGATGATCTGGAGTACATGGCAAGGAAATTACAAGAAAAATATAGAAAGTGGGGACTAGAAATTAATACAGAAAAAACAAAATACCTGCCAATAGGTACCGAACTATCGAACATTACATTAGAAAATAACGAAATGATCATGCCCTGCAACCATTACACATACCTAGGAATCGTTTTTGACACAACGGGGAAAGATGATGAAAAAATAAAGAGAAGAATAATACAATCCAGAAAGATAATAGGTTGTCTAAACAACGTACTGTGGAGTCATGAAATAGGAAAAAGAAGAAAACACAATATACATAATCTCTTATTAAAAGCAGTCTATTGTATGGAGCGGAAACTTGGCGAATAACCGAAAACAACAGAAGAAAACTGGAGGCATTGGAAATGAACGCTTTTAGAAGATCAGTAGGAGTGTCACGCAGAGAGAGAATACGTAATGATGAGATAAGACAGCGAATGGAGGTTGATGGCTCTCTAACAACAGACATAGAAAGAAAACAGCTGATATGGTACGGACACGTCTAGAGGATGGATAACTCAAGACTTCCAAAAATAATTATGCAATGAGTACCACCAAACAGCAGAAAAAGAGGAAGACCCAAGAAATCTTGAAGAGAGGAAGTAACGAAGGCGATGAACGCAAGAGATCTTAGAGACGGCCAATGGTATGATAGAGTGTCATGGAAATTAGGGATCGGATAACGTCGCAAGACGTTTTAAAACCGATTGAATATATATATATATATATATATATATATTATATATATATTTATATATATATATATATATATATATATATATATATATATATATATATAATATATATATAAGAAATACTGGATATTATTGACTGGCGATATAAACAAACAACACAGTTTATTAGGGTTGCAGTCAGAATATTGGCCGGGATGTTAAATAAAAAACACTCTTTTGACTTTTTGTCGAGCTTTCGGAATGATTTTATTCCTTTTTCAAGACACTGTAAAAGACAATTATGTAAATATTTAAAAAATATCACAATTCTTCAGTGTAACTTACTAGTCGTTGAGATTATTTTTGTAAGCATTGAACACTCAACATTTATACAACACATTAAAATATACAATTATGGACATATACATCATAAAATTTTTAAAATTTGTTGTAAAAATAGTAAAACTTGATTGATGGCATGTTTTACTGGTGTATATTAACTCATACAGAGAATGGAAAGAAAAAACAGTGTAATTAATATGTAATTAGGTGTAAATTGATGTTATCTTTCTTTACAAGAAATACTATATTAGAGCCTCTCCTTAGGTGTCTATCCTATTTTAACCTGTCTTGATGGTATGCAACATATTATACAGAGGTGTAATTTTTGTACAGGTAAATATTTATTTTATTTTTGATGTTTTTCTAGTAAATAACAATAAATGTTACTTAATTTGTCTATATCGGACTTTTTATTGATGCAAGATGTGCTAGATTTTATGAAACACATTTCCAAAAAAAACACGTTTTAAATGGTTCTTTTCTTTTGCCAAAATACAGGAATCATCGAAATTGAACTCATGTTTTAGAGTTAGTGCATGTTCTGTCAATGCACATGCATTGATTTTTTTGGTTTTTATATCACTGCGATGTGATATCACCCTGTTGTGAAAATTACGAGATGATTCTCCTATGTAAATTTTATTACAGTTACTACACGGTATAGAATAAACAACATTCGATGACTCCTGTATTGTGAAAGGATCTTTTGTTTTTGTGTAAAGCTTCGATACTGTTTTCACATTTTTGGTTGTAATTTTTAAGCCACTAACATTTTTAAAGATGTTCATTAGCTTAGGTGTCAAAAATGGAATATAGGGTAGGCAACCATAAGTTATTTTAGATGGTAATATTGATGCGTTATGTGTCAATGTCAATTGTCGGATCTCATTGTTATGAAAATTTTGGTTGACAGAAACTTGTGAAGGAAAAGGAGAACCGAAAATTAGTTTATTTAACAGCCCTATGGGATAAGAATTCTCTTGTAGTATGGATCTCAACTTTTTTAGTCCCTTGTCTCTGAATTCTATGTGTGACAAATTGATAACCCTAGTTTTTAAAGCCAAAACCAAATTTGTTTTCATCTTAGATGGATGTTGAGAATAAAAGTTTATGAAACGGTTACTGAAACAAGGTTTACGATACCACTCCGTCCTTAGCATGCCATCATTGCCACGATGGATTAGCATGTCTAAAAAAGGAATCATATTATCAGCCTCTCTCTCAACCGTAAACTTTAGGTGTTCACATTGGGCATTAAAAGTGTTTAAAACATCAGTTACCTTGTTTTCAGGGACCGATAGAATCAAATCATCTACATAACGTTTAATAAATGGTATGTGAAAAGGTATGTTTTCTTTACATGTTGTTATAAGTTCATCCAAAACAAAATTACATAGTATGGGGGATATTTTACTGCCCATTGGAGTGCCAAAAATTTGTTTAAAAAAATTACCGTTGAATACAAAGATGTTAGAGTCAAATATAAATGTTAACATTCTTATGAAATCATCTAAACTGATCTTAGTATGTGGAGAGATGTTGTTCCAGTTATTTTTAATGCTGTTACGGTTGAGAGAGACTCTGATAATATGATTCCTTTTTTAGACATGCTAATCCATCGTGGCAATGATGGCATGCTAAGGACGGAGTGGTATCGTAAACCTTGTTTCAGTAACCGTTTCATAAACTTTTATTCTCAACATCCATCTAAGATGAAAACAAATTTGGTTTTGGCTTTAAAAACTAGGGTTATCAATTTGTCACACATAGAATTCAGAGACAAGGGACTAAAAAAGTTGAGATCCATACTACAAGAGAATTCTTATCCCATAGGGCTGTTAAATAAACTAATTTTCGGTTCTCCTTTTCCTTCACAAGTTTCTGTCAACCAAAATTTTCATAACAATGAGATCCGACAATTGACATTGACACATAACGCATCAATATTACCATCTAAAATAACTTATGGTTGCCTACCCTATATTCCATTTTTGACACCTAAGCTAATGAACATCTTTAAAAATGTTAGTGGCTTAAAAATTACAACCAAAAATGTGAAAACAGTATCGAAGCTTTACACAAAAACAAAAGATCCTTTCACAATACAGGAGTCATCGAATGTTGTTTATTCTATACCGTGTAGTAACTGTAATAAAATTTACATAGGAGAATCATCTCGTAATTTTCACAACAGGGTGATATCACATCGCAGTGATATAAAAACCAAAAAAATCAATGCATGTGCATTGACAGAACATGCACTAACTCTAAAACATGAGTTCAATTTCGATGATTCCTGTATTTTGGCAAAAGAAAAGAACCATTTAAAACGTGTTTTTTTTGGAAATGTGTTTCATAAAATCTAGCACATCTTGCATCAATAAAAAGTCCGATATAGACAAATTAAGTAACATTTATTGTTATTTACTAGAAAAACATCAAAAATAAAATAAATATTTACCTGTACAAAAATTACACCTCTGTATAATATGTTGCATACCATTAAGACAGGTTAAAATAGGATAGACACCTAAGGAGAGGCTCTAATATAGTATTTCTTGTAAAGAAAGATAACATCAATTTACACCTAATTACATATTAATTACACTGTTTTTTCTTTCCATTCTCTGTATGAGTTAATATACACCAGTAAAACATGCCATCAATCAAGTTTTACTATTTTTACAACAAATTTTAAAAATTTTATGATGTATATGTCCATAATTGTATATTTTAATGTGTTGTATAAATGTTGAGTGTTCAATGCTTACAAAAATAATCTCAACGACTAGTAAGTTACACTGAAGAATTGTGATATTTTTTAAATATTTACATAATTGTCTTTTACAGTGTCTTGAAAAAGGAATAAAATCATTCCGAAAGCTCGACAAAAAGTCAAAAGAGTGTTTTTTATTTAACATCCCGGCCAATATTCTGACTGCAACCCTAATAAACTGTGTTGTTTATATATATATATATATATATATATATATATATATATATATATATATATATATATATATATTTATATATAGAAAAGAAATTTAATCTTTGCAGATAAGTTAAATAGTAAACTCTTAAATATTGGGGAAATCTGCAAGAAAAACTCTAATGAGTATCAATTGTTTCGCGAACGTTTTCGCCAAAGAGAATTAATTTGGCTTCTTCAGGGCTGAAAGAGAATAAATTATAATTAGCTACCATATATTATCTATTAAAAAACATTATTGTCTTACCGTAACTAGAATTGTCGAGTTAGGATGTTATAAAACTTAGCTAGTAACAACATAGTGGTGTTTTTTGTTACTATGTGCAAAAAAGTTTTTTTTTAACGTAGGAAATGTATGGTAGCTTTGAACTTAAAACGCAAAGGTTTACCCAAGGTTAATCGAAAAACCCAATGTAACTACATTTAAAGGAAGTAATTCTTTGAATTGTCGGCAATAACTAAATTTTTGATTGTTATAAAGTTTACATGTGAAGTGGACATGGATATTCGAAGAAGATTTGTGAATGTGGTCACATTCAAATTTTCCTTTTTTCATATTGTTTTTCGTTCGGAGTTGAAAATGGCCATTTTTGCGTTTTTTTCATAAATTAAATAGCTGATAACTCGAAAAAAGCGCATCTTATAGAAAAATTACAATGAACCTTTTTGTTCAGATTGAAACACTCAAAAAACATTGTTCGGGGTGAAAAGACCGACTTTTGCAATTTGTTTAAAAAATACTGTTTAAACAATTTTTGAACCCTGACAATTTTTGATGACTTGACAACATGCAAAATTTGTTAAAAGGGCTTCTTTTTGTGTAAAATTGTGTGAAAAAACTGAATCAAAATATTTTTCCTAGCGGATGGGCAGTGGCTTCCTGGACTATACGATGAAGTAGTTGCCGACCTTATAACTGTCATAATTTACTATTTTATTACTTTAATTTTATGAAGATGGGTCGCTTTGTAGTTAGGTTAGGTTAGGTCTTACAATTAAGACGTGTTATTGTGCTAATTATTCTTCAATCGAAAAAGCTGTCGTAGAGATATAAAACTGACAATAAAATGCAATGAAAAAAGAAATCAGTTTAATTTTATTACTAATAACAATAATTAACATACTAATTATGAAAGTAAAAATAAGTTGAATTTAATTAGACCTGAAATTTGTGAGTGATGACTACTACGTTTACACGATAATATTAAACGAACAAAAATGTTCCAACCAAAAATGGGTTTGTTCGAGTTCCAGAATTTACACTCAACATATACCTTGACCGTACCTAGCTATGAACATACTTAAAAACAACAACAAAATAAATAAAATTTCAGATGCAAAAAGTACTGGAAAGTTTCTTCCGGTTAAAAATTCTACTGCAATTGAAGTATCGTTCATAGCCAGCAATTGATTTATCACTATCCTCCAACTTACATACAAGTATATATTATACAACAAAGCAACCTACAGCCTAAGTATCAACAGAAGTGAAGAAAACTCAACCATTGAGGACAACAACAAACGGTAAAAACGGTAGACGGTCGTAAAAATGAAACAATACTTTACCAGTACAGCAGGTAAAACAGTAGACTAACACTTCTTCTTCTTCTTCTAGTTCCATGACCGTTATCGATCGTTGGATATCATGTTGGCTACCATATTCGCTATCGTGACTTTATCGACAGCAGCTCTAAATAACGATGTAGTTGATTTTCCATACCATCGCCTTCGATTTTTCAGCCATGATATTCTTCTTCTACCAGGACCACGATTACCTTGGATCTTTCCCTGAATGATCAGATGTAAAAGATCATATTTTTCAGGGTGTCTCATAATGTGACCGAAGTATTCTAGCTTGCGTTTCTTTATTATATTGACCAGTTGTGTTGTTCAGCCGTCTAAGGACCTCCTCATTTCTAACTCTGTCGTCCGAACTTATTTTTAGTAGTCGTCTGTAAACCCACATCTCAAAGGCTGTCAAGCGTTTAAAGAAAGCCTTAGTTAGAGTCCACGCTTCCACTCCATACAGCAGGACAGGAAAGATGTAGCAAGATGTCATTCGAACTCTAAGGTCAATGCTAAGATCGTGACTGCAAAATACGTTTCTCATTTTTACAAAGGCAGCTCGGGCTTGTTCTATTCGGCTTTTAATTTCTGCGGTTGGGTCCCAGCTCTCATTGATATTACTGCCGATATACACGAGTTTCTGCACTCTGTCCAGTGTGGCATCTCCGACTTTTATACCGTCATCCTGTATATAATTTTGTTTGCTAACTATCATATATTTAGGTTTCTTAACGTTGAGTTTTAATCCATACTGATCACAAGTCTGTTTTATTTTGTTCATTAGATTTTGAAGGTCTTCTCCGCAATTAGCAAGCACTAAGGTATCGTCGGCATATCTAATATTGTTGACGGTTACTCCATTCACAATAATACCTTCGGTTGTCTCCATTAAGGCTTCCTTAAATATTTCCTCCGAATATAAGTTAAAAAGTAAAGGCGACAATATACAGCCTTGTCTCACTCCTCTTTTTATATTTATTTCATCCGACAGTTCTTGTTCAACCTTTATTCTTGCCACTTGATGCCAGTATAGATTTGTAATTATTCGTAGATCTTTATCGTCCAATCCAGCTGTTTCCAATATTTCTAGCATTTTGTTATGTCGGACTTTGTCAAAATCGATTGCACAAATGTACACATTTTGATTTATATCTCTGCATCTCTGTACTAGCACCTGTATACTAAACAAGGCTTTTCTTGTACCCAAGCGACTCCTAAACACAAATTGAGTATTGCTAATTCTGTCCTCTAACAGCGTGTAAATTCTGCTGTGTATTACTCACAGGAAGATCTTCAAAACGTGACTCATCAAACTTATTGTCCGATAATACTAACACTAACCTTTAATAAATAAGATGCACTATCAGATTAACCAAAAAGGTGAAGACTATTCGACTGTAGTTATTTATATTGTACTCTGTACTTATTGTCCCAGGCATCTTTGCATATCTGAAATCTGAGTCCTCTTTTTGATATAACTCATACTCATTTTTCCAACATTAAGTTGCCTCGAGGTTTTTCAGAAATATTTCTACAGAAATATTTGCATTCAAAAAAGAGATTGTTGCATTCAAAATTTTAAAAATCTATTTCTTGGACCTCTCCTGTGTGTTGTCTGTTTTGGTTTTGAAAAAATAGATCTTATTGTGTTAGTTGTTTCGAATGTTTCATATCATCCGTTTTCATATGGTATTGTTGTCTTCAAATCCATTTTTGAGATCATTCTAAGATTAATTTCGATGTTTTGTTATTTTCTTGATTTACTTTTGTGATTCTGCACTTACCTATAACAATAAATAATCCATTTTTGTTAAGATCTTTATTAGCAAGTTTTTTATTCCTGAATTTCCCTTTCGTTGGAGTTTGGGTTTTATCATATAGTCCAAACAAGTCGATACTGCGCTAAATGAGACATGCAGGATAGTAACGGGGTGCATGAAACCAACGACACTTTCAAATCTATATAGAGCAGCGGGTTTTGCAGAACCCTTAACACGCAGAGGCGCTGCAGAACACATAGAGAAAATTAAACAGATCGCGGACGAGCGGCATGCCCTATACAAAGCTCGAACACCACGAAAGCGACTAAAATCTAGGAAAAGCTTCCTTGGAACAGTGCAGGATGAACCGCCTGAGTATTTTCCACTTCCCCAGGTTCAATGGACCGGCCAGACCCTAGACTTTAAAACGTGGAAAACTTTGAATAGGATAAGAACGGGGTCGCTACAGTAAAATCAAACATGGCAAAATGGGGAAAAATAGACCAAGATGATGTGAACTGTGACTGTGGAGAAACACAGAATATGGAACATCATCTTACATGCAGAAACTGTCCTCATCGTACCCTTGAAGATTTGTGGCTCGCCAACAAAGATGGAACCGACGTAGCCCGATACTGGGTCGAAATTTTATGAATGACATGTCCGGACACGATAAAGTAAAGTAAGTATCATATAGTGAAAAGAATTAGGAAGGTATTTTGCAAAAAATAAAAATTTAATATATTTTTTTATTAGGTAATTTTAATTTTGGAGTATCTGCAAAATTCGCAGTGACACGGAAAGCTCGCATTGCAGAGCGGTTTTAATATGTGGAAAAGCCAATACGAATACGACCGTTGGCAGATATAAAACGAAAGTTTCTATGCGCCGTGGCAGTCAATCTGTTAACAGGCGAAAAAACCAGGTCGAAAAATACACGGTTAAGAGATATAAGAAAATTGGGCGACATAACCAAATGTCCAAATGAATTTTAATATATAATAAAAAACCAAGAAAAGAATTTCTGCACATCCTTCAACGTATTTAAGTATATAATGTCTACTATTAAGTAACTCTTCGGGGTTAAAGCTGTAACAAATAAAAATTGCTACGCATAGGTTTCACTCTCAAAAACATATTTGCAAGAATACAAATGCATCATAATATCTTCTTTTTCAAAAAAAAGTTGGACTGCCACTGAAAGCACACATCATACTTTACATATTGACCAAACTTAAACAAAACCTACAGCATTTACTTTTGACACCTCCATTCGAAAATAACATATTGGTGTAGTATTCCACGGCCACGCCGTTGGGTTGGTCATTACTACGGATCGGCGGGGTGGGCGGGGGCTGCCACAAAACATACAATTAGCAGTGATTAGAAGCGTTCTGGTTGCCAACTACCGAAATACGCGTCAATTATTATAATTACTTAAACACACATATTCTAACGTTAACCTGTTTGGAATGATGTTCTTTCATGACTGCAAGTAGTGTACTTAATATTTACTTATTGGATGTTGAAAAATATTCATGAATGCTCTTATTAGTAAATTACTATGATAAATAAGACTGCGAAGTGAAAAGTGCCATTATATGATCCAGATAATTATGACTACAGATAGGATTATAAGCATGACAGAAGGATCAAAATAAACACAAAATTTTGCAAAAGATGAGAAAAATATTTCTGAAGTGGACAAGGTTAAAAAATTGCTATAGTTGAAATGTAAACAATGATAATTCCAAATAAAACACATTAACATTTTTTTTTATTTGCAAACGTTAGTAAGCAAGATAATTTTATAATTAAATTTAAAAAGATATTTCTTATTCATAGTAAAATTGGGGATTGGAGTACAATTTATATATATCGAAGTATTTCGAAACGTATTAAAATAAATATAAATAAAAAAATTGTAAAGGTGTGGCAAAAAGGTTATTTTACCGAATTATTGTAAAAAACTTAAAAAATTCATGCATAAAAATATATTTTGTATTATTGAAAAAAAAAAACTAATTTGTTTACCGAAAAAATGGTCATGGGATATTTACAACATTTTTCTAACGACAAGAATCGCAAATATAGCAATCGCGTTCGGCATCAGCGCATAACGTGTGTACCCAGAGCTCGCATACTAGACACTGTACCCGCATTTCCTCCTCAAATCAATCGTAAATTGTCTTGAACAGAAAAGACATTCTGCATCATCCTTTGAGTTACTGTTCATATTGGGGAATTCTTCCTCATCACTCAAGACATTTAGAAATACTTTTATTTAAATATTTTAAAGACCTGTCTTCTGTTTTCTTTCCGTCAAAGTCAAATTTTCTTTTAATATTATTTTTTTTCAATTTTCGATACGATTTACACTGCCAGTTTATTTTTGTTTGGAGTTGTAGTAAACATTTTGGCTCTTTCCGATTTTCGGCCTTTTGTGCCTTGTTCTAATCTAATTAATACGATTACCACAAAGTGTGATGAATATAGCCTTAAGCTAAACACCGCAAAGACAAAGGTGATGGACGTCAGTAAAACGCCAATACAACCGGAAGTGGTAACAGATTATGGTGAACAACTGGAGAGAACTAACAGTATCACTTACATTGGTTGTAATCTAAATGAGAACTGGGACATGAGCAAAGAAATTAGAATACGGAGAGAGAAGGCCAGAGCTGCATTCTTTAGGATGAAGAAACTGTTATGTGGAAACAATATTACGTTAAGTTTGAAAATTAGATTAGTGAGATGTTACGTGTTCTCTACTCTTTTGTATGGTGTGGAAGGTTGGACTTTGACGGCCTTCAAAATCTGGGTGTATCGGAGAATCCTACGAATAAGTTGGGTTGATAGAGTTCGTACGAAGTTGTTTTGCATCGGATGGTAAAAGTTACGGAAGTCGTCAAAACAGTTAAAAATCACAAACTTGAATATTGTGGTCATGTTATGCGCCACCCAGAGAGATATAATATATTCCATTTAATAATACAAGGCAGGTAGACGGAAGAAGTGGGCCAGGTCGAAGAAGAACGCCATGGCTTAGAAACCTGAGAGATTGGTTTAACAGATCCTGTGCATATCTTTTTCGAGCTGTCGTGAACAAAATTACTATAGCCAATTTGATAGCCAACGCTCGATAGTCGAGCACGGCACATGAAGAAGAAGTGCCTTGTTTATTAAGAACAGGAATGGGAAGTATGTATTGTGATAAAACTGATGGTGCATTTGCCCTTTTATGTTCATTTGGTCCATTAACTAGCGAAAGGGATAATATTTTTCAAGGGTGAATCGTAGATGCATGTCGAGGTAAAATAATACTTTTAGCATCGTTCAAAAATCTATTTGAGGTTATATAGTTATATATATATATATATATATATATATATATATATATATATATATATATATATATATATATATATATATATATATGTATATATATACATATATATATATATATATATATATATATATATATATATATATATATAGTAGTTTTGAGTTTCTTGAACCGTATTATATTTAATATAAAATTAATGTTTCTTGGGTTTAGGTTCAATAAAGATATGTTACATGTGGAACTAGATTTTATTTTCCATTGCAATCAATCAACGTTTCGGCAGGAAACCCTTGCCTTTGTCAAGATTCTAAAATGTGTATATATATAAGGACAAACAGATATTGTAAAATATGTATATATATATATATATATATATATATATATATATATATATATATATATATAAAGGAAGAATGATCACAGCTGTCTAATTATTAATTAGTATAATGGTAAGGTTAATTGGGTTAGCAGCTGAATAATGAAAGCCAAAGTGTGCTCTTTTCAACGACTTCGTTATATTTCGTTAAATTTCTTTAACATCTTCAGACGAATGCTACAATATGTTACAAAATGGTGAAATTGTGTATTTTACATAAGATGTAGTGAAACACTTACTTGTGTGAGGTTGCAGGCAACAGTGGTATTTGAAAGTTCCATGTTGAAAAACTTTTTTGAAGATTTTTTTATAAAGCAAAAAAAAAATATAAGTTGTATGTGTTATATGGTGGCTTGAAAACTCAAACAATACAAGTGCATTTTTGTTATTTTTGTCCAGTGTGATAGTACAATACAAATATTAAAAAACATTGAACATTTAAGAAACAAAACAGTTAAAACACAACTACATATCACATTGTCATTTTTTGGACCAGTCTATTCACCTATGCACAAGGAGGTGAAAATTTAGTGTGTACCTCAAGGTTAAAGTGTCTTGTCAGCTATCATATTAGTAGATGTCAGCCAGAAAACTAAAGCTGTGTTCAGTTCATGTGTAAAGTTACATTTAATTGAAAATTATGTTATGTTAATTTAAGACAATTAAATTCTGTTGTTAATAAATATATATAGAATTTATTTATTTCTTTGTGATTATTTCTTTTAAAGTTATTTTAATTGTTGTTATTACTCTTAAGAATTTTATTTCCTGGAAAAATGCAACAATTGCAATAATAATGATTAGGTTACTACTTCTATTGGATGGTCAGAAGAGTTTTAATAGACAATATTATACTACTCAGAATATTCCAGTTCGTTGACTTGATTATTTTTTGTTTCCAACTGTAGTAGAAAGGAATAAATTTCACTAAGGTGTTGTATATCTGATTTGGTGTTGATTATATTATCTGTTGTTGCTATGTGGGTCATTTCTAAAAAAAGTCTTCTCTTATAAGCTGTTTCTTTTTCGAGGATTTTGACATCTGCAAAATTCATTCTGTGGTTCTGGGTGTGAACGTGGTTGGCTAGGGTGCATCTATCTGGGTAAAGTCTACAGTCACTTTTGTGAGTGGTAACACGGTCTTTAAGACGTCTAGAGGTTTGGCCGATATACTTGCCATTGCAGTCCATACAAGGAATTAGTGGTGGGCCAACCTGCGATTTTTGTGTAGCTGTGACAAAATGTGACTGCTCCAGTATTGTCACGGTGACAAAAAGCAGTGATTTTTTGGAGCAGTTTAATCTTAACTGCTACCCTGCTACTATTGCTACCTTTGAATATTTCAAAATATATTTTATTTTATCTTATTTTTTAAGCAAAAGACATGCTAGTTGTTTTCTGTATTTTTGTTTATTATACAGGTTTGTATTATAAAAGTGTTGTATGTAGTTAGTAGGTTTTTATCATTATTAGTTTCTGTATTTTTATGTTAAAAACAAAACTTTATTTATAAGTAGGTATATGTTATACTTTACTTTATTATAAATCTTTACTATAAAATATTATTATAGACTTTATTATAAAACTTTACTATATTACTTTATTAAAAAAATTATTTTAGGCAATATTTTTTGTACTGCTTTGATTTTTGTACCACTGTTTTATTCTTATCTTTGGTTATTGTGATTTTCCTTTTAAAAGTTTAAGAAATACGTAGATATATTGATTTTATTTTATTCAATTCATATGTTTTTTACCTTATGATAATTTAATATGAATTAGAAAATATCTTGTTAAGGATTTTTAACGGTGCTATTTTCCCACGCTCGACCACGTCGTTCCTTATGTTACAAATAGCAAATAATAGTCACAGTCACCATATGAGAGCGACTGCTCCATTTTGAAAATGCTCCGTCAACAAGGCTTGTCACTGTCGCAAATACGATCTATGGACCAGCGCAACGTCTTGTATGTGTAGCGTACACCGGACCGAAGTGGTGCAGTCACAGTAGAATAAACCGTGACTGAATGTCACTGCTATATTATTCCAGTTGTAGCGGACTGTGACTGTGACAGCGTTGTAGGAGTGACAAAGTAGCAGTTCGTGAAATCGCAACCCACCACTACAAGGAATACTGTAAACAACATTAGATATTTGGTCATGCGGAGTACGATCTTTCATTTTTGAGAAAATAGAGTTTACTGTTAAAACTGTTTTATTGGCTATTTTGATGTTATCATATGATTTAAAGATTCTAGTTAGTTTTGGTGTTAGTTCCCGTATGTAGGGCAGCACACAATATGTTGGAAGGGTTTGACTGGTAACCGTATTATGTGAATTTGTACTTGCTATGTTAGAATGTTGGGAGGTAGTTAGATTGATAGATGTTACTGATGTAGTATTATATAAAAGTGTTTTTAAAAGAAGAGGTGGATAGGAATTATCTATAAAGAGATCATAAAGTATTTTGAGATTCTTTTGATGGAATGATATATCTGAAATTAGTAGAACCCTATTTTTCATTTGTTTTACTAAATTTAGTTTGGTGGAGTGTTTATGATAGGACATGTAGTTAATGTACCTGCCTGAACTCATTGATTTTGTGTACCAATCGACTATAATGATGTTATCATTTGAGCGGATTAACTTAGTGTCTAAGAAAGGAATAGATTGATTTTCATCTTCGACTTCCATGGTAAATTGTATGTAAGGATCGTAGCTATTGAATATAAATAGTAGTTCATCTATCATATTGTTGGGTACAGCTAAGATCATGTCATCTACATATTTCTTTAAAAAGAAAAGGTTGAAAGGTAGTACTGGAATGATTGTGTCTAACAGGTCATCCATTACATATGCAGCAAGAATGGGGCTAATTTTTGCTCCCATTGGTGTTCCAAAAGTTTGTTTGTAGTATGTGTTGTCAAAAGAAAAATAGGTATTATTGAATAAGAAGGTGATTAAGTTTATGAACATATCTTTATCTATTGTACAATGTCTACTAATTTCTGACCAATGTTTATTTAATGATCTGATGCAAGCTTCAAGATAAACGTTACTAAATAGGGAAACCACATCCAAGCTAACCAACACATAACCTTGAGGTAGTTGTACTCTATTAAATTTATTGTTAACTTCAAAAGAATATTTTATGTAGTAATCATTATTACAATCATAAGCAGAGGTTAGGATTTCAGTAATAAAACCAGCAATATTCTCAGTAGGAGCTCCTAATACTATTCCTAGAGAATAGTATTTGGGTGAAATGCTATTATATGAATTAAGTTTTTTCTTTGCAGTGTCATCAATTTGTTTGTTGTCAAATAACATCTTGACTAACTTGTTACTTTGTCTTTGTATAGACTGAGTAGGATCAGACCTCAATGTGTGATATGAATCATTGTTATTAATAAGTTGTTTAGACAGTTCTAGATAATCAGTTTTGTTCATAACTACTGTAACATTACCTTTGTCTGATTTAGTGACTATAAGTTCAGAGTGATTTTTTAAGAATTTTTTAGTTTTATCTAATAAATGATGAAAATAGTTGGAAGATTTTTTATTATGTGAGATGTAGTTAGTCAAAACATTAGTTACCCTAGCTCGAGCTATGTTTTTATCTGACAAATTTGATATTGATGATGCCACTTATTCTATATCAGTTAAAATACTTCTGATTGAAATGTCATATCCTACTCTGGGTTCTATACTAAACTTAGGACCTAGTGCTAACAGTTGTTCTATATCTTTAGGGATGTCAACATTACTAAGATTTTTAATCCAATTTGGTTTGGTTTTTAAAAAATTGTTATGGAAATCTTTTTTAAGAAATTCAAGCTTTTTTAGTTGGATTGCTTTAGTGTTGTGAAATATTTTGTTATATACTTTTAATTGTCTACTAGAAGTATATAACAAAATATTTCACAACACTAAAGCAATCCAACTAAAAAAGCTTGAATTTCTTAAAAAAGATTTCCATAACAATTTTTTAAAAACCAAACCAAATTGGATAAAAAATCTTAGTAATGTTGACATCCCTAAAGATATAGAACAACTGTTAGCACTAGGTCCTAAGTTTAGTATAGAACCCAGAGTAGGATATGACATTTCAATCAGAAGTATTTTAACTGATATAGAATTAGTGGCATCATCAATATCAAATTTGTCAGATAAAAACATAGCTCGAGCTAGGGTAACTAATGTTTTGACTAACTACATCTCACATAATAAAAAATCTTCCAACTATTTTCATCATTTATTAGATAAAACTAAAAAATTCTTAAAAAATCACTCTGAACTTATAGTCACTAAATCAGACAAAGGTAATGTTACAGTAGTTATGAACAAAACTGATTATCTAGAACTGTCTAAACAACTTATTAATAACAATGATTCATATCACACATTGAGGTCTGATCCTACTCAGTCTATACAAAGACAAAGTAACAAGTTAGTCAAGATGTTATTTGACAACAAACAAATTGATGACACTGCAAAGAAAAAACTTAATTCATATAATAGCATTTTACCCAAATACTATTCTCTACCTAAAATACACAAACCAACATTATCTGTTAGACCTATAGTATCATCAATAGGAGCTCCTACTGAGAATATTGCTGGTTTTATTACTGAAATCCTAACCTCTGCTTATGATTGTAATAATGATTACTACATAAAAGATTCTTTTGAAGTTAACAATAAATTTAATAGAGTACAACTACCTCAAGGTTATGTGTTGGTTAGCTTGGATGTGGTTTCCCTATTTAGTAACGTTTATCTTGAAGCTTGCATCAGATCATTAAATAAACATTGGTCAGAAATTAGTAGACATTGTACAATAGATAAAGATATGTTCATAAACTTAATCACCTTCTTATTCAATAATACCTATTTTTCTTTTGACAACACATACTACAAACAAACTTTTGGAACACCAATGGGAGCAAAAATTAGCCCCATTCTTGCTGCATATGTAATGGATGACCTGTTAGACACAATCATTCCAGTACTACCTTTCAACCTTTTCTTTTTAAAGAAATATGTAGATGACATGATCTTAGCTGTACCCAACAATATGATAGATGAACTACTATTTATATTCAATAGCTACGATCCTTACATACAATTTACCATGGAAGTCGAAGATGAAAATCAATCTATTCCTTTCTTAGACACTAAGTTAATCCGCTCAAATGATAACATCATTATAGTCGATTGGTACACAAAATCAATGAGTTCAGGCAGGTACATTAACTACATGTCCTATCATAAACACTCCACCAAACTAAATTTAGTAAAACAAATGAAAAATAGGGTTCTACTAATTTCAGATATATCATTCCATCAAAAGAATCTCAAAATACTTTATGATCTCTTTATAGATAATTCCTATCCACCTCTTCTTTTAAAAACACTTTTATATAATACTACATCAGTAACATCTATCAATCTAACTACCTCCCAACATTCTAACATAGCAAGTACAAATTCACATAATACGGTTACCAGTCAAACCCTTCCAACATATTGTGTGCTGCCCTACATACGGGAACTAACACCAAAACTAACTAGAATCTTTAAATCATATGATAACATCAAAATAGCCAATAAAACAGTTTTAACAGTAAACTCTATTTTCTCAAAAATGAAAGATCGTACTCCGCATGACCAAATATCTAATGTTGTTTACAGTATTCCTTGTATGGACTGCAATGGCAAGTATATCGGCCAAACCTCTAGACGTCTTAAAGACCGTGTTACCACTCACAAAAGTGACTGTAGACTTTACCCAGATAGATGCACCCTAGCCAACCACGTTCACACCCAGAACCACAGAATGAATTTTGCAGATGTCAAAATCCTCGAAAAAGAAACAGCTTATAAGAGAAGACTTTTTTTAGAAATGACCCACATAGCAACAACAGATAATATAATCAACACCAAATCAGATATACAACACCTTAGTGAAATTTATTCCTTTCTACTACAGTTGGAAACAAAAAATAATCAAGTCAACGAACTGGAATATTCTGAGTAGTATAATATTGTCTATTAAAACTCTTCTGACCATCCAATAGAAGTAGTAACCTAATCATTATTATTGCAATTGTTGCATTTTTCCAGGAAATAAAATTCTTAAGAGTAATAACAACAATTAAAATAACTTTAAAAGAAATAATCACAAAGAAATAAATAAATTCTATATATATTTATTAACAACAGAATTTAATTGTCTTAAATTAACATAACATAATTTTCAATTAAATGTAACTTTACACATGAACTGAACACAGCTTTAGTTTTCTGGCTGACATCTACTAATATGATAGCTGACAAGACACTTTAACCTTGAGGTACACACTAAATTTTCACCTCCTTGTGCATAGGTGAATAGACTGGTCCAAAAAATGACAATGTGATATGTAGTTGTGTTTTAACTGTTTTGTTTCTTAAATGTTCAATGTTTTTTAATATTTGTATTGTACTATCACACTGGACAAAAATAACAAAAATGCACTTGTATTGTTTGAGTTTTCAAGCCACCATATAACACATACAACTTATATTTTTTTTTGCTTTATAAAAAAATCTTCAAAAAAGTTTTTCAACATGGAACTTTCAAATACCACTGTTGCCTGCAACCTCACACAAGTAAGTGTTTCACTACATCTTATGTAAAATACACAATTTCACCATTTTGTAACATATTGTAGCATTCGTCTGAAGATGTTAAAGAAATTTAACGAAATATAACGAAGTCGTTGAAAAGAGCACACTTTGGCTTTCATTATTCAGCTGCTAACCCAATTAACCTTACCATTATACTAATATATATATATATATATATATATATATATATATATATATATATATATATATATAGAAAAATTAAATTTGCAGATAAGTTAAATAGTAAACTCTTAAATATTGGGGAAATCTGCAGATTTCCCCAATATTTAAGAGTTTACTATATATATATATGTCTTACCAAAACGAAAAACGTGACACAGAAATTAACGAACTGACATATAAAAGTTAATATCGGATATCTCATTGTTTACTGTCATTAGTGCATAATTGATTGATTTCAATGGAAAATAAAATCTAGTTCCACATGTAACTTATCTTTATTGAACCTAAACCTAAGAAACATTAAGTTTATATTATATATATATATATATATATATATATATATATATATATATATATATATATATATATATATATCTATATATATATATATATAGATATATATACATATATATATATATATATATATATATATATATATATATATATATATATATATATGTGTAACTATTATAGTTAATATTTATAATTTCAGCTTTTGTGGAAGTAGAACTACTTTGTCAGTATTGTCTCATATAAAAGATAAAGTTTGTTTAGCAAAAAATGGTTGACTTCAATAAGTAAGGTCGTAAATATTATTAAATTTATCTGACTTTGCCTATTGTT
The DNA here is from genome assembly GCA_918026665.1 of Diabrotica balteata. Lineage (NCBI taxonomy): Eukaryota > Metazoa > Arthropoda > Insecta > Coleoptera > Chrysomelidae > Diabrotica > Diabrotica balteata. The sequence goes on from OU898277.1 coordinate 137,502,106, forward strand.
AAGGCCTTATACCTCAGGTAAACCATTGTTACCTGAAACTGGGCCTTTTATACTATTATCGTTTAACCCAGGATGTTTATAGTTTAACAACGTAATCAGTACGCTATTCTGTATGCAGTAAACGTCAAGAGTCCTCGTCTTCTACCTCAGGTAAACCATTGTTAACTGAAACCGGTCCTTTTATACTATTATCGGTTAAACCAGGATGTTTATAGTCGATATTACTTGAAGTCAACCATTTACGACTAAACAATCTTTAAGTTACTTTTGTTATATATACAGGTACAATGGCAATAGCAACGTCTTCTATAACTCCTACATAAGTTTCTAATTTTTGAGAGCTAAATAAGCTTCAACCAATTCCGTTTCAAATACATAAATATATTTTTAAAAGTTCACTTAACAACGTAATCAATACGCTATTCTGTATGCAGTAAACGTCGAGAGTCCTCTTCTTCTTCTTATTCTTCTTTATAAGCAATTCTGCTTGTTCATTGGCGGATTAATACCTCTATGGAAGGTTGTCACTCCATATTTTGCGTGGTCGTCCGATACTTCTTCTACCGATTGGTGACTTATCTCTTGCTATTTTGACGACACGGATCTCCTCCATTATGCTTATGTGGTTATTCCATTCTTTTTTTCTATTTTGTGTCCATTGATTTATACACTGTACATTACATTCGTCTTCGTACGTTTTCACGTCTCTTTCGATCTCTCAGCGTATTACCTGTAATTGTTCTCAGTACTCTCATCTGTGCAATTTACAGTAGCCTTTGCGTTGTGGCTGTATCGGGTCTTGTTACTGAGACATATGTCATTATTGGGCTTACACTGGCTTTTTAAATTCTTGACTTTATTTCAGTATTAATGTGTCTGTTTGGCCATATGGTGTTATTAACTCATTCTGCTAGTCTATTTGCTTTTTGTACTTGTTCAATTACACCTTTGTCCTGGTCTCCATTTAGGCTATCAATATTACGTCGTCAGCGTAACAGAGTTTATTTCTTTCTTTCCTATTATGGATCCTCTTCCTTTGTTAACGCTTTTGATTATTTTATTCATTAAATTAAAAGCATGGGTCTCAATGAAGCTCATTGTCTTATTGCGCTGCCTACTTCTGTAGGTTCTGTATAATATTTAGGTAATTTTTTTTATTATACACAAGATAGATTACATCTTTGAGTCTTACTCTATCAAACGCTTTCTTTAGGTCACTCAGACATAGAAAATTATTAGGTAACTAAAATTTTAGTTGTAAGTTTAAGCGTAGTATTTAACAAGTTTATAGAAATGGAACATGATTTTTTTGGTCTGCAAAAGGAAATATGGCGTTTCATAAAAGGTCAAAGGCCGGAGGTAAAGCCGCTAATAGCACCCTAATACATAGAAAAGTATCCGTGGATTGATTACCTAAAAAAGCTCTATACAGAGGAAAAACAAACGACGCTAGAACCGGTATCACCAGAAATTATTAAAAATGAAGAACTGAATAAAAGGTACAAGATGTTCGTAAAATACTTAAAAACCTGAGAAACAAAAAAGCAGCAGGTAAAGACGAAATACCAAACGAATTACTAAAATAATGTAAAGCAGCAATGAGTGAACAATTAATAACATTAATTAATGTATTAATAAGACACAATAAAATAATAGTTTCTGGCTGTTTTATCTCCTTTTTTTAAATAGTAGAATTAGTTCTCCATTCTTCCGGTATTTTATTGTGTCTTATAAATACATTAATTAATGTTGTTAATTGTTCTGTCATTGCTGCTTTACATTATTTTAGTAATTCGTTTGGTATTCCGTCTTTACCTGCTGCTTTTTTGTTTCTCAGGTTTTCAAGTATTTTACGAACGTCTTGTACATTTCATTCAGTTCTTCATTTTTAATAATTTCTGGTGTTACCGGTTCTAGCGTCGTTTGTTCTTCCTCTGTATAGAGCTTTTTTAGATAGTCAATCCACGGATACTTTTCTATGTATTAGGGTGCTATTAGCGGCTTTACCTCCGTCCTTTGACCTTTTATGAAGCGCCATATTTCCTTTTGCAAACCAAAAAAATCATGTTCCATTTCTTTTGAAAAGCATTCCCAGTGATCAGTTTTTATTTTTTTTATAAGTGCATGTGTTTAGTTTCTAATTGTCTTCTTATTATAGTATGCCTCTTGTGTTTTAGTTGACATGTATTTCAGGTAAGCTTTTTTCTTGTGTTTACATTTTTCCTTCACTTCCGTACAAAACCACGGAATTCTTCGCCTTGGGAACGATTTATTTCTATTTATATTTCTTTCACCAAGATCGTCCTTGGCCGAGGCTAGAATATTATTCTTAATTTTTGCCCAGATTTCGTCGATTCCATAACTTTCTGTGATATATATGTGTTTCTGCTTTTTTCGGTGATTCTTTTTTTTGAATAGGTAATGTCCAGAGTGATTGATATATCTCTTTTATACTTGCATCTTTCATTATCTATTGTTCTTTTTCGCTGGTCATTGTTATTATGTTTTATGAGATACTTTAACACATTCGCGACCAACCTATTTTTAGGTCTGTCCAGTCAAAGTCATATTAAACTTTATGTGAATTATTAATATATACGTTGATAAATTACCTATAATCACAACCTAGAAATAATGTTGTGATTAAATCTCAATTATCATTTCTCCGCAAGGAGTGCTTTTCTTGTGCTCAGACTTCTAGGGAAGCTCAAGCTAGTTAAAAAAATATCATTACTTATTTTATTATAAAAATACTCTTCGATTAAATGGTACTTCTAAAATTTATTTACTAAAATGCCAGTGTAAAAAGGTTTTCTTAACGTGCATTATAATAAATTTAAAATGACTACTTTCTTAGAATAATTTGTTTGCTAATGGAAGTAGCCGCATGAGTGTATTAACAATTTAATGTTTTATTTTTATCGATTTTCTTTTACTTACAAAGTGTTGTCTTCTTATTATAATATGCCTCTTGTGTTTTAGTTGACATGTGTTTCAGGTAAGCTTTTTTCTTGTGTTTACATTTTTCCTTCACTTCCGTACAAAACCACGGAATTCTTCGCCTTGGGAATGATTTATTTCTATTTATATTTCTTTCACCAAGATCGTCCTTGGCCGAGGCTAGAATATTATTCTTAATTTTTGCCCAGATTTTGTCGATTCCATAACTTTCTGTGATATATGTGTTTCTGCTTTTTTCGGTGATTCTTTTTTTTTTGAATAGGTAATGTCCAGAGTGATTGATATATCTCTTTTATACTTGCATCTTTCATTATCTATTGTTCTTTTTCGCTGGTCATTGTTATTATGTTTTATGAGATACTTTAACACATTCGCGACCAACCTATTTTTAGGTCTGTCCAGTCAAACTGATTTTGGTTAAACATGAAAGAAACATGCCAAATCCACCATTTTTGGGGAGGAGTATTATAATTGAACAAGGATTATAAAAAAAATGTTTTGGATAATGTCACACATATGTGACACTGGTCTATAGTAATAAAAATTTGAACATAACCCAAGTGTCACAAATATGTGACATAAACATTTTTAGCTACTACTTATAAAAAATCATTTATTTATTCAATATTAACAAAACTAAAAATTACTTCCAATAAAAAATAAAACATATTGTATAAGTTTAATTGTCTTTTCTGTGCCACTCAGCAAAACAGGGTGTAACACATAACCCAATGGGCTGTCCATCACTCCCCTTACATTCCTGGCATGTGTACCAGGTGACAGCCCTTTTCTTGGTTGCACTGCACTGTCGACATCTTTTCCGCTTATTTTCTTTTTTCAAGTTGTGTGCCGCAACAACTTTTTTTCTGCTTGGCCGTTCTGTTTGTCCCAGTAAATGTTTGATCACTTCCTCTCTAAACTGAAGGTACGACATTCTTGTTTTCTTTGACGTGTTCCTATTTTTATTCAACAACCAGTTGCCATTCCACATGCAAATATCTAGTAAGTGAAAGAAAACTTTCATGTACCATCTCAGAGTTTTTCGTGGTGTGCCATAATATGAAGTCATCTGGTCAATTCTGTCAATTCCCGACATAAAGGAATTGTAGTCACGAATCATTACTGGCTTCAACTTTTTCTGGCCTCTACGATTTTCAACTTCAACCATTTCGGAACCATGCTTGGATGAAATCATTATTACATTTCTCTTATCTTTCCATTTTAATACTATGATTGGACCTCTTCTTTGCCATACGACTTCTCCTTTCTTTAATTTTTTTTGTAATAACACTCTTTGGGTTACTTTTTCTATTTTTTCTTAATGTTCCACAAACGTAGGTCTTCTTTTCATGTAAAAACTTGGCAAGCTCATAACTGTTGTAATAATTGTCCATGTAGATAGTGTGCCCCTTCTCTAAATATTCAGTAACAAGTCTGTGAACTACTTCAAACGCATGCCCATTTTCATTTACTACTGTCCCCTTGCCGCTGTAGATTAGGAAATTTAGTAAAAATCCATCAGAGCTAGTAATCTCATAAATTTTTATTCCATATTTACTAGTTTTTTTTGGCATATACTGTCGGAATATTAACCGCCCTCTCCACAGTAAGAGGGCTTCGTCAAGACTTAAGTTCTCTCCTGGATAGTAAACTTTAGAGATATTATTTATAATATGACTCGTAACGTTTTTAATTTTGTAAAGTCGATCTTGAACTTCTACGTCTTCCGGCTTGTAAAAACAAATATTTTGAAGAATAGCTTCAAACTTTGATCTGGGCATAGTTTTTCCAAATATTGAAAAGTGATATAGTGGATCTGTGCTCCAGTATAAACGTAAGGAGGGGAGTTTAATGTTTCCCATTAATATGCAGAGACCCAAAAATTTTTTAAGTCGTCAATATTTATATCCATCCAGCGTCTTAAAAAGGAATATTTTTTTAAAGTAGGGTTTTCTTTGCGTGAAGCAGCTCTGTGATTTGTCCACTCTACGATTTTTATCAAAAGCTCTTCATCAAATAGTAATGAAAATATTGTATAGGTGCATACAGAATTTTACTTTTATATTTTCTTGTTCAGTAAACTGATGTATCTCAATATTTTCCTCTACATCAAGCCAGTTCGCCTCATCATTTTCTTGTACCACATTTTCATTTGCATCATTCGCTTCGCTCTCATCATTACTCAACTCACCGCCGTCATTGCTCGACTCTTCCCCATCATTGCTAGTATCCTCAGTCTCTCTTCCAGAATGAGAAGGAGAATATTCACTTCCACTAGAATAAAACATTTCATCATTATGGTCCTCCTCGAATTCATATTCAATATTTTCGGCATTTCTGTACTCACTAACTTCCCTACTAGCCATCTCGGCCTCTAATTGAAGGTCTCGTGTACTTAGATGTCGTTTTGACATTGTTAATACGTCTAAAATAAATAATAAGTTATTACACGGTGTATAAATAAGTTACATTTTTATATTACCTTTCTAAATTATACACATTTACGATACTTTTCGTATTCGACGTTTACATTCTATAAATTTACGTTCCATAAATTTACAGGTTATTTCTTCTTTTTTTAAACGTCCAAATCACAACCCAGCCATAGCGTGTGAAAGAAGGATTGTTTAGGTGGACTGTGGCCAAATTTAGACCCACTGTGATAAACCGTGGTAAAATTATTTTACATTTCATCACGTAAGTTCGGTGTCACACATATGTGTCAGCAGTCCTTACGAAAACTTCACTGTCACACATGTGTGACGGTTGGAAGTGAACAAATTTGGTATTCTATGACTATTTAACTTTATGTGAATTATTAATATAGACGTTGATAAATTACCTATAATCACAACCTAGAAATAATGTTGTGATTAAATCTCAATTATCATTTCTCCGCAAGGAGTGCTTTTCTTGTGCTCAGACTTCTAGGGAAGCTCAAGCTAGTTAAAAAAATAACATTACTTATTTTATTATAAAAATACTGTTCGATTAAATGGTACTTCTAAAATTTATTTACTAAAATGCCAGTGTAAAAAGGTTTTCTTAACGTGCATTATAATAAATTTAAAATGACTACTTTCTTAGAATAATTTGTTTGCTAATGGAAGTAGCCGCATGAGTGTATTAACAATTTAATGTTTTATTTTTATCGATTTTCTTTTACTTACAAAGTGTTTGTGCAAATTAGAAGTATAAATAAAAGATATTTATAATATAAATAAGTTTTAAACGCCTACTTAGAAGCTGCTTAATGGTTTTAGCTGGTTAATTATTACGGTTTATGCGGTATTGAGTCAGAAAAATAAAATAAGTTAAGTTTAAAAAACAAAATATGTTTTAATATACATATCGGAGTAGCTGTGCTGTGGGAAAGTATATAAAATATCTGTAAATTTTTAAAGGTGTAAAATTTGATTTTATTATTAATAATGATAATGATTTCACTTATAATTCTTTGTATAAACGTTTATTGAATCAAAACATTAATATGAAAATAACATTTCAATCCTATAGATTATGTAGTCTGTTCGCCTCTATGTATGTCCAATGTTAGATTAAAAAACCGTAATAGAGCAAAACAAACGACGGATTCCAGTACAGTAGGTATAATACTTAAAGTTATTATGGCAAAACTTGTGAAAATGCAGACTGACCGCCTGTCTGTCCAACGTTAGATTAAAAAAAACGGTTATACAGAAAAACTCACGAGAGATTCCGTAATCATCAGAGATTCGGATAATTATCAGAGAATTTCTGTTTACAACCTTAGATATGCAGACGATATGTCAATACTCGTGTTACTAGCGGTGAATACTGATGCTCTTCAAAGAATAGTCCAAAAAGTATATTATGAGAAAACAAAGTTTTTAATATTTACCAAGAGACCAAATAATAATACGAAACTTATTGCTATATTATTGCTAACCAAAATATCAAACCTGTGCAAAAATACACTTATATTGGAACGTTTGTATAATATAATGATGATTTCTCGAAAGAAATAAGTAAATGTATAACTGAAATTAGACGTAGTTCATTTATGAAAATAAAAATATTCTTTTGTAGCAGAACTATAAGTCATCATCATCATTGGCTCTACAACCCATAGTGGGTTCTCGGATTAGCTTCCATTCCTTTCTACCATTCGCCTGGTTAACGAAAGATAGGATGGAGTGACAAAAAGAGGCGGCCCAGAGTACGATTTAAGATCCAGGTGGAAGACGATTCAAGAGTACTAATAGAACTTTAAGTAATAATTTGTGCTTGTGTAATAACTAACTAAATATGTATACAGGGTGGTCCTTAAGTAATTGTACAAAAAGAAACCGTAGATTCTACACTTTAAAATATTACGATTTAAGTCAAGTTGCTTTAATAAAATGTTGATATTAAGAAAGACACAGGGTGTTAAACTGGAAATTTAAAATTTTATTTTTCGCTATAACTTTCATATTATTGTTCTGAAGCTATTTTCTTGTGGCATTTTAAATTAATTACTATTTAACTGGGAATAAGCCACAATTAAAGATAAAAATACGTTTATTGACGTTTCAATTTCCACTTCGAAAATCGTTCTCAAAATACAAACAATTTCCGAAGTGGATATTGAAACGTCAGTAAACGTATTTTTATCTTTAATTGTGGCTTATTCCCAGTTAAATAGTAATTAACTTTCATGTTTGTCAACATTTATGTATTAAAATTTACAACTGGATACTATTAAACATCAGAAATTATAATTTGATCTATACTTTGAAGTAGCTGATAGAGGGCGCCACATATGCCACATATGTGGCATACATTTGCACTTAACTTTTTTGCTCTTCAGGTATTTTTAATAAAAAATATTGAAGATACATTATTTTGACAAAAAAAGGTATACTTGTTAATTACTTCTAAACTCAACAGTTTTCGAGATAATCGCATTTTAGAAATCAACTACATAATTCTGGTTTATCGCAACTACTCTAGGCAACGAAAGAAAATTAAAGAAAAACATCAATACTGCTGAATTTTGGTAGAAAATACCTTTAATAAAGTTAATATCCACCATAAGGTCCACCATTTTCTTTAATTCATTTGTCAATACATTCCATAAAATATCGTCTTATATTAAATAGCATCATTGGTTCTAAAGAAACTGCTGCGATGCTTATTATAGATGACCGTGTTAGGTTTTGCTAAGATTCTCCAAAGAAACAGAATTCAACAATGAAATAAAGATACAAAAAATTAAATATGCAGGCCATGAAATCAAAGGGACAAAATACAAACTACTGCATGTTACGTGAGAGTGTAATTATGAGAAAACGTAGCGTTGGAGCAAGACAAATATATTGGTTCCATAAAGACAGATGGAAAGAGGCTTATGTTATGGTGATATAAAAACCAGGAAAAACAGGACCTTTCACAAAATTGCATGCCTATAAGCTTATTATTATCAATAAACAAAATTGCAGAGAGAGTGATACTACACAGGCTGAAAGAGAAATCCGTAGCAATAGAAACAATACCTAAAATATAGTTTGGATTCAAAACACTCATGAGAACTACAAGTACTGCCATTAACCGAATACATAACAAAGGGCCTCAATGATAAGATATATACAGCTGCTGCATTTCTAGATATCAGTAAAGCCTTTGACAGAGTATGGCATGAAGGCTTGCTGCTGAAAATAAACGGCCATGGATACAGTGAGGCGATGACATGGCTTCTTGCATTATTGTGGCGCAGGGAGCGCTGCTGTCGCCTTATATGTACACCATCTACACAGCCGACACTCCAGCCGCACCCAGATCGTTATTGAGTTCATACGCAGACAACACTGCAAGAGCAGCATGTAGTACAGATCAAGGCCTAGCTACAAGTCACCTAAAAAGAGCTCTAAATCGCATACAAGCCTGGTGCATAATATGGTAAGTAGCAATAGACTCAGCAAAAAATATGGGTCGTCATGTGCCAGCACAAAGTAGGTAGAACACACAGAGATGTCACGTTACTTAACACTCCAATGGAATGGACCAGTCAAGCTAAATAACTAGGCATAAACGTTGACAAAAAGCTGACGTTTACAAAACATGTAAACCAAACGATCTACAAAGCCAAGGCATTAAGAAGTTAACCCTTTTCACCAATAGGCCGGAAAAGTTAACCAAAGTTCAAAACAGAGTTGAAAACAGTGTTATCCTGACAACATTAAAGTATGCCTCAGCAGCATGATTACAGACCTGCAAAACAAATAGGAACAAGATTTAAACAAATCAAAACTCCATAATCAGAGAAGCGCTGGTAATACCAAAATAAGTACTGTTAAGGTAAGTATATAGAGACACAAACCAAAAGAAGATACTAAGAACAATGGACGAGAGAGCATACGAGATTTTCAATGACGGTAGAAACCGTCCCAATAGAATATTAAGAGAGTTAACAGACTATGATAAAAACCTAAGAACGTGACAGATGGCCCAAACAACAACTAGCAGAATACAGAATACACCAGCAGGATCTAAGAATACTGAGATAGACATGCGACAGTCCACATCTGCCTTATGGCAGATCACATAGAGAGCCAATCGCGGAACCTGAGCATCGAGACCATGTGCCAAACCTGCCGATCCATACTCGGAACCTAAGCATTAAGACCATGTGCGACAAACATGAGCTTAATGGCCAGATCACTCGGTCAGCCGACGAGAAGAAAAAAATTTAATTTGCCAAATCGACGACTGAGTGACCGAGTACACACAAAGTTCGGACAGAGAGACATCAACTTAGATGGGTGGCCCTCTGTTCGAAACACACATCTTTTTTAGGGACTTAAGCTCCAAAATCATGTTAGACTAACTTCTATACATGGTCAGTAATGTAAATAGGGAGAAAAGCCGACATATGTGCTACCGATACAGATAGGTGGCCTACCACAGTCATGAGAAACAGAGGGTGTTCCATTACCCAGGGTACCCGAAGTAACTTTCAAGATTATAAGCCTCATCAGTAAGCAACACGTTGGAAAGGGGTTGAATAAAAGCCTGGGGGTCAGATAAGTACTACTTACTTCACAGTGAGGTGAGACCTGTTTGATCTTCGGACATGTGGATACACTATACAATGGTATACACATGTTCTAGCAGAGGGATTGATCACTATGTGTATGTATGTGTGTGTGTATAAAAACAGAATACAAATAGTCACAATGTTCACCAACCTTCGATAGAAGGTTAGTGACCTTCTTAAGAAAAAGAAATGACGAAGAATGTAAGAATAAAAATAATTTCTTTTATTGACAGTAGTGATGCTCAAATGCAAGACCAAGACGAGACTTAGACAGTCCTGGTCTTGGTCTTGCTCTTGGTATTACACTCCTGGTCTTGGTTTACTCCTACTCATTAGCCTATTGCTATTTATTAAACGTTACTTTATATCTTATAATACCGTAACAGAGTAAGTACATTTTAAGCTTGAATTAATATAGCCATAATAAAGAGCAACAAATTTAATAAATGTCTAATCAACCGACTCCGGGTGGGGTTTGAAGCCACGATTCAAGCAATCCGTGCCTATGCTCTAACTAACTCAGCTCTCTACCATTCCCCTACTACTACTACTACTATGGGTTTACAGCGTTCTCCGACGCGACGCCTTCCGACTCCTAACTGTCATTCTTCTCTATTTTACCATAGGCCTGAAAGGATTTCTCTTTCTTCTAGTTCTTTTTTAATTCCATCTCTCCAGCTTTTTCTCGGTCTTTCTCTTTTTCTTCTCCCTTGTGGTGTCTACGTCAAAATCTGTTTCGGAATCCTGTCATCTGGCATTCTCTGTACATGGCCGTACCATATTAACTGTTTTGTTTTTATGTCATCAACTATTGTATGCTTGACTCCCATCATTTCTCGTATTCTTTCATTTGGTATCCGAACAGTTTCTCTGTTCTTTGTTTCATTGGCCAAACTTCACTGCCATATGTGATTATACTTTTAAGTATAGTGTTGTATATGAGTTGTTTGTTCGCTTTAGATATCGTTTGGTCCCACAATGTTACATGCTAGGCTTTTCTACCCTGTATGTTTCTGTCTTTTATAGCATCATTGAGTGTTCCATCTTGAGTTATCTTCATACTTAGGTACTTGTATTCATCATATTGTCTAATTTCTACCCCATCGTCTAATATAATGGGCTTTCCCTCCAATACACATGGCTTCAGTTTTCTTAATGTTGACTTCGAGACCCCATTTGTTATATTCTTCTATTAGCTTCCGAGTCATGTAACTCAAGTCGTCATGATCCTGAGCAATCAGTATTTGGTCATCAGCGAAACATAAGGTGTACAGTGTAGTCTCGTCATTGAGAGGGATTTCCATGCCATTACATTTTCTTTTCCACAGCTTGAGTGCTTGTTCCAGATAAATTTTGAAAAGGGTAGGCGAAATACAGCAACCTTGCTTTAGTCCTTTCGTGACCTTAAATCCCTCAGATATCCTTGATCCAGTTTTAATTTTTGCAGTCGTTCCATTATACAGACTTTGAACTGCTTTGATAAGACCATGCTTAATGTTGGTTTGCTGTAGGTGACATAGTTTACTGAGGGTACACTGTCATATGCTTTTTGTAAGTCTACGTACACCAGGTGAACTTATTTATTGACGGCTGTTTTTTCTCAATAACTTGCGTAATAGAGTACAGGTAGTCTACTGTGGATCGCCCAGCTCTAAAACCAGCTTGCTCCTCTGCTTCGTAATCTCTATAGTCATTTTCTATTTTGTTCTTAACAAGTTTCCCATACATCCTACTTATTGTGCTGTTTACCGCAATTCCTCTGTAATTTTCACACTGATCCTTGCTGCCCTTTTTGTGGATAGTTGATATGATAAATAATTTCCATTCTTTTGGTAATTCGGCCCCATTCAAGCAGTCTTGAAACAGTTTTTTTAACTGTTCCTGAAGTTTATCTACACCGGCTTTCACTAATTCGGCAGGGATGTCACCAGGACCAGGGGATTTTCCATTCCCATGGATTTGGTTATTTCTTTCATCTCTGATTTACTTATTTGTAATGGTGATGAATTTATACGTATACCTATCGTGTTGTCTTTCATGTTAGTAAATCCTGGTCTTTGTTCTGTTAGTATTTTTTTGAAATATTTCCTCTGTACCGTTCCCCACGGAAGTTAATTTGTTTCTTAATAAACGTAAACACAAGAAAACCAAATTATTGACATAAACTTGGCTGTAGTTTACAGAAAATTATCTGTCTACAAAGAAATTGAGAGACCCCCACCATATATGAAATGGAAATCAGATTGGTATGGCAAATATTCCACATACAGATTCTTAAGGTGATCAGATAACAAACTATAATCCACTTATTAAAGCAAAATAAATGTTTTTTACAATATTAGCTCTACTTTTATATAAAAAATTTACTTGAAAAATAGAGAGTTAGTTTAAATTAAGGAGATACCTACTTAATAAATACAATAATTTACTCAAATAAAGTAGTAGATACATAATATATGTGATTGGTAATAAGGTAATACGTATATTTTTTACATGTCCACTTTTTCCAGCGGTTATAAAAACGCTTGTGATATCTCTACCGACTTTTGGTTTTTCAGGAAGAAATAATTGTGACTAATTTTTGTGGAAAGATATTAGATGCTTCCTTAAACCTGACGCGTTTTTGGTTTTCATTTTCATTTTTCAACCTTTCTATGTAGGCACAATTTACACCAAGCAATTTGGGATGAATGAATTATTTCAAAAAACTCATCAAATATGTTTACAGGGAAGGCGACATTATCTATTATTAATTTGTCTCGATACTTTTGAATATTACCGCGCTTTTTCAGCAAATTTTGCTTAACCGAATGATTTCATCGCACACTCAGCAGAAAAAATGTATAGTCTTGGGCCGATAATATTTGTTTATTAAGATTCCTCCTGAACTAAATTATGATGGGAAAAAATTGAATTTTTAAGTGAGTGTCCTTAACAATAAGTATTATATTTGGTGTACAAGAAAATTATTTGATTAGATAACGGCTATTGTCAAAATCTGGACAATTAATTTCAGAGCGAAGAAGTCGTCTGCTGGGAAAGAATGTACAAAATATTTTATTTTTACATTGTAATTATGACCTCTGAAGCACGTGTCAAATGAGTTATTTTAATGAATATTTTGATTCGGTATGTATGTTTATGGTATTGTTCGTAATGCGCATAAGTCCAGTTTTTCAAATTTTTATTACATATTTTTTTGCGTCTCATAGAGTCATTAAGTATATACCTGAACTACTATACTCGCTAAAACGACACTCAGTCCTAACTGCAAGACGCAAGAGTCTCGCAGGCTTAGTCTTGTTCTTGCTTAAATCTTGCACGGTCAGTCTTAGTCTTGGTCTTGCTAAAATTAGGCGGTCTTGGTCTTGGTCTTGGTCTTGCGAAAACGCAAAAACAAGACCAAGACTGCAAGACCAAGACCGATTTTGGGCAACACTAATTGACAGGTGTCTGGTATATCATTGTACCAACTTAATAATTCCTTATACTCTGATAAATGTTTCCTTTTGTTTCCTTTTTAAATGGCATTGTGGATACTGTGAAGTTTTTTATTGAATATCGTCAAAAATAATATAGCTATAATCTATTAGCTACGTTTAAAAAATATTTTGCAACCTTACGCAACATATTTGGATAATTTATATCAGATCAAACATAAATATTTAATAAAACATCTTTGGTGTATAGTGTTTCTGAACATTGTCCAGTGACTTTAAATCTAAATTGATTTTCATAAAAATTTCCATTTTAAATTAGGAAATAAAATTATGTAAAATTCATATTTTTTTTTTCATTTATTTACTGAATATTGTTATATTTTGTTAGGTGTATACGTGCGAATGAACCTAAATGAATTATTAATGCTTTAGTAAATGGAAATCACATTGGATGAAATATTCAGTGTTTACATAATTTTATGACAAGTTTGTCCAGCCGGTCCATACTCCGTATGTACCGTAAATATTCAATAAACATTCTAAATACAGGGTTGGATGGAAAGTTTTAGTTTATGTCTACAAATTATAGTATTGAATAGTTATGATACATTGATATAAGGTCAAATGCTCGAATAAATGAACTTTGATCAAATAAAAGGCAAATATCGAGCACAGTTTAATTATTCATCACAATGTTTTCTTCAACCTAATACTTTAAATAACATCAGATATTTCTCCTTCACTTATATTAACGGCATTTTTAATAAAATATCTAAACTTTTTTACTTCGACAATTGACAACATCAAAATTTTCTTCAAGTCACACAACACTTTAGGTTTCTTCTTAATCAACATTAAAGATAGGATGAAAACACTTGACAAAATTGGTATTTACAAATTAAAATGTGATGATTGTGATGCCTCTTACGTAGGTAGAACCATTAGAAAGTTATCCACTAGAGTTTTAGATCATTTGAAAAGACCGAACTCTTCAAGTTTTAGTCAACACTTCATCATTCAATCTTCGCTTATCCACTGCTGGACATAGATCTCCCTCATAATTTTCCATCTATTTCGATCTTGTGCCTCTTGCATCCAATTCCTATGACAACGTTTTAGATCGTCAGTCCAACGTGTTGGTGGACGACCTCTGCTTCGGTAGGCATCATCTCTTGGTCTCCATTCCAGTATCCGCTTTGTCCATCTATTATCTGTCATTCGAGCTACGTGACCTGCCCAGTTCCATTTCAGTGTTGCTACTCTCTCTACTGCATCAGCCACCCCAGTTCTTTGTCGTAGCTGACAATTTGGGATGTCTCGTAGTGAAATGCCCAACATAGCACGCTCCATCGCCCTTTAACACTTATTATCCAGTAAACACAATTTTAACACCGATTTGGTTCATCTATTTTACATGAAATTAGTAGAAATAAAAACTATCTGGAGTTGGATTTATTGGAAGATTTAAAGATTGAATGAGAAACAAATGGAAACCCTCACTGTCTTAATACTCAAATTAATTTAAATTGTACTAAATTTAAACCTATTTTTAAAAACTTTATTACAGCTTCACCTCGTAGGGGACCCAGCTCGGCTGTTTAGACTTTCTACACTGAGTATATCCATTAAGAATTTAATTTCATACTTTGATCAATATTACTATTTTATTCTTCAATAATTTACAAAACTAGCTTTCTCAGGTTCGATTGATCTATAGTTGGCGTTATTTACACTCTCCACAGCTTTTGTAATTAAGATATACCATCTCCTCAGTTGTATATTTTAGCTTCTCCCACTGTTAGTCAGTTGGTCTTAAGTAACGTTTTGATTTGGGTAGCCAGATATGGCGACAATTCCACCGATTGATTACCGGTATAAGCAATCCTCCACTTACATACCAACGGCTTCGGGCAGATGAGTTGGTAAGTTGCAGGGCACTCTTTTGTCCTGAGATAAAAAAATCTGTCTCGAAGGCGGATGAATCAAGGAATGGTCAACGGCGTAAGGATACAGAAGGCAACGGGAAACCACTGTATTAATGATATTTAAGATTCCCCAGTATAATCATGATGGAAAATGTCACATCAATCACTCATGTTACTGATCATGGACCTCGGAACGCAAGATCCGGCAGGAGAGGAAAACCACAGACAGACCATAGGGTCTCTCAGGTCGTGAACCAGTGAAATCCCTGTGTAAGTAATATCAATCACCTTAAGATATTAAGAATAGCGACGTGGAATGTAAGAAGCCTCTTTGAAGCAGGTAAATTAAATAACGTAGCCCTTGAAATGGAAAACCTTAAAATTGATGTCCTAGGTATAAGTGATGTACAGTGGCCAGGATCAGGAAAATGCACGAATAACAGTGGATCACTTTATTATTCAGGCACCATCAGTTCAACTCATCGTTACGGTGTCGCTGTCTTGGTATCAAAGAAAATCAGTAACTGTGTAACAAGCTTTACTCTCTTCTCTGATAGAATAATGACACTACAACTTCAGTCAAATAAACAAATTATAAATATTATACAAGTATATGCTCCTACGGCTGACAAAGATGATGATGAAATTGAAAGTTTCTATTACGATCTGGAACAAATTCTAAAATCAATGAAGAAACATCATACTACAGTAGTAATGGGCGATTTTAATGCCAAAATTGGACATGGATGTGTGGACGGTTATGTGGGTGACTATGGATTAGGAGAACGAAACGAACGAGGAGACCGTATGGTACAATTTTGTCAAGCGGAGGAGTTAGTAGTTGCTAACACTCTTTTCAAGTTACCTAACAGACGACTGTACACATGGAAATCTCCGAGTGACACCAAAGGTAGAGTAGTCAGAAACCAAATTGACTTTGTCCTTGTTAGTCAAAGATTCCGCAACTCTATACTCTCAGCTAAAACCTACCCAGGAGCAGATATAGGCTCGGATCACAATCCTGTAGTAGTCACATTAAGAATAAAACTAAAGATCATTAAAAAACACCTACAGAAACAAATTGACGTGAGAAGACTAAATGAACAACATATAAAAGAGAAAACGATAGTGAACATCAAAGAAAATTTACAAAATATAGAGAAACTGGATGGATGGAGAAATGATGAATGAGGATGAATGAGGATGAATGAGGATGAATGAGGAAATACTACAGTTGATGCGTGAAAGAAGGGTACACAAAACAAATAATCCGATAAGATACAAAGAAACAGATAAACTAATAAAAAAGAAAATAAGAGAAGCTAGAGAAAGATGGCTAAGTGAGCAATGCTAGGAGTTGGAACAATTGGAGCGAAAATATGACTTTTTTAATGTACACAAAAAGATTAAAGAAATGACAGGAAGGAGAAGAACAACACAGACAGGACAGATCAAAGATACAGATGGTATAATTATAACAGATTTCACAACAAAAAATGAACCGATGGACAGAATACATATCACAACTGTTTGATGACAAAGATAGACAAGAAATCTCAAACGAATATACAGATGATACAGGGCCTGATATAATCAGAGAAGAAATAGAATATGCAATCAAACAAGCAAAAAGTGGTAAGGCCCCCGGTCCTGATGAAATTCCCGTAGAACTGCTCAAACTTATGGACGATGAATCTATTAAAATACTCCTAGATCTATTTAACACAATATATAGAACTGGAATAATACCTAGGGAATGGCTCCGTTCGACCTTTATACTACTGCCAAAAAAGGCAAATACAAAGGAATGCAACGAATATCGTACGATAGCTTTGATGAGTCATGCTCTAAAACTGTTCTTAAAAATAATCCATAATAGGATCTATAGGAAATTAGACGTAGACATCAGTAACACTCAGATGGGATTCAGAAAAGGGCTGGGTACAAGGGAGGCTCTGTTTGCAATGAACGTTCTCTCACAGAGATGCTTAGACATGAACCAAGAAATTTACGCCTGCTTTATTGATTTCGAAAAGGCCTTTGACAAAGTACAACATGAACCACTAAGACAAGTTCTAATAAAGAAAAATATAGACAGCCGAGATATTCGAATTATATGCAATCTATATTGGAATCAAACAGCAAATGTCAAGGTTGAGGGCAGACTAACAGAAGAAATTCAAATCCGTCGAGGAGTCCGGCAGGGATGTATCTTATCGCCACTTTTATTTAATCTGTATAGTGAAGCTATCTGTGAACAAGCACTCGAGGAAGAAGATCTTGGTCTGATAATAAATGGTGAGACGATCAACAATATAAGGTATGCTGACGATACAGTTCTCCTAACGGGAACGCTAGTAGAACTACAACATCTCGTTCAAAGTCTCAATATATACTGTAACAGTTACGGCTTGAAAATTAATTTGAAAAAAACTAAATTTATGGTAATCACGAAATCAAAGAACATCAGAGCTAATCTTGTAATAGACAATACAACGATTGAGCGTGTGCCCTGTTATAAATATCTAGGAGCTTGGATCACAGACGATACTGATCAAACAAAAGAGATTAGATGTAGAATAGAAATCGCTAGATCAGTCTTTAATAGAATGCGCAAACTCTTTTGCAATCGTGATATCAATATAAAGTTACGAATACGAATGCTGCGGTGTTATGTCTTTTCTACCCTGTTATATGGAGTTGAGGCTTGGACACTAAAACAGTTGACCATAAAAAACATCGAAGCTTTCGAGATGTGGTGCTATAGGCGCATTCTCAGAATATCATGGATGGACCGCGTCACTAACACGCAAGTACTCCAAACTTTAGACAAAAGATGCGAAATT
The DNA here is from genome assembly GCA_918026665.1 of Diabrotica balteata. NCBI lineage: Eukaryota > Metazoa > Arthropoda > Insecta > Coleoptera > Chrysomelidae > Diabrotica > Diabrotica balteata. Next base: position 137,520,335 of record OU898277.1, read on the forward strand.
CTAAATGAGATAAAAACTAGAAAGATGGAATACTTGGGGCACATTGTGAGAGGTGAAAAGTACGAACTTTTAAGAAACATCATGCAGGGCAAAATTAAGGGCAAAAGAAGTGTGGGAAGAAGAAAAATATCGTGGCTTCGTAATCTACGTGAATGGTTCGGGTGTAGTTCGATTGAACTTTTTAGGCGCGCTGCTAAAAAGTCGCAGTGGCCATGATTATTTCCAATTTTCGCTAGGAGTGGCACGAGAAGAAGAAGAACGTTTTGATATATGAATTTTATAGTTCTCCCATTGACTGTGGGTTCTACTGAACTACTTGGAATATACCCCATTTATATACTTTGCTTTTAATTTTGATTTTTAATTTTTAGTATTTTAATTACATAGTCAGATTTCTTCTTTTCTACAGTACTGATAGTGCTTGGTAGACCATTTTATTGTAGTCAACTACCCACTGTCTAATATATTGTTTAGTCTATTTCTTGCATTCATACTTTACGTCGACTTCAGTTGCTCTCAAACTAACACCCTAATTATTATGACAGGTTTGAGTGTGAGATCTGGATTATACAATCTACTTAAAAAATTCTATATAATTTTATATTTCATCAGTTGACTTCCTATAGTAGTGTCAGTTGGACCTTTGGTCAATGCTTAGTTTCATAGAATTTTGAAATGTGCAGATCACATATCTATGATTGTGACTGCCCATCCAAGCTGTCATATGTCACATGTCACCTCAACATTTCCGTTAGACCGGGAGCCATTCTGTCTCCGGCTTCTGTACACAATGTAGCTTCGCCTATTTTTAAAAATTTTAAAGTGTTTGTTTGTCCTTGTGTAGTGTATGTAATGTACCATTTTATGTTTATAACATTTTATTTTTGTCGGATAGGCCACAATTGACGAAGTAAGTCTAAAACGTTAATCACATAAAAACTTTTATCAACCATCAACCGAAGTTAATTAATTTCTTCAGTTAAAAAAACGTTTCTTGGCTTATTTCAGATGCCCCTGAAGATGATGTAGGGATCGAAAGTACTTGGGCAAGATTAAATTAATTAAACTGTGTTCGATATTTGCCTTTTTTTATCTTAGTTAGGTTAGTTAAAAAATGTAAATTTTACAGGTATTTTACCATACTGAACTGTTTGATAGTGAATAAGGTGACCTGCAAATTCAAAGCTTTTTAGTGGAAGATATTGAACGATGGTAGGAATCACTAAATTCAACATGCATCTACAGTTAATTTTTAAAAATAATATCTTTTTCACCCCTTACGACTTTATCAGTCTGTCCCAAGGATTCTGGGGGGACAAAAAACTGACTATACGGAAACCCAAAAAACCCATAACTCTCTACGTTAGTACATACAATGCCAGAAGTCTTCTGTCCGAGGAAAGATTCACTGAAATGGAAACTGAAATGAATAAAATAAAATGGGATGTCATAGGTATTAGCGAAGTTAGAATGAGAAGTGAAACTTTGAAAACACTCAAATCAGGGCATAATATTCTATCAGATTGGTCCTGAAACTACATCAGTTGGAGGCATCGGTTTCTTTGTCCATAAAAATTACGCGAAAAAGATCATAAACATCAAAAGTATATCATCTATAGTGGCATATCTTATTCTGAAGCTGAACATCATCATCATCATCATTAGCCATTTTGCGTCCACTGCTGAACATAGGCCTCCCGTAAATAATTCCATTGCATCCGATCTTGAGCAACTTGAATCCAGTTAGACTGGATGCGCTTTAAATCGTCCGACCACCTTGTTGGAGGACGTCCTCGACTACGATAAGCATCGTGTCTAGGCCTCCACTCTAAAATTTTCTTTGTCCATCTTCCATCTCTGACCCTAGCAACATGTCCTGCCCAGTTCCATTTCAGGGTTGTAATTCTTTCAACTGCGTCCGTCACACCAGTTTTTCTCCTTACTATCTGACTCGAAACTCTGTCCCTGAGTGATACGCCCAACATTGACCTCTCCATCGCTCTCTGTGCCACTTGTATCTTATTAATTACTTTTCTGGTAAGTGACAATGTACACTGAAGCTGAACAGTAGGTATCAACTCAAAATTATCCAAGTATACGCTCCAACAACAGACTATACTTCTTCTTCTTCTAGTTCCTATCCGTTTCGGATGTTGGAAATCATATTGGCAATCATAACCTTGCTCGCTGCGGCTCGAAACAGCTCCGTTGAGGTTTTCTTAAACCATGTTCTTAAATTCCGCAGCCATGATATTCTCCTTCTACCGGGTCCTCGCTTACCTTTGACTTTACCTTGCAATATAGACTGTAGCAGGGAGTAACGGTGCTGATTTCTCATAACGTGTCCCAGATATTGCAATTTTATGCGTTTGATCGTAAACACAATCTCTGGTTCCTTCTTCATTTTTCCTAGAACTTCCTTGTTCGTGATCCTTGCTGTCCATGATATTCTCAGCATTCTTCTATAAAGCCACATCTCAAATGCTTCAAGTTTTTTAATAGTGGCGTCTGTAAGCGTCCATGCCTCCGCCCCGTACAACAACACAGAGAAAACATAGCATCTCAAATGTCTCATTTTTGTATCAAGGGATATGTTGTGACTTTTGAAGATGGCGCTCATTTTGTTAAAGACCGTTCTTGCCTTTCCTATGCGGCACTTTATTTCCTGTAAATTGCTCCACTGTTCGTTAATAATAGTTCCCAGGTAACAATACTGTTTTACTCGCTCTATCTGCGTCCCATTAATGTATATATGAGCCCCATTTATATTCTCCTTGCTGATAATCATTTGTTTCGTTTTGTGGGTATTAATGTTTAGTCCGTACTGTTGACTGTACTCGTTTATTCTGTCCATTAGCCTCTGAAGTCCCTCTAAACTATCTGCTATCACCATGGTGTCGTCGGCATATCTAACATTGTTTACTCTTTCACCATTTAGAAGGATGCCTTCGTCTATTCCGTAGAGAGCCTCGTTAAAAATTTTCTCTGAGTACATATTAAATATCAACGGCGATAGGATACATCCCTGTCTAACTCCACGTAGTATTTTTATGTGATCTGTTTCTTCTCTGTTAATTTTCATGTATGCGGTCTGATTCCAGTAGAGTTCTGAAATTATTCTGAGGTCTTTGTCATCCAGGTCTGCCTCTTTTAAAATTTTTATCATCTTTTGATGTTGAACTCTGTCAAATGCCTTTTCGTAGTCGATCAAGCACGCGTATACGTCGCAGTTAACGTCCCTACATCTTTGAATCAGTACCTGTACTCCAAAAAGTGCCTCTCTGGTACCCACTGCGTTAATGAAGCCGAACTGTCTGTTCGATATTTGTTCCTCGCACTTTTTATAAATTCTTCCATGGATGACTCTAAGAAACAGTTTCAACATGTGGCTCATTAGGCTGATTGTTCGATATTCTTCGCACTTTTTAGCCCCCTGTTTTTTAGGTATCGCTATGAATTCTGATTCTAGCCATTTATCAGGGATGATTCCTGTATTGTAAATTTTATTGAAGACAGCCGTGATCCAAATTATTCCTTCTTCCTCCAAGAGTTTTAAAAATTCAGCTTCGATATTATCAGGCCCTACAGCTTTCCTGCTTTTCATCCGTTTTATTGCTTCTTCTACCTCGGATTTAAGTATGTCCGGGCCCGTCATCCTCTCTGAAAATGGATGCCTATAATCCATTCTTTGATCTTGAAAAAGTGTCTCCAAATATATTCTCCATCTGTCTTTCATCTCTTGGGTGTCAATGATTAATTTTCCATTGGTGTCTATGAGTTTCATTTGTGTTCGCTTTTTAAAAGTACCCGTTATTTCTTTTACCTTTTTGTGTACATTAAAATTGTCATGCTTGGCTTGTAGTCTTTCTATTTCTTTACATTTCTCTACAGCTTCTTTTTCTTTAGCTTCTCTTATTTTTCTTCTAATGTAAGCCTGCATTTTTTTTGTACTCACCTTCTGCGTTCCATTAAATGAAGGATTTCTGGAGTCATCCAAGATTTCTTCTTTGTTTCTTGGTTTGGTTTTATCAGATCTTGTTTAGTTTTCTTAATTATTTCTTCGAATTGATTGATTTCTCGTTGGATGTTATTTTCTTCTTTTAGTTGTTTAACTTGGTTGTTAATATATTCCCCCACTTGCTTTTTAACTATCGGATGTTGCAGGGCTATCATGTCGTAGTTAGGTCTAGACTTTTTCTTTATTGTCTTCAGTCTCACATCCATGACTCCCACTAAAGGTATGTGGTCAGATTCAATGTCCGCTCCTGGATAGGTTTTGACAGATTTAAAACTGTTTCTGAATCTTCTATTTACCAATATATAATCTATCTGGTTTCTAATTACGTTATGGGGTTTATCTGCTGGTGCCTTCCATGTATACAATCTTCTCGGTGGTAGTTTATAAAACGTGTTCAGAACCACTAGCTTGTTATCTTCTGCGAATATTTCTAGTCTGTCACCTCTTTCGTTTCTTTGTCCTAACCCAAAAGGTCCGATTAGAGACGTTTGCCGTTCGGCCCCAAGTTTTGCATTGAAATCCCCCATTATGATGCTGACCTCATGTTTAGGTATTCGTTCTAATATATCCTCTATGCTTTGGTAGAGAGTCTCTATTTCCTCGTCGTCTTTATCTGCAGTGGGAGCGTATATTTGTATTATGTTTACATTCACTGGATTGGCTCTTATTTGCAGTAGTATTACTCTGTTGGACACTGGGACAAAATTTAAAATACATCTACTAATTTTTCTTGTTATTATCACACCAACTCCATGCTCTAGCTTTCCATCTAGTGACCCTGAGTAGCATATTCTGTGATCTTTTTTGTCAATGCTTCCTGTTCCGGGCCATCTCATCTCACTTATTCCCAGTATGTCAATGGTCATTCTTTCCATTTCCTGAATGGCATTGTCTATTTTTCCACTCCTTGCCATAGTTTTCACATTCCATGTACAAATTTTTAAAAATTTTGGTTTTGCTGCTTTTTCTTTTTTATAGGTACTCATAACTGTCTCCCCCCGGAGATCCGATTGGGGAACTTACTCCGGAATCGTATTTAGTTGTGAGCATTACCATATATGATTTTATACTAGGACTATTCAATGGAATCTTTAATGTAGTGGTTGTCCTCGGCCTTCTACATCCTTATGCCGTTGACCTCTACTGAGGTTTCTTCGCCTTTAGGGCTAGTTTCCCAACCCCTGGACAAAAGAGTGCCCTGTCACTTACCAGCTCATCCGCCCGAAGCCGTTGGCCAGTAAGTGGGGGATTGCTTATACCGGCTATCCTTTGGTGAAATAGGTAGGGGGATATAGGGAAGGAATTTGGTGTTTGGGTAGGATAATATTGAGGTTTGGACCTGGTTTCCTCTGATTAGAGAATAGAGGAAAACCAAGAGCTCGCGTGGGCAGGGACGCTACCTCCCTGAAGTAAGTCTACCCTCTATCGGGATCATAGAGGGGTACCTACCCGCTACCATTACAGACTATACAGACGAAGAAATTGAAATGTTTTATGACGATGTATCCACTGCGCTTGATAATTCTCGAACTCAATTCACAATTTTATGTGGCGATTTCAACGCAAAAATAGGGGTAAAAGAAGCAGATCTAGAAACATCTTTAAGACAATTCGGTTTCCCAGGAAGAAATGATCGAGGAGAAAAGCTACTAGGATTCCTACTCCAGAATAACTAATTCAACATGAATAGCTTCTTTCACAAAAAGATGCACAGAAGATGGACTTGGGAAAGTCCAAACGGTAAAACAAGGAACGAAATCGACTACATCATAAGTGATCAAAAACAAATAATTAACGATGTAACATTACGCAACAAGTTCACCACAAACAGCGACCACAGGATGATACGAGCGAAAGTTCAAATCAATATAAAAAGAGAAAGGAATATAATGATTAAAAATAAATTTCATGGTATCTGGACACCCCCATTAGATATCAACCAATATCAGACACATATCAATAATAAGCTTCTATTGCAGGAAATCTCCGCTAACGATATTAACGACTTGAATAACTGCATCATAAACGCCTTACAAGAAAGTCACCGAGTGCACTGTCCTAAAAGAAAATCAGATAGTAAAATAAGTCCATATACTGAAACACTATTGGATCAAAGAAGACAAATGAGAAGCGATAAGAATGTAGATAGCAACACTTTAAGAAAAATGAACAAAACTGTTTCGAAAGCAATTAGGAGAGATTTAAGGAAATTTAATACCGATTATATTAAACGCACATAAGGAAAAACAGCCTAAAAGTTCTACGTAGAAAGCTAACGAATGGGAAATGCGAAATTCATAAATTAAGAAACAAGCAAAATGAAATAATATCACGTAGAGACGAGTTAATACAGGTCGTCGAAGAGTTTTACGAGGACTTATATAGAAGTAGACGAGAAGATAAAACAGGAATACAAACAGCCATTTCAAAGAAGATCAAGAATCAAGGTTCCGAACTAATGCCAGAGATAAAGCTAGATGAGATTCGACAAGCATTAAGAAAAATGAAAAATAACAAAGCCCCAGGAGAGGATGGAATCGTAATAGAAGCTATCGTAAATGGAGGAGATATGCTATTAAATAAATTAAGGAAACTATTCAATCTATGTTTGCAGCAAAGAGAGGTGCCCAAAGAGTGGAACAATGCTACAACCATCCTTTTGCATAAAAAAGGAGATAGAACGGACCTAGAAAATTATAGACCTATTAGCCTGTTGAACCACATATACAAGCTCTTCACTAGGGTAGTGACATCAAGATTGGAGAAAAAATTAGATTTCTACCAACCGAGAGAGCAGGCAGGATTCCGCTCAAATTATGGTACCAATGATCACCTCCACACAGTAAAGACACTCATTGAAAAATCTATAGAATATAACAAACCTCTTGTTCTCACTTTCATAGATTTTCATAAAGCGTTCGACACGATCGAATTAGACAGCCTTATAGAAGCAATGAATGACAGCAGGATTGACCATAGGTATAGTGAGCTTATTTATAATATTTACAAAAATGCCACTATGACTGTTAAAATAGACAATAAAACCCGACCAATAAAAATAAATCGTGGAATAAGGCAAGGAGATACATTGTCGCCGAAATTATTCATAACGGCATTAGAATATGCCTTTAAGATGATCAATTGGGACCACAGAGGAGTAACGATAGACGGCGAAAAGCTTAACCATCTCCGTTTCGCAGATGACATTGTCCTTATCACAGATAATTTAGGAGAAGCTACAGATATGTTAAACGAATTGGATTTTGCATGTTCGAAGGTGGGCCTGAGAATGAACTTGACCAAAACTAAGTTTATGACAAATTTGGTCCCCAATAACCATTTGACTATTCAAGACAAAGTGGTAGAACTGGTGGAGAAATATACGTATTTGGGTCATGAAATAAGAATCAGCAGGGATAACCAAACATGTGAGATCCAAAGACGAATTACTTTAACATGGGCAGCCTTTGGAAAACTGCGAGACACACTTAGGGCCAACATACCAATCAGCCTCAAAAGAAAAGTGTTTGACCAATGCGTATTACCGGTCATGACCTATGGGGCGGAAACTATGACTTTAACCAAGACCACGGCTTCGAAACTGAGAGTGGCACAGAGACGAATGGAACGGTCTATGCTGGGAGTGACGTTGAGGGACCGAATAAGAAACGAAGATCTGCGAAGAAGGACGAGTATTACTGATGTTGTGGAACGCATAGCGGAACTAAAATGGAACTGGGCAGGCCATGTAGCGAGAATGCACGATTCACGATGGACGAGCAAAATTACAAATTGGAGGCCAAGAGCAGACAAACGCAGTAGAGGAAGACCACCTACACGTTGGGCCGACGACATCAGGCGTATCACTAAAAATTGGCAACAAAGAGCACAAAATCGTGAGGAATGGAGGAGTTTAAGGGAGGCCTATGTCCAGCAGTGGACGTGATAAATAGAGGCTGGATGATGATGATGATGACCCTTTACGTAGATAAAATACGTTAAAATAAAAGTAAAAAATTCCATTTTATTTTAATCTAAGTAAGTGAATTCGTATATAAAATTAATGGTCTCTGAACTTACTCGTTATTAGATTTAGTTTGAAGGTGTGACTTCTATATATTTTATTGGACTTACTGTTTGTACACAATTTAAGCATCTCTTTGGTTGTAATTAAGCTCTAAAGTACTCGTAATTTAGTACAACTTATTAGAAATTTGTTGGAAACAAGTTATTATTGTTTACCTCTGCATCTGAACATATATTTAGGTTATGTTGTCCGAGGAAACTAATAGATGAGTGACCCTACTTATTATGATCATTGGTTGCCTATGTGTTTTATTTTTGGAAAGATAATATGTACCAGTAAATGTAACTTCTATGTCCGATTTCCTGTTTATACATTTTTATTTTTCTGAATATATGTCATTTCCACAAATAAACGTTTCTTTAAATTCTTTCCTTTTGTAAAACGCTTGCTTTAGAGAAATTAAAGTCATGCTTGAGATTTATTGCATGATCTATTAATGCACCAAATTTTGATTTCTTTGTATTGATTTCACTTCTGTGTGACAATGTGAGCAATGTTCTAGAAGTTTCCCCTACATATATTTTATCACAATTTAAGCACGGAATTTCATACACACCCCTTAAAATTTTATTTTGTGTCAAGGGATCCTTAGTTTTAGTGCATGAGCTGGAGATGATTCAAAAGTCGTTTGTAATCCTTTTATTGGTCTATTTATTGTTATATTGTTTCTTCTTGTCTCTGAGAGTGTTGTCTCCCTAGGAAGTTGGCAGTCATAATAACTATTTTTATTTTAGAACTTGCTGCTCTAAACAAATCAATCGATCTGCATTGATACCAATCACGTAGATTCTTTAACCATGAGTTCTGCCTTCGGCCAACAGATCTTCTTCCTTGAATCTTTCCTGTATTATGAGTCTCAAAATTTCATATTTTGGTCCCCTCATCACGTGGCCTAGGTATTCAGTTTTCTGGTTTGTATAGTGGTGATTAGTTCTGTTTCTTTACCAACCCTCTCCAGTACTTCTTTATTTGTAATTCTATCAGTCCATGATATTTTCAATACTCTGCGGTATAACCAGAGTTCGAAGGCCTCGATTCTTTTTAAATTACATTTTTTTAATGTACAAGTCTCAGCTCCATATAATAATATTGAAAATATATAACAGCGAATGGTACGTAGTTGATCTCCAAATTTAGATTTTTGCACGTTAGGAGTGGCTTCATTCGTATAAATGCTGATCTGGCAATCTCTATTCGCCTGTTTATTTCTACAGTATGATCATTGGTTTCATTGATCAAAGTTCCCAAGTACTGATATTTTTCTACTTGTTCTATCACGTTACCATTGATTGTCAATAGGTGATGTATATTTTGTGGTCTTTTTGTAATTAGCATTTACTTCGTTTTTTTAGCGTTTATAGTAATTCCCATCTCAGCACTATTCATACTCAAGCTTTCGATAAAATGTTGTAGATCCTCTATAATCATTGCTATGATCACAATGTCGTCTGGATATTTCAAGTGGTTAATTAATTTTCCGTTAACGGTGACTCCCCCTTCGATATTATTGAGCGTGTTTTGTAAAATTTCTTCAGAATATAAGTTAAACAAAAGTGGCGATAAAACACATCCCTGTTTAACTCCTCTACAGATCCTCATTTCTTCTGAGTGTTGCCCATCAACTTGAACTATGGCACTTTGGTTCCAATATAATGTTTGCACTATATTTATCATTTTACTGTCAATGTGCTTGTTCATAAGTATTGATATTAGTTTTTCATGCCTTACTTTATCAAAAGCTTTTTCGTAGTCAACGAACCACAAGTGTAGATCAACATTTACATCCCGACATCGCTGAATCAATATGTTGATTTCAAATAGTTCTTCTCGAGTACCCATTCCATTTCGGAACCCGAACTGCTTACTTACTTACCCCGTGGCGTTACAACCCTTCGTGGGTTTTAGCCGACTCGACAACATGCCACTGTTTTCTGTCTTGAGCAACCTCCATCTAATTCTCCACGCCCATAGTGCTTAGGTCTCCTGCTATATTATCTCGCCACCGGAGACGAGGGCGTCCTAGTGGTCTCCTTCCAGTTGGGACTTCCTCCCACACCAGTCTTACTGTTCGTTCGTCAGAATGTCTTCTGAGGTGTCCTGCCCATTGGAGTCTTCTGGGCTTTATTTATTTTAACCCGAACTGCGTCTCGCTAATATCCTCCTCTAGCCTTTCGTATATTCTCTTATGTATTACTTTTAGCAGAACTTTTAAAGTATTACTCATGAGGCTCAGTGTTCGATAATCAGAGCGCTCTTTTGCTGCTTGTTTTTTAGGGATGGTTATAAATGCTGAGTTCAGCCACTCTTGTGGTATTATTCCCGTATCGTACACCGTGTTGAATAAATCTGCCAATACTTCCAAGTTATCCTCTTCCGCTAGTTTTAACAGCACTATAGTAACAATAGTAAAAACTGAAGTTCTCCATTCAGCAATACAGGATAGTTTGAACTATGTTCTTCCAACCATTAATTAATAGAGTACCGGCATGTAAGTAATGTTTTGTTTATTGACTAATTTATTACAATTCAATAGACTATTTTTATACCAATTTGTGGGTCTTACTTTGTCTGCTTAAACAGTTTATTCATTTTGGAAAACCACAGACATGTAATATTGGCATAATTACTGTAATTTATATCATTTATCTTTGTTTATCTTTATAAGACAACACCCTAATATGGGTTTTATTATTTCAGCATTTAATTAACTTTGTATCGACAGACCTGAAGATGCTTTGCATATTGTAGAAAGCGAAACCGGTCGTCTAGATAGTTAAATTAAACTGATTGTGAGTAAGTCTTATTTATTATTTCTTTTATAGTTATAATAGAAAAAATAGTTATAATCCATTTATCTTCCAAAATTTTTAAGTTCTTCTATGACTCGTATATTTTTTAGTCCAATGTCTTTAACACTTGAAGCTATTGTGGGTTTTCGTGTTTAACTAAAAAATCAGTAAAATGGCATCTAATATCGTAAATATATTTGGTTATAACAACTTGTATTCTTATATCGATGTTTATGTAAAAGTCGCAAGGCGATAACGTTCATAGTGGAAGCGATTGTACGTCATTACGACGTCGTAAGCTTGCTACAGAATGGTGGATGCGCTCACGCAATTTAACCATTGAGCTCAAGGCTCAGGTCAGCGGCGCACTTTTTAAAATCAGCTTAACATAAAATTGCCACGATAGTTAAATCATTTGTACTAATATACTTTCTTATATGAGATATGGTACCAATAACGCACATTGGAAAGTTGTTTTATGGTTTCTGTACATTAAAAAAAATGTTTGCATATGCTCATTAGGCCACAAATAGACATACAGCAGGCTGCATACGCCCGAGTGCCGCCGTTTAGCCGCCCTTGATATATATTTTACACTTTCATACAGTTAATAGATCGGTCTACATGAAGTGTATGTTTTTAAGTTTTAGTGATGTACTCCTAGAAATAGATTAAGACCGAATACAACAATCCTATTTCTATTAAATGGCTATTACAAAACTTACCTAACGAATTAAGTCCGTAGTGGGCTTGGTATACTGTACTAGAACTACTTATTGGTAGAGCAGGACTAAGTCCTGAACTTTGGTTTAGTTGACCTAATGACTGTCCAAACCCACCCATTGAACTTTGGCTTAGCTGACCCAATCCTGAAATAAAAATATTATATAAAAATTTGCAAAAATATTATTACTGTTTTGTAAAATTGTTATTATACAAGTTTCCCATATGATGCCGACTTAATTAAACACATGTGTATATTATTAGTTTAAAATGTTCTTTTATTCGTAGATTAAATAGTGCGAAGTTTAGAAATAAGAAACAACATCAATCTTACCCGTTGCCATACCAGCAACTCCCCATCTTGATTCCGATGTACTAAACATGCTTGACCCACATAGACCATCACCCATTGCACCAAAAGGGGGAAGACCATGAGAAGGTAGGAGAGCACCAGGAGTGCGAAAAACGTTCGTGGTCTTCTTCCTTTTCTTCCATTTGGCTCGTCGGTTTTGAAACCAAACCTGCAAAGGATACATAAAATTTAATTCGATTTAAAAATAGAAATAATATAATAGTATACTCTGACAAGAAAACATGGAGGGTGCTTTATTTTTAAAAACCCATTTTAAAACTGCCACTTGGAATCTTATACAATTCCAATGGGGTGGTTATTTTATATTTTTTTAAACTGAATAATTTTAAACGAATTTATTCTGTTCGTGCCGTTATTGTTTAGTAAAATAATTCGTGTTATCTCAAAACTGTTATCAAGAAAATATAAAACCTAACGGCGATGATTATATTACTATCAAAATTATACATATCATTTTCATTTGAAAATTAAATGGTCTGGATAATATCTAAATGGTCTCTGAAGTGAGAATTGCATTGCTTGCAGTGTTTATCGTTGTTGTTGTGGTATCGGATGTTAAATTTGTGTTAGATTGCTGTGTCTTAATAGTTTTCGTACTCATTTTGTTAATTAGATTTTTATTGTGAATTAAGACAAACTATTAGGCCAAAAAAGACGATTTACCGTATATTTTATCATTTTTTCGTGGAATAAAAATGGATATAACCAGTGGTGTAAGTTCACGACATCCACATCATACACCCGTTTTATAAGAAGAAAAACAAATTATCTGCAACGAAAAACAAAGGTTTATATATATATATATATATATATATATATATATATATATATATATATATATATATATATATATGTATAAACAACACAGTTCATTAGGGTTGCAGTCAGAATATTGGCCGGGATGTTAAAAATATTATGTTTATAAATATTATGTTACATATAATATGTTAAAATAATTGTATATTTTAATGTGTATTATAAATGTTGAGTGTCAATGCTTATATAAATAATCTCAACGACTAGTAAGTTATACTGAAGAATTGTGATATTTTTTAAATATTTACATATTTGTCTTATTACAGTGTCTTGAAAAAGGAATAAAACCATTCCGAAAGCTCGACAAAAAGTCAAAAGAGTGTTTTTTTAACATCCCGATTTCATAAGAAAAATGTTGTTTGCAGATGAGTCTTTCTTTTCTTTTACTGGCTATCACAATCCATCCATTACCGTAGAGTACTCTACAGAAAATAGGCACATATGTGTTCCTTACAAAACACAATACCGTCAAATAGTCAACGTCTGGGTTAGTATATTAGGTGACAACGTAATTGGCCCTTTTTTTATTGTGGGCACTTTGCGTCGTCTTAAATACCCAGACCTCCTAAGAAATCACAAACTTCATCAGTTTGAGCATTACCCATTAATATGGATTAAATTTGGTTGCAGCAAAGATGACTATTAAGCTCACAATGCAAGGCGTTTAAAGCTAAAGCTTAAATGCAAGATTTTAAAAATTACGTTTCCAGATAGGGTTATTAGTAATACAATAGGCACCATAAAAACGCCACCTCGCTCTCCTCATCTTGCACCTTTGGACTTTTTTGCATGGGGTTATTTAAAGCAACCAATTTACCGACATGAGCATAAACGTGCCGGAAATTTAGACAAATTACGTCGCAAAATCATTCAGGATTTTCAAAGCATCCCGAAAAAACCGAAATGTTGTCGAACACTCGAAGGAAATTCTACAATAGATTGCGCTACTGCTTGGCTGAACGTGGTGGACCTTTGAAAAATTAAATTTAAAATAGTTTTAATTAAAATATGCCTTTGTTTGTATGGTTAATGGCAACCAGGAACAAATTACGAATATTGATATTGGCTAGCTATTATGATTTGTACAACATTTTTGTTAATTTATTGTTTTTGCACAAAATGAATTTCTATTAAACCATAAAGATAAGATAAAATAGATAAAACGAAAAAGATTTGTTATTCAATTTAGATTTCATAAAATGAATCAAGTCAGCTGACAGGGAACGCGTACTATCCCCCACGATTATTGGTCGTCGTCGTCAGGAGGGAGACAGATGAATCCTGGGAGACAGCCGGAAAGTGGTATGACGGCGGGAGTGTTGCCAGGACGAACCCGATGTGAAGGAGTGAAAATGGAAACGGGCGAGGCCGTTCGATAATGCTACTTTTAGCTTCATAATATTACGCTTTTATTCGCTTCGTTTAAAAGCGGACGAATTTATAAAAGTATATTGATATTCCTTTACATCCGATATTTTGGAAGGTATTGAAATGAATTTTAAAGCATAAAAAGTGAATGTCTTCTTTAAGAAATTACATAAACTGTCGATTACACTTCTAGAGTATTGTAACAAGAAAGTTGTGATTGTATAAACGGGTAAATGGTTAGCGATTAATATTTAACAAACTCTAATATGCAAAATATTTTAAATCTATATTTATGCACTAAAATGTGGCCCTGAAATGTGGCCATTGTATGTTTTTTTTAAGTTTTGTTTTGCTTCGAATATTGTACAGTAAATATCTAAATATAATTAGAAAAAAAACAGAAATAAAAATAATGACAAAATATAATATACCACCTACTTCTAAATGTGTCTGTCTTCTACAGATGTTGGCGACCACATTGACCCATCTTATTCTATTTACAATCAACTGTTGAAGTCGGTATTTATATTATTACTCATGATGTGGCCGAAGTAAATTAATTTTCTGTTTTTTATGCTGTTAGTAATTTCTTTGTCTTTTCTTAGCCTCTGGAGAATAGTTATGTTACTTGTGTGGTGTATATACGAGTCTCAACATACGTCGGTAGCACCACATTTCAAATGCCTCCAATCGTTTTATGACATCTTCTGCATGGCTCGACATGCAGACAAAACAAAACAAAAATAAAAGCGCAGCGTAACTTTTATAAGTTTTAATGCATCGAACAATATTTTTTTATTTTACAATATACTCGCATCAACCTCTGAGGTTATTAGCGTCATACATATATACGTAGATATGTGCGTAAGATAATTTATTTACAAATTTTAGATTTTGTTAAATATATTGATATCTTTAAGGAATTTTACCAAATGTCTAATTTTACAGTTTTCTCCTAAGATTTCACTTGTGATCCGATGATATGGTTCTTCTGTCTCTGCAACTGGTATCTTGAGCACTCTACAAGTACATGCTTAACATTTAGTGGGATATTACAGTTTTCACATAAATTGGGATTATTGTGAACAATTATGTGACCGTGGGTAAGTCGGGTATGTCCTAGACGAAGACGAGTAATAATGACTTGGTGAGTTCTGTTGGAATTCGAGATTTCCACGGTTTTACAAACGTTTTCACTTCGCGAAGTTTTGAAGTTGAACTGTCCCACTGGTTTTGCTACAGATTTTCGACTTTCACTTTAATAAATGATTTTAAATCGTTAAAAAATATACTGTTTCACTGTTCCTGGCTTTTTAAGCTGTACGATCCGCTTTTCATTTTCTTGAAGGCCAATGTGTGAAGGAACCCATAGAATTACAGTAGATATTGTTTTGAATGGTAGCCAGTTCTTTTTTGATTAGGGGACCAATTGGATGCTTCGTGTACAGTTGGTTAATGATATTGATGGAACTGAGGGAATCGGTAATTATAAGAGCATTGGATATATTACTGGAGTTAATATGAACGAGAGCTTGATAGATGGCGTATAGCTCGCCAGTATGTATACAGCTTAAAGATGGTAGTTTATACTCAAGTGTAATATTTGGAGTAATGACAGCTGCCCCAACTCCAGTAGATGTTTTAGAAGCGTCTGTGTATATATGATAGGATTTAGAAAATTTTGTTAGTTTGTTGATAAAAGTATTTTTTATTAAGGAGTGTGGAGTATCGTTCTTTCTGAATTTTTTTAAGGATGTATCGGATTGAGAAATGCTTAATGTCCAAGGAGGAGGAATTTCTATAAAGTTGGAATAGTAGGCGAATTTGTAAAGTTCTAAGGTTTGCCTAACTCTTTCGTAGAATGGCGGTTTTATGTTTCTATTTTCAGTATATAGGTTTTTAAAACGATCAGTAAATATGTTACTTCTAGATGGATTGTTTGGATTAGAATTAGCAGCAAATGCGTATGTGAGAGATAAGTGCATCCTTCTATATTTAAGTGATGGCTCTCCAGTTTCTGCTCGTAAACTCTCTATTGGGCTGGTCCGAAATGCTCCTGTAGCTATTCTTAATGCCGTATTTTGAATTACGTCAAGGTGGTGTAATAAGTATTCTTTAGCAGATGCATATACTATGGAACCGTAATCTATTTTAGATCTAATTAGGGTTTTATAAACATGGATTAAGCAGTTATAGTCAGCTCCATAGTTTTTATTAGATAGAGTTTTCATAAGATTAATTCCATTTTGGCATGTTTTTTTATTTGTAGAATGTGTTTTTTTCAAGTGAGTTTCGTATCAAAAATCATCCCTAAGAACCTAATGTCATCGGCATAATTCAGGATTTGATTACATAATTTTAGTTGCGGTTTAATCGGATCACGTTTCTTTGAAAATAACAAACACTTTGATTTGCTAAGTGAAAACTGCAATCCTGTTTTCTTCGACCAGTTTTCGAGTCCATGAAGTGAGGTTTGTAAGTCACGCTGTACTGATGAGATGTTTTTTTTTGAAGATACTAATACCAGGTCATCTGCATATAATCAGACCCCTGAGAGGTGCCATTAGCTTGACGTCTTGTTGAATATGTGCAGTGGTTGACTCTTACTTGAAAATTGCGTTGTTTATTAAAATTTGAAATAAAATTAATGATATTACCTCTAATATTCCAAGTGTGTAATGATCTGATAATATCGTAACGCCATGCTGTGTCAAATGCTTTTGTAATATCTATGAATACTGCAATAGTTTCCTGCTTGTTCGCGAAATTTTCAAGAATATCAGATTCTAAATTTATGAAGTTATCAGTAGTAGTTCGATTTTGTCGAAATCCACTTTTCTTATTAACCAAGAGGTGATTTTCTTCTAATATCCATAGCAATCTTTTATTAACTATTTTTTCCATGACTTTGCACATTACATTGGTGAGAGAGATGGGTCTATATGAGGAAATTTTAGTTCGTGCATTGTTAGGTTTGAGAATAGGTATAATTATTGAATCCCTCCAGGAAGTTGGAAAGACATTATTTAACCATATTCGATTGAACATTTTTAGAAGAGTACACTAAGCATTGTCTGGCAGTTTTTCCAAGAATATTAAAGGTATATTATCGGGTCCAGGAGCAGAGTTTTTGTAGTATTAAGGGCAAAGTTCAGTTCATCTAAGGTTAAAGGAATATTCAAGGAACTATTATCTCTATCTTCACAATCGAGCTGCTGTTTTTCTGATTTTGTGTTGTATAAACTCTTCGGAATAGTTGCTATTGCTGGAGTTTTTTTCAAAGTATGTAGCAAAAGCATCAGCTATTTCGTTAGGTTTTGTTATTACATTAGTATTATGAGTAATAAGAGACACTTGGTATAATTTGTTTTTTCCTGATATTTTACGAATATTGAACCAGACTGCAGATAAAGGTGTTGCACTGTTTAAATTTGAGACAAATTTCCTCCAGTTGGTTTTTCGAGCATTTTTTGTTATATATCAAGCATAATTATGTTCTCTGTTTTTTGGATTCAGTTGTGTTAGTTGTGTTACTATCTTTTTGCTTTCTATTAAAAGATGCTGTATATTTCTTGATTGCATTTCTGTATTTGACCATGGTAGAGGTCTGTTTTCTTAATATTTAAGTTTTTCCTATATGTTGATTGAAATGAGGTTGAATGCTCGAATAAATAAACTTTGAAAAATAAGGCTATTATCGAGCACAAGTTAATTAAATCTAGCCCAAGTACTTTCGCTTAAAATAGCATCTTCAGGGGCATCTGAAATAAGCCAAGAAAACGTTTTTTAGATGAAGGAAATTAGTTAACTTCAATAAAAAACTCGAAGTTAATGGATGAAAAAAAGTTTTTTGAGATTAACGTTTTAGACTTACTTCGTCAAAATGTAAACTATCCGGCAAGCGTAGAATGTGGAAACATTAATAATGACATAAAATTGTACAAAACACTACACTAAAACGAGGATAAACAGTTTAAAATTACTTAAAAGATTCTACGCTACATTCTTTGTCAGTATCTGGAGGGATAATGATCTAAGCGGAAATGATACGGTGACATGTGACATGACAACTTTGATAGGCAGTCAAAGTTATGGATCTGTGATCAGCACATATTAAAATTCAGTATAAGCTGTCATTGGCCAGAGGTCCAACTAGAACTACTACTGAAAAAATCAGCTGATGAAGTATGACATATAGAATATTTTGATTTAAACTAGATTGCATAATCCAGATCTCACACTCACACCCGTCTGTAATAATAACATTGTTCTGAAGCTATTTTCTTGTGGCATTGTAAATTAATTACTATTTATAACTGGGAATAAGCCACAATTAAAGATAAAAAATACGTTTATTGACGTTTCAATTTCCAATTCGGAAATCGTTCTCAAAATACAAACAGTAAATTAAACAAATTTTGTTTTTTGTTACATAGTGAAAAAATTCTTCTAATAATTTAATTTTATCTGACTCATTTATATTGACAATTCAGACATACATTATGCATTTTAAAGTAGACGACTTTAAAATGATATTGCCAATATTGTTGAGTTGCGCTCCTGGGACGACTTTACTATAAGATAGTTCATTCGATTACATGAAATCAACTTTAACTTGAGAATATCCGTCAGAAAAAATCATAGCATGTAATTCGTCTTTAAAAAGACAAACACATGACATGATGACAGTAAAATTCTCCCGTTAGTGATTCCATAGTAAATTATGAGGGAAAAACCAGGAAAAAAACCTCATAATACTATCCCGACATTGTAAGTATTTGTTCGTGAATTTAGTTTACCTTCAACAAACATCAAAATTCTGATTTTATATGTTACGTTATTTAAAAAACATAAATGATGTATCCTCTATATGTTACTGACTTACTAATACTGGTATTTTCTTATTAATAACTTCCTCTTTCAATATTGGTAACCAGATCCTACTACATTCTGCCGAGGAATTTGCGACACAATTGGCCTCATTTAGCATAATTAGAGCCGCTTCTTTGATTTTTCTTTTTTTACCATCCGTTTCTTTTAGGACTATATTTGAATTATTCCATTGAACCCTATGTTCATTATCCCATGCGTGTTTACATATTTGAGATCTATCAAATTCTCTATTTTTAATATAAGATTGATGTTCACTTATTCTAACATTTAATGGCCTTGATGATTCACCTAAATAAAACTGATCGCATTCACAAGGTATTTTATAAATGCAATTCTTTGTCCTTTCTTGTTCATTGTTAGGTTTGGTTTTGGACAAAATAGATCTCAACGTGTTTGTTGTTTTGAATGTTGTTGAAATGTTGAATTTATTTCCTATCCTTTTAAGTTTTTCTGATAATCCTTTTATGTACGGTATTGTTATTTTCCTCATATTATTCCTTGTGTATGCTGTAGGATCTCGTTCTAAGTTGTTCTGTTCTATTCGATCGATTGTTGAAAATTCCTTATTTATAAACGATAAAGGATAATCATTTTTTAATAAAACAGATGTTAACAAATGTTTCTCCTCCAAGAACGAATTTTCGTTAGAGCAAGTAATTTTGGCTCTATCGTATAAGGATTTAATTATTCCCTTTTTTACATTAATATTATGATTTGATTTGAAATTTAAATATCTATTGGTGTGTGTTGGTTTTCTATACACCTGAGTCTCATATCCAGTATCGTTCTTAGAGATTAAAACATCCAGGAAAGGTAGCGTGTTATTATATTCCTTTTCCATGGTAAATGTTATTGTCTCTTCTTTATCGTTTATATCATTTAGGAATGTGTCCAACAACTCTGATCCATGAGGCCATATTGAGAATACATCATCTACATACCTCCACCATACTGTGGGTTTGAAATTTTGTTTAGAAATGATATTTGTTTCAAAATGTTCCATAAATATATCGGCTAAGAATGGAGATAAACTAGAGCCCATTGCTAGACCAAAATTTTGTTTATAGAATTCATTATTTAGTTGAAAGTAGGTATTATCAGTACATAATGTTAATAACTCCATTATAGCCGATATGTTTAGTCTTGTTCTAGTTGCCAATGAATCATCACTCTCTAATTTTCTCTTGACTATACTTAAAGTCTTATTTAATGGCACATTCGTAAATAAACTATTTATGTCAAAACTTACCAAAGTATTATTTGAATTAAATTCAATATTTGATAATTTATTTAAAAAATGTTGTGTATTTTTTATGAATGTGTCATTTTTATTTGTATAAGGTTTTAAAATATTTAATAAAAATTTTGATAGTTCACTACAAGGAGAATTCATGGTACTACAAATGGGTCTAAGTGGTATATTCGTTTTATGAATTTTCGGTACTCCATAAAAATGAGGAGTCTTACTGTAATGAGGTGTACTATCAAAATTTTTATTAAATATTTTAAAACCTTATACAAATAAAAATGACACATTCATAAAAAATACACAACATTTTTTAAATAAATTATCAAATATTGAATTTAATTCAAATAATACTTTGGTAAGTTTTGACATAAATAGTTTATTTACGAATGTGCCATTAAATAAGACTTTAAGTATAGTCAAGAGAAAATTAGAGAGTGATGATTCATTGGCAACTAGAACAAGACTAAACATATCGGCTATAATGGAGTTATTAACATTATGTACTGATAATACCTACTTTCAACTAAATAATGAATTCTATAAACAAAATTTTGGTCTAGCAATGGGCTCTAGTTTATCTCCATTCTTAGCCGATATATTTATGGAAGATTTTGAAACAAATATCATTTCTAAACAAAATTTCAAACCCACAGTATGGTGGAGGTATGTAGATGATGTATTCTCAATATGGCCTCATGGATCAGAGTTGTTGGACACATTCCTAAATGATATAAACGATAAAGAAGAGACAATAACATTTACCATGGAAAAGGAATATAATAACACGCTACCTTTCCTGGATGTTTTAATCTCTAAGAACGATACTGGATATGAGACTCAGGTGTATAGAAAACCAACACACACCAATAGATATTTAAATTTCAAATCAAATCATAATATTAATGTAAAAAAGGGAATAATTAAATCCTTATACGATAGAGCCAAAATTACTTGCTCTAACGAAAATTCGTTCTTGGAGGAGAAACATTTGTTAACATCTGTTTTATTAAAAAATGATTATCCTTTATCGTTTATAAATAAGGAATTTTCAACAATCGATCGAATAGAACAGAACAACTTAGAACGAGATCCTACAGCATACACAAGGAATAATATGAGGAAAGTAACAATACCGTACATAAAAGGATTATCAGAAAAACTTAAAAGGATAGGAAATAAATTCAACATTTCAACAACATTCAAAACAACAAACACGTTGAGATCTATTTTGTCCAAAACCAAACCTAACAATGAACAAGAAAGGACAAAGAATTGCATTTATAAAATACCTTGTGAATGCGATCAGTTTTATTTAGGTGAATCATCAAGGCCATTAAATGTTAGAATAAGTGAACATCAATCTTATATTAAAAATAGAGAATTTGATAGATCTCAAATATGTAAACACGCATGGGATAATGAACATAGGGTTCAATGGAATAATTCAAATATAGTCCTAAAAGAAACGGATGGTAAAAAAAGAAAAATCAAAGAAGCGGCTCTAATTATGCTAAATGAGGCCAATTGTGTCGCAAATTCCTCGGCAGAATGTAGTAGGATCTGGTTACCAATATTGAAAGAGGAAGTTATTAATAAGAAAATACCAGTATTAGTAAGTCAGTAACATATAGAGGATACATCATTTATGTTTTTTAAATAACGTAACATATAAAATCAGAATTTTGATGTTTGTTGAAGGTAAACTAAATTCACGAACAAATACTTACAATGTCGGGATAGTATTATGAGGTTTTTTTCCTGGTTTTTCCCTCATAATTTACTATGGAATCACTAACAGGAGAATTTTACTGTCATCATGTCATGTGTTTGTCTTTTTAAAGACGAATTACATGCTATGATTTTTTCTGACGGATATTCTCAAGTTAAAGTTGATTTCATGTAATCGAATGAACTATCTTATAGTAAAGTCGTCCCAGGAGCGCAACTCAACAATATTGGCAATATCATTTTAAAGTCGTCTACTTTAAAATGCATAATGTATGTCTGAATTGTCAATATAAATGAGTCAGATAAAATTAAATTATTAGAAGAATTTTTTCACTATGTAACAAAAAACAAAATTTGTTTAATTTACTGTTTGTATTTTGAGAACGATTTCCGAATTGGAAATTGAAACGTCAATAAACGTATTTTTTATCTTTAATTGTGGCTTATTCCCAGTTATAAATAGTAATGTAATAATAACGTTGTAGGTTTGAGGCTAAATGGAGTGTACATAAAGTGTGAATGAAAGAAATAGACCAAACGATCTATTGGAGAGTGGGTAGGTGACTACAATAAAATGGTCTACCAGGCACTGTCAATACTGCAAAACGAGAAGAAAATTGACTATGAAATTGAAATATTAAAATTAAATCAGAATTGAAAGCAGTGTGTAAATGGGTATAGTTCAAGTAGTTCAGTTAAACCTCAAGCCAATGGGGGAACTATAAAACTAATATGTAATAGCATTACTAAAGACCAACTGACCAACAAGTGTTGAAATATAAAACTGTGGAATTAGTATATATAGATTATGCAGAGGTATGAAGAGTGAAATCAACTCCAACAGTGGATCAATTGAATCTAAGCAAGCTAGTTGTGTAAATTGTTAAATACAATAGTAATGCTGAACAAAGCCTGAAATTGGTAGATTCTTGATGTATAAACTCAGTGCAGGAAGTTTAGACAGACGAGCTGGGTCCAATACGAGGTGAAGCTGTAATAAAGTTTTTAAAAATAGGTTTAAATTTAGTACAGTTTAAATTAATTTGAGTATTAAAACAATGAGAGTTTCCATTCGTTTCCTTTGTGATCTCCAAATCTTCCAATAGATCCAACTCCAAATAGTTTTTCTTTCTACTGATGTCATGCAAAATAGACGAACCAGTATTGATGTTAAAATTGTGTTTACTAGACTCTAAATGTTGACCAAAACTTGAAGAGTTTGGTCTTTTTAAATGTTCTGACATTCTGGTAGATAGCTTTCTAATGGTTCTGCCTACATAAGAGGCATCACAATCATCACATTTTAATTTGTAAATACCACTTTTGTCAAGTGTGTTCAGCCTATCTTTGGTGTTAATTAAAAAGGAACCTACAGTGTTGTGTGACTTAAAGGAAATTTTGATGTTTTCGACTGCAGAAGTAAAAAGTTTAGCTATTTTATTAGAAATGTTGCTAATATAAGTAAAAGAGAAATATCTGATGTTGTTAGAAGCATTTGGTTGAAGAGGACTTTGTGATGAATATGCAAGCTTTTCTGTAATTTTGAGTTTAGCTCTATTTAGAAGATTATGGATAATGTTGGGATCATAACCATTATTTAAAGCAATTTGTTTGAGAGTGTTGAGTTCTAAATTAAAGTTATCATTCGAAAGTGAAAATTTAAGTAATCTGTGAATATAACTATTGAAAGCAGCCATTTTATGTTGGGTTGGATGGTTAGATGTCTCATGTATAACATGATCTGTTTGGGTGGGTTTTCTGTAAATATTGTACTCAAGAGAATCTTTATTGCGAGATATAGTCATATCCAAGAAGTTCAACTTATTGTCAGATTCTGGTTCCAAAGTAAAAGAGATGTTAGGATGAAGGTTATTAAGATCTTCCAGAATCTGTAAAGCATCATCTTGGGATCCTTGTATCAGAGCTATACAATCATCAACGTACCTTGACCAAAAAATTATTTTGTTGTTGTTGTTAACAAATTTCTGTTCTAAGCTGTCCAAAAAAATATCAGCTAGAAAAGGTGATAATGGAGATCCCATTGCTAAACCTGTCGGTTGTTTGTATATTTTTTTGGTTAAATTGGAAGAAGTCTTGATCAAGACAGAATTTGAGCATAGTTGAGATAGCATCTTTGTCTTTAGCCGGTATGTTGCAATTGTTTAAAAGGTTGTGTACTAAAGGTAATGTTTCATCTCTTGGTACAGAAGTAAACAAATTGGAAACATCAAAGGAAACCAAATAAAAACTCTCTTCTATTTTAATATTATTTAAACGTTCTATTAGATCTAAAGAATTTGTAATGGAGAACTTAGGTTTAAAATTAGTAATAGATTGAATTGTGTTATAAACAAACTCTGACAATATAGAAACTGGAGTGTTGCAAAAACTTACAACAGGCCTAATCGGACAATTGTGTTTGTGAATTTTAGGAAGTCCATATAACCTAGGTGTTATAGGGTTAGATACAATTAACTTTCTGTTGTTATATTTGGAGATAGTATCATTAAACAAATTAGCCATTGCTTTTGTTTTATTAATAAAGGTGTTAAGTGAATTTTTTTCAAAACTACAAAATTATTATCTGACAGAAAAGATTCTACCTTTTCGATGTATTGAGTTTGTTCTAAAATTACAACACAACTTCCCTTATCAGCTTTGCTAAGGACTAGAGAATCTCTATCGATTTTTTGTTTAATTGATTTTACTGGACACTCTAATAGAAGGTATGAACAAACAATGCTGATATTAAACAATATTTGAGAAATTCTTGCATTAGCTTACTTCAACAACAACAATGTAAGTATAAACGTAATTTTCATAGAAATCACCATTCTTTTAAAAAACATAAGGATTTGCTAAAATGTGAGACGGCTACAGATTCGATGTCTGTCTTTAGAGAAATCGTTTGTACTTCAAGAGTATTTTTAACATAAATGGCCATCCACCACTTGCTTTTTCCTGCTTGTTTCTATTTTGATAAAATGTTGAAAAAAATTTAAATAGTTGGCAATATTGGTCTTCAAAATTCGTTTTCTGGAGACAAATGATAGCGGGGGTAATACCACTAATTAAAAGTTTATGTATTTCATAAGGGATATAAAACCCATGTATATTCCACTGTAATAAATTTAATGTAATAGTTATAACTATTGGATATTCAGCTCCTGGGATAATTCAGTCGATATATCTGTGTAAGGTTCTTCATCCTCGTAGGCTCGGATGTATATGAATGAATTTTGGTTAAGAGTTGTCTAAATTCTGGAATGTCTACTGTATATTTATTTATTACGCTGATAACATCTTTTGTTTCATGAGTGTTTTCCAATAATTAACTGTTTCTTCAGAAGTTAATATTTGCTTTTTGGAATTGAATAATCTTTAATGGTTGCATTAGCATTTCTAAAGGTATTGCTTATATTTTTGTTTGTATTCTTTTTTGTTTCTGAGTTGGCTTTGAAAATACATCGTCACTAGCTGATGTCTCAATCGGGGGTGATATTGCTTCAGATACATTTCGTTTGGAGGACGACTTAGATGTATTTTCCTCGTTGGATACGCTAAATTTTTTTGGTGCTGGATTCTCCTTATTTTCATTAACCGAGAAAGAATTATTGTTAAGACTGGAAGATGAAGGCTGGTTAGTTATGATTATGTGAGATGATAGGGCTGATGAGGTGGGTATATTTGGTTTGGATATCACTGGCATTGTATTATTTGTAGTTGATGTATCAAGAGATGTTAGGTTGGTTATAGATAATATTTTTGTTAGTGAGGTTGAATTATTTGATATGTTTGTACAGGTGCATGTTG
This sequence comes from Diabrotica balteata, assembly GCA_918026665.1. Classification (NCBI taxonomy): domain Eukaryota; kingdom Metazoa; phylum Arthropoda; class Insecta; order Coleoptera; family Chrysomelidae; genus Diabrotica; species Diabrotica balteata. The sequence goes on from OU898277.1 coordinate 137,546,192, forward strand.
TTGAAGGTGTAATAGCAGTCGTTTCTGTTGAAGTCACTGTAGTAGATTCGTTTCTGTTTGAAATTGTAGCAGTTGGGACGGCTGTGTCTGAGTGATTTACATTTACTGAGCAACTACTGGAAATATGGCCATGTTGTTTGCAAAGGAAACATAAGTTGTCTAGTGTCAAAAAAATTCGATTGTTAGTATCTTCATGAGTTATTAAAATGGAATCGGGAATTTGGCCTGTGGGTGGAGATACGTAAATATGTCGACGGAAACTAAGTACATGTTTGTATTCAAGATTGTTGGTTCCTATTCGCAAAAATGACATTGATGAAGTTGGTTTTAGCCCTAAGATCAGTAGTTCGTTTTCTATTACCTTATGCGGGACAGTGGAAGAAACATTGAATATTAGGAGTCTTTTACTTGGAGTAATTAGTCTACGGACTTGAATTTGTGTATTGTTTACAGTGATGAAACCTCTGCTGTTTGAAAAAAAATCATCTACGACTTGTTTGGTTGAGAAATAAATACAGATGCGATTGTTGGTGATTCTTGATGAAAAAAGAATGTGTTTTGGACTAACTAGAATCCTACCGCTAACAAGTATTCTTCTAATTTAACATCATTGAGAGAATTAAAAACTACTGCTTGTAGCTTGGATGGATAGATCGGTTCTTGTTGTTTGCTGGCTGCAGCTGAGTAAGATAAAGGTTTTTGTGATGTGGATTGCGATAATAATTCATCGCCATGATTAGTGACGTCAAATTCATTTCAACACCATTTGTTTTTCCTAAGTACGGACCTGTTCCGCTTCGGGTTTTGGTAATTGTCTTTAACGGCAAAAAACTGGTGTCGATCAATGACTGGTGTTATTTATTGACGGTTTTATAAAATTCTTTGGTTATGAATTACTTATTAATAGAAAAATATGTACTCACAGAAAATGTTTTTCTATACACACTGAACTAACACTATTATACTTGATGTTAACGTAGTGTAAGAATTTGATGATTGGTTTTTATAAGTTAAATTAACTAATTTGTCAGGATCGATCAAAAAGCATGTGTGCTTATTCGATATTGGTTACGACCTCCCAAATAACGTTTTTGAATTTAATAATTATAGAAAATATTTTATAACGTAATAAAGACTATTGATTAAACAGAATTATAATAAATTTAAACTCAGTTACATCCCCTATTTTGTGAATGTCATCCACAATTCTTCGAGATATAGTCTTTACCTGTGTTGACAAAATTCTAATGTAAACCAATCTCACATTTCTTGCAATTTTTTCTTCAATTCGTTGATGGAGCTGGCAGGATGTTGTCTCAAATCTTTTCTCATTTCGCGTCAGAAAGTCTCTATCGGGGACAAATTGCGACTATTTTAGAAACCCATTCCAGAAGTGGTTTACCATGATCTTCAATCCATTTTAACGCTTTTTTACAATATGACAACCTGCGCCGTCCTGTTGGAAGACAAAATCTTCCGCTGATGTTAAACGGTGATCCATAATCGGTAAAAGAGATTCTTCTAAAATATTCTTGTAGCTACTTCTAATGCTACTTTAGTACCATCAGTTTTATGCCAGATATAATTCATGGCTGTTCCATTAGCAATATTATATGCTGTAAAATTATAATTATTTAATCTCTTTGTATAATATAATTGTCCAATTTCCACTTGGGGTGTGAGTAGGATTTTTGCCTTATCCATAGTGCATAACCTGAAGCTTAAATCAGTTCGAGACTGTCCTTTTTTTGCGTTCTTTTGCTTCTTCTTTTCTTAAAATATGTAAATCATAGTCGGATTGATATTGTTCCATTTCAACTTTTCATAATCTGATTTATTTTTAAACTAAGCACAATAATCACACTGATATATTGTTGGCCTATGAAAGCCATAATTAAATTCATTTTTAAAAATGTATTTGTAAAATAACATGTCACATTTATGACTACAACCTCTATATACTCTTTGGAAATTTTATTTCTAGCCGGATTTAGACCTCTTTTAACAACCTCTACAATTTCAGTATACTTGGTTCTTTCTTATTTCGTCTCCAGAATTTTTTCTAGAAATATCTAATTGTGCTCAGAAAAAAGTTTTTACAGACTTGGTGAGTTATATTTTGACATGTCAAGTTGTAAGGGAATATTGCCTCTTTGAAGTAGTTGTTTGATTAACCAACTCATATCGTCTTTTTGGTACGTTTTTAACGATACACCTACTGATAAAACTTTATCTAGCTGTTTTATTATAATGACAGAAGCAATCTTGGAATATTTGCTACCTTTCCTGCATATTCAATTTTTCATTGCGCTTATAGTGACACTTGACACTCATTTGTTAGTTTTTGCTCTAACAATTTTATAATTATAACTGTTTAAATATATTATGTATAATTTTAGTTTAACACAGATACTTGACACTGACATGCCCAATAATGCAATTTTAAATTATCTTTGAATTGTATATAATATATTTATTAAATCATTATAATAAATCATGATATGTGGCTCTGTAATTATATTGTGACTGAACACTAAATTTGTATATTTTACATCGAATAAAAAACTTCACAGAAATCTTAGAGCTGGTTCATTATCTGAATATTTTTTGTTTGTTTATAAGTATATCAAGTAATAAATTTAAAAATGCTATCTCCATTGCATTAGACAATTGTTACCAAGAGAGCATGTTAATCGAATATAAAACCAGTTACTTGAATATAACTAGGCATTTCATGATTTGTAGTGTATATACAATTATGACAGATTTAGAGCCTGGACAATTATGGTCGCAACTTAAAACAGACTTGCCATCTTTGAGATGTGGTGTTATCGAAGAATGTGGAAAATATTTTTGTGACATAATATGTTCATCAGCATATTGATTATCTAACTTTTATCTTGCTGTGGGATGATTGTAAACAAAAAAAAATGTTAAATAAACATAGTTTTGCAAATTTGATTGAGAAATCAGTCTTTTCTAAAATAAAATATGTAAACTGGAGAAAATTAAAAGATATTTAAAATACGTAGCCTAAATAGCAGACATGAGTTGGCTTATCTCAAATTATTGTTGTTTCAACATTTAAAGTGCTCTTAAAATTAAATCGTACATTTATATGAAAGAGATACTACTGTTTATTCATTTCAATGTGAGTGTAAATTGTATACTTGTTTGTAGATTGCCTCAAAATTTTTTAAATCGTTTCTTCCTCCCACACACTTTTTTAATCTAGAAACTGACGTCATCAGGTATTTGCTCCAATATTGTTTTAGTAATCTGTCTACGGAGCTGGGTTAATGCTTTATGCGTGACGTGTTTTTAACTACAATTATTACTAGATCATCAAAATATCATTTCTTATGATCATAAGGACGACGTCGTATTTATTTCGATTCTGAGTTTTTAAATATTTTCTCCTCTCTAATAATAGACTTTTTTAGGGTTATTCTGGCCTTTGTTTCGCCATTAGCATAAAGTCAACTGTGGTCGCTCTTAGTTGTCTGTCTTATGCGATTAACTCTTTTAATTCTCATATTCATTACGTTGTACTGTTTGACAACCACGTCGTGATTGACTATTTTGTCAATAGTCGACTAAAGTCCATGGCCTTGCTTTTAGTTTTATTGTTTGTCTTTCAAAAAATGAAGTCAGAAACTACAAAAGCAGACGAACAAGCTGTCATTACATGATCAGGATCCACAGTAGATAATTTGTTGATGTTGGAGTGCATTGAAATGGTACACAAAAAAAAACGCTTACTTGTATAGAGAAAACTTAACAAACACTTTCAAAAAGAAAACATAATGACGGTTCTAGATTTTTGTTTTGATACAGAGCAGCGGCAAGCCGCTTATACGTATTTCGACCTCTCTAGGTCTTCTCAGAGCTGTATAGCTACTATTCTGAATCGAAACAAAATCTATTCCCGTCGTAGACAATAGTTATCAAAATAACTATATAATATGGACGTAACTAAGCCATCTAATAACAAAAAGAGAAATCATACGATTTCTACCTGGCGAAATCGAATTCAAATTTTTACCACTGTGCTTTCTAAAACTTGCAAAGCAAACAGCTTGATAAATTACTCGGCAAGGGAATCTAAAATTGCATTCCACATGCCGTTCATCATAGTCAAAATTTGTAGTGAATTCAATTTCTGGTACTCCAAACGGAGTAAAGAAATAAAACATAATGACGGTACTAGATTTTTGTTTCGATTCAGAGCAGCGGCAAGCCGCTTATACTTATTTCGACCTCTTTAGTTCTCCTCAGAGGCCTCACGTTAATCTATGATCCTAAACTTCCACCATCTTTTCATAGCAAAGTTTGGAAAAGAGGATATAACCCGGATATCTATTTTTCAAGCAACAACCTCGAAGACCGATGTATCAAAGTAGTATATGGCCCCATACCAAAAACTCAGCATAGACCAATTGGTATAAATATATTCCCAATTGTCAGACCACAAGCTATTTCATTCAGAAGGAGATTTAACTTCAAAAAGGCAAACTGGCAAAAGTATGCAGACATGCTAGATTTTGAACTACTACGCCTTGAACCAAAAGTAGAGAACTGCGAAAAATTCGTAGAGGTACTCAAAAATGTGTCTAAAAAAACTATCCCTAGAGGATGTAGACAACAATATGTTCCCGGGATGTCCAGCGATTCCAAAGAACTAATGAGAACATACGAAACCCTCTATTCCACTGACCCTTTTAGTCAAGAAACAGTTAACTGCGGAGCAGTACTACTCTAACAGTTAAGTCAAGCCAGACAGGAAAAGTGGATTGAGACCCTGAAAAAAATCGACATGACACATAGTAGCAAAATAGCATGAAAACTTGTAAAAAAACTCAGCGGTGATCCAAAAGAACATAAACCACCTTGCAAGGTTACAGCAAACCAAGTCGCTACTCAACTCCTTACGAATGGAAGAACTACTAACCGATATAAGGACCCAAACACTAGGAGAAGATTGGATTCGGAGACAAACCACCTAGGAACTCCTTTTACACTAAAAGAACTCCACGACGGTCTGAACAGGTTAAAAAACAGGAAAGCTGCAGGTATGGATGATATATGCAGTGAACAAATAAAGCATTTAGGCCAAGGAGCAAAAAACTGGATCTTGTAATTTTATAACACGTGCTGCAAAACCTGCAAAATTCCAAAATCATGGAGGAAATCTAAAGTAATAGCCTTGTTAAAACCAGGATAGGATCCAGAAGACCCAGTAGCTACAGACCTATTTCGCTATTGTGTCACTTTTTTAAACTATACGAGAGACTCATACTCGCCAGAATAGAAAAAAATGTCGACAAGCACCTCATCCCACAACAAGGAGGATTCAGACCTGGCAAATCTTGCACCGGTCAAGTCCTCGCATTAACAGAACACATTGAAGAGGGCTTTGAAGAAAAACTTATAACAGGGGCTGCTTTTGTAGATCTGACAGCAGCCTATGACACAGTAAGGCACAAAACATTGCTCCGTAAATTATACGACACTCTCAATGACCACCATCTGGGAAAGGTCGTATATTCCTTACTGCAAAATAGACGTTTTTTCGTTATGCTGGAGGGTAAAGTAAGTAGGTGGAGAGTTCAAAAAAACGGCCTCCCACAGGGAAGTGTTTTAGCACCAATGCTCTTCAATATATACACAAACGACCAACCTACTCCGACCGAAACCAAGCACTTCCTCTATGCTGACGATCTTGCAATATGTGCTCAAGGAAATAGTTTTGAAGAAGTGGAGGAGAAACTCGAAACTGCCTTAAAAACAATGACAGCGTACTACCTGCAGAATTCTCTGAGACCCAATCCCTCTAAAACCCAAGTCTGCGCTTTCCACCTTCGCACAAAGGAAGCCAAGCGAAAACTCCAAATTGTGTGGAATGGTAATGCATTAGAACACACAAATCAACCTATATATCTTGGAGTAACTCTGGACCGGTCCCTCACCTACAGACAACATTGCATAAAAACAAGAGGGAAAGTAACAACTAGGAACAGCATACTCAGAAAGCTAACGGGAAGTAAATGGGGCGCACGTCCTGGCGTTTTAAGAACAACGGCACAGGCACTGTGTTTCTCAACTGCTGAATATGCGTGCCCCGTTTGGAGCAGATCTGCCCACACCAAACAAGTTGATACTGCGCTAAATGAGACATGCAGGATAGTAACGGGGTGCATGAAACCAACGCCACTTTCAAATCTATATAGAGCAGCGGGTTTTGCAGAACCCTCAACACGCAGAGGCGCTGCAGAACACATAGAGAAAATTAAACAGATCGCGGACGATCGGCATGCCCTATACAAAGCTCGAACACCACGAAAGCGACTAAAATCTAGGAAAAGCTTCCTTGGAACAGTGCAGGATGAACCGCCTGAGTATTTTCCACTTCCCCAGGTTCAATGGACCGGCCAGACCCTAGACTTTAAAACGTGGAAAACCTTGAATAGGATAAGAACGGGGGTTGCTACAGTAAAATCAAACATGGCAAAATGGGGAAAAATAGACCAAGATGATGTGAACTGTGACTGTGGAGAAACACAGAATATGGAACATCTTCTTACATGCAGAAACTGTCCTCATCGATGTACCCTTGAAGATTTGTGGCTCGCCAACAAAGATGGAACCGACGTAGCCCGATACTGGGCCGAAATTTTATGAATGACATGTCCGGACACGATAAAGTAAGTAGTCCTCAGAGCAGTATAGCCACTACTCTGAATCGAAACAAAATCTATTTTCGTGGTAGACAATAGTAATCAAAATAACTATATAATATGGACGTAACTAAGCCATCTAATAACAAAAAGAGAAATCATACGATTTCTACCTCGTGAAATCGAATTCAAATTTTTACTACTGTGCTTTCTAAAACTTTCAAAGTAAAGAGCGAAACAGCTTGATAAATTACTCAGCAAGGGAATCTAAAATTGCATTCCACATGCCGTTGATCATGACCAACATTTGTAGTAAATTCAATTTCTGGTATTCCAAACGGAGTAAAGAAATAAAACGTAAACAGTATTACTGTCATTTTCGCCCCACTGCTCTCATAAACTCTAGCCCTTAGATAGATCCGCTTATGGGCCTTCCAAAAAGCCATTAATACTACCTGTGATGCCTGGATGCGAAATCATCCAGGAAAAATCATAACTATTTATGACATATCGAGTATTTTAACTATCGCAATGCCACTTGCTCTAACACAGGTGAATATTTAGGCCTGATTTAGAAAGGCAGAAATCTTCCCATTTGACTGCGATTTGTCCTAAAAAATTGATTTTGCGTCCTCGTTCAAGATAGAGAGGTCTAATCCAAATACTACTGAATAGGTGGTCATTTCTAATCAACATAACATTAAAATTGCACCTTATGACAAATCTCTTTTACTATCACTTTCGTTACTAAATGGGAATCCACCTTCATTCAGCGCAGTAAGCCCACTAAGCCCAAAATAGAACATTAACTAAACAGGCTGACACAACAAAAACACCACCTAGATAAACACCTCTAGAACCTAGCCAAATATTAAAGCTGCTAAAATGAATCTGGAATCAGACATCTTTCCCCATGATGCTGTTTTAAGTAAGCAATCAAAACTGTCTACAAGCAAGGAGTCTGTGTTCTCGCCTGAGACTTTACGGCCTTCACAAATCTTCACATAGAAAACTAGGAAACAAATATCAAAAAACAAAAATGTCTGCTATCTACACAGATACTCCTAAAAAAAAGCAGCTAGAAAGGAGTATGAAGGGCGACAGAAATGGTTGAAAAATACACAAATGAAGAAAAAAAGTACTTGAGTCATCTACTGGAAAGATAATCAAAGACAAAGTAAGAGAAAAATCGAAGAAAATGAAGACTAATACACAGCCAGAATTATCATCAGAAGAAAAATATTATTGTCTTATTTGCTTAGAAACCTATTCAGCAAGTCGGTATGACGACAGTTGGATTAAGTGCTGCAAACAATGGTCTCATGTAGCTTGTAATGATGAGAGTAGATATTATATATGCCAAAACTTCGATGAGTCTGATTAAATATAGGGAAATATAATTTTCCGCAAATCGCCAGGAAATTTTGACATTCCTGTCAAAATTTCTTGAAGAAAAAGTCAGGACTTCCTTACTGTAAGGAAATGTCATTTCCTTACTGTAAGGAAATGATATTTCCGTACAGTTGTTAGTATTCTACATAAATGATAGAAAACACATTGCTTATAAGGAATTAATTTATATTTTGAAAACATCAAGTCATTGCTGAATACATTTTAAGATCAATTTGTTATATTTACAGTAATTTGACAGTTAGTACAATTATTGAACATTGGAGGAACACTCTTAGAACTATGAGAAACATTTTGGACAACATGCAGGGTGGAAGTGTCATTTTGTTGAATATTTTGTACTGTGAAAATTTTATTTGCCACCTCAACCTTATTGTTAAGCGATTCTTCGATATATCCTTCAGCAACGTTTGATGACTTCCATCCGCCATGCCTCTTTAAACTAGTTATGTCGGCACCAGAGAACATTTTATCATTTTACTTTCGAGAACACCAGCAATTAAATTTATAAGCGTCAAGTTTGACAATTCAACCTCAATACGTTTCCATAGTAACCCAAGTAATTTTATTAGGAATTTCAAAGCACCATTTATTTGGGAATAAAATTATCGCGTTTTTTTTAAATCAATCAATATCTGTCGAATTTTAAACGATTTGCGGAAAAATAGTATGTTTACCTCGTAGGAAAAGCCACATTCCTGGACTCTGTGTTGCTAAGTCTCGGCTTGCGCCTCGACTTAGCAATCTTCACAGTCGTCCAGGAATGTTAAGCTTTTCCTACCCGGTAAACAATGTAATATTGTTTAATCTTAGATTTTGTTTGGTATTTTTAATTAATAAATCTAATTAAAAATATTAAAACTGATTTTATATGCATGATTTATGTATTACTTTTGAATGTTACAACTGTCCCTATTCTTGTTACAACCGCCTCTGCCATGGGGTCGGTTGTAACAATCGCACACACTTATTTAAATGACATATTGCTTCCAAACTGTTTTACTTAAGCTACTGGTTTTGACATTAATTTAAAGACAAATGAATATGTCTTAACATCAAAGGCTTTGATCGTTACCTACAGTAGTAATAGCTATGCTATGAATCATTAAAGGAAAATTGTTACAACCGAATCCAGTCTACCCTACACCTTTTATTATTAAGCTATAACTCTTTTATAAATAGCAAAGAAACATATCTTATACAATTCTGAACGCAAATAATAAACTATACTTAATTTTTTAGCTAAAAATTACTATTTACTGCTAAACTTTTCTATTTTAAAATATGCAATAATTGAATAGAAATTGAAATCATAAATTTAGAAATTTTATAAATTATTAAAATAGCAAAAAAGGTTTTTTATTTTTATTATAAAATCGCCCCTGTATAAACTGGTACCATAAAAAAACAAATAAAAACCACATTTTATCTAAGTCTAATTCGCCGCCACTGTGCAATCATAATATTTTATGATCTAGAAAGCTAATCGAGCTCAAAAGGTGCCGTAAAGGTAATCGAAAGCCATAAACTCTAAATCCTCTATCGAAATTCATGGCGGAGTCTTATTTTTGCACCCTATTTCGACCGCACGAAATTCTGGTTGAAATGAAAAACGAATAGAAAAAATAGACTTTCAAATCTTCGCGGATAAATAAAGATTTTCCAAAAACGTTGTTTTTATTCAAATAATGTATTTTTTATTGGTAGATGTTGTCCTTTGATTGTTTATTACTAATTTAACTTAAACATTTAGTTATAATACAGAGTTCTAAATAAAACGTTTGGGTTAGAAAAATATATAAAACCTATTTCTCAAAGTCTGTGATATCCTTCTATGTCTTGTGTAGTGTAAGAAAAGTTTGTTATTAGTGGAGAAATTATTTAGTATTCCGGTAAAAGTGACAAGGATACACGACATGTCAAAATGGAGTAGAAATCCTTATTAAGGAATAAGTTCTGATATAATAATTCTAATTAAATTACATAGAAGTCCAATTTTTTTTTGTCTTCAATATATTTACAATATATTCTCAACATAGCAACAATAAATAAAATTTTCTGACGAATATTATTTAGGACATGCAGGAATTTTCCCAGGCGAGAAAATACCTTTATTATTAGTTGACTATAATATCGTTGAACATATTATTATTATTTAACAAAAACTATTACAAAGTCCGTTAGTTTAAAATAATTTACGTATCGAACTTGATATGTGGTTTTATGTAGCTTAGACACTATATAGCACATTACGGTGATAACTTGCTTTATGTTTGTGTTTATCACTTAAACGTGTTCATTTTGTTTTTTTCCGGATGATTTTTAAGTCTCGCGATTATTGCGCATGTACCACCAGGCACCTGTTATTATGCGCAGGATTTTATTTTCAAATCTATGGAGGATTTCAAGGTTTAAGTTACCAGCATCACTTAGAGTTTTATTCCTTATGTCCATACTGGCTTCAGGATTGATTTGTACATTACGAGTTTGTTTTCTATTTTTAGTCTAATTTCCAGCCGATCAGCCAGTGTATTTGCTGCAGGTTTAATCCTAATTGTTTACGTTTTGTAAAGATATGTGTTCTCCTCGTCATACGTCGATCTAAATACATACCAAGGTACCATACGGCATTGGTTTGTTAAAGTTGTATACTATTCATTATGACCGGTGTACATACATGTTTGGATTTGCCTTTATTTGCTTTCATTTTTCATTTGTTCAGTCAAAGTTCGACCTCGCTAAGAGAAGTTTGTAGGTTTCCTAGCAGTGTCGTCATTTTTATATGACGCTAATATTACAGTATAATCCGGGAATGTTCCCACTGTCGTTAAGTGTGCTTCTAGAAAATCCATGCTGAATAGTAAGTAAAGCATAGATCCAAAAACACTGCCTTGTTTGGACCTGATCTAACTGGTTACAAGTCAGTGCATTTTAAAGTCTTACTAGAAAGTAACAAAATCTGCAAAATACAGCTCGTATTCTTGTTGGGTAGGTTTTGTAAGACTTTTCTTTTTTTAAGTCATACTTAAGTATTTTTAAGGGCGATTTCTTCATGATGGTAGATTTTAATTCTTTGTGTGTAAATTCTATCACTAACGTTTTTTGAATTGGCTTGTCGAAAGTGTAAGACCCTCTCCATATGTTCAGTTTTTGTGGGGCTTGTTACAAAATAATGTGATTAAAGTACTTTTTGTAAATTTACATCGAATGCTTTAGCTTTTTCTGCATTATTTTTTGGCTAATATTGCTCGATGTTTATGATGTATTGTATTGTATTGCCATTGCACGATTGTTTAGCTATCTTGGTACTTTCAACAGTGGTTGTTAATAAATGGAGGCTATTATTATTGTTGGAGGCGATTTTGTATATTTTGATTTGTAACAATTTTTAAATTATCGTACAGCTTTATTGAATTTGACCTGATTACTCTGGGTTTTGTTTTGTTGGCTGTTGCAGTATGTTTTTAAATTTTACTTTTTTGGCGATTTTTTATTTTACTACTACCAGACCATGTTTCTTGTAAGTTGATAAACTAATTCTTGATGTAGCCAACCACGCACATTTTTGTACATTCATTGTAAATTCCTTTAAAGCATTCTACACCTCAGTTGACGTTTTTAATGATACCTGGTTTGTTATCTTTTTAATTCTTTCCTGGATTTTCCCGAAATTTGCATGATTTCTGTCAGTTAATACATTGTTTTCAGTAGAGTATTTATTAAACTCTATAGCATGTAGTATATCTATGACACTATGTTAACAGGTGAAGTAGAAAAAGTGTTTATATATAGACATATAAAAAATAGACATCGCATACAATCGCGTTTCCCTAGATCGACAGAGAAAACGGACGCAAAGCAGATCTAAATGACAAATGAGAAGGTCACAGTGTCACATATGTGTATGAAAATACCAGAATTATAACCAGAATCGAATCTCCCATTACATGAAAATTAATATGGTGAATTTTCCGTATATTTACCCTGTAGTACAATGTTTGAATCGTCCCCATGATGTCCTTATCTAATCAAAATTATATAAAATACGTGCCTCCTATACGCTTATATGGAAGTTTTTACAGAAGGGATCCTGGCCGTTACAGAAAAATATAAGCAAGTGTGGGGTAATACTGCACTTTGATTGTACCGGTGGTATGTTAAAAGACAAAACCACATATAAAGACCAATATGTAATTAAGCGATCATCAATGAGCCTTAAACAGTTGCTTTAAAATTTAATTTTAATTACTTTAAAAGGAAATGATTCAATTTTCTATATTATATGGTCAGTAATAATGTTGGATTTTGTTATATTATCATTAAATAAAATTTATTTTAATAATGACATTTTCTTCTTCTTCTTCTTCTTCTTCTTCTTCTTATGTAGACATAACACTGTATCTACATTACATGTTAGTACTTCTAGCTTTATCCCATAGTGTTTAATCATCAATGTTTTAAAGTGTTTTCATCTCTGCCGTTTCTAACATAATTTTTGTCCCCTATGTGTCATGTCGTGTTTCTGTCGCGTATGTAATTATTTAAATGTCAATATTTAAAAGAATATAACAGAATAACTAATAAATTATAGGAAAAATAAAAGAGTTTAAGAAGCACGTCCAGGGTGTTCATAAAATATCGATATATTATCGAAGATCCTCACTCAGGATATCCTATCCTATAATGAAAGTATTTGAGAGAATGGAGGTAAAAAGAAGGTAAAAATCAAAAAACAGATGATCTTGTTCAGAAAAAGAGACTTTGTATATATTGCCTCTCTTGCATAACCTTCGTACACTTTCAGTTTCTTTTTTGCTTCCTGATTATCATATTTTGCCGTTTGTTTTCTGTCTGTTTTTTTTGTATTTACACTTTATTATATTTCCATTTTTCTTGTGCTATAACTCATTTATTTATTCTTTTTATTCTTCTTATGGTACTTTATTAAATGCTGTCCCAAGTTGTCGTGTTGTGGTCAAGTATCACCGCTTCCGTACGTCACTCAACCAAGATATTCTTCTTCCTGTGCCTCCTTTTTCATGCACTTTGAGGTGTGATTCGAAGTACATTGTAACCTTGTTAATCATGCATGTTATGACCCAATTACTTTAATTTTGGAACTTTGGTAATTTACGAAATCCTGAACATGCATCTATAGCCTCACATTTCAAATCCTTTTTGAAAAAAGTGGTTTATTTATGATATCGATTGTTAATATCGGTGGTATCCTATTTTTGCTTATACAGTGGGTGATCAAATTATTATGATCAGTCAAAAAGTTTAGGTTTTTCAAATTTGTTCAAAAATTTTATTATAAAATCATATGCTGCTATACGATTAAGGTATGCCAATATTTTTTGTCACTAATAACCTTACTTTTTTGACGTTAACAGCTCTAGAACTGTCATTTGTGTCAAATTACGTGACAACATACACATTGTGGTGAATTTGCGCTTGGAGTTTACAACTGAATTTGTATGTTTTTGTATTGTTTTTGAAAGATTAGTATCGTTTTATCTTTGTAGTATGTTTTATTAATGTATTAGTGGTGATTGTGAGTGAAAAAAAACTATCAGTTTTAATTTTAAAGACATATTCAAAACATTTCGATTTTTGAGAAGAAAATCATAATGGGTAAGACTAAAGACGTCCCTGTGTCTAAAATGGTGGAGATAAAGACAATTTTATTGAATACAAAGCTTTCCCAACGTCAGAAAGCTCAACAATCCAAAGTAGCGCAAGCAACAGTGAGCAATATCAAGAACAAAATTGATACCAACAAACCCCTGACTCACCAGCGTGCCCAAAAATGTGGTCGAAAGCGTGTCACTACACCCAGAGACGAAAGAAAAATGAGGGATCTCTTCGTAAACAATAGAAAGAAGCCAAGAAGAATCCTCATAGGACTTATTCGTGATAGTTGGGATGCCAGTTTCTGACATGACAGTCCGCAGAAGGCTTGCTGAACGAGGTTTCAAATCATGTCGCCCTGCCAAAAAACCAAAGTTGAGGATTGGAATGAGGTAAATTACGTCACTATCAAAGTTTAAATCCCTATAACCACTGTTTTATCCTAAAAAAATATCTTATAGTTTTTTTTATTCACAGGTTTGTTTCTCCGATGAGTCTACAGTGGAGATACTCATGGATACTCAAGTCGGCCTTCGTCCGAAGGCGAGTGGGTGAAAATATCCCAAGTAGGGCATAGTGAGCGAGTAAAGCATCCTCTCAAGATCATGGTATGGTCTGTCATCAGCAGTAAGTGCACAGGGAGGCTGTACATTGTGAATGGAATGATGAATCAACATCAGTATATTGAAGTTCTGGAAAGAAACTCATGCCACAAATCAAAGACTGGTTTGGCGAATCGGATGATTTTACCTTTATGCACGATTTAGCATCGTGCCATAAGGCAAAAAAGTAACATCGTACCTGGAAAAAAAAGAAAATTAAAGTACTGAAGTGGCCAGGTAATACCTCAGACCTCAATCCGATCGAAAATCTATGGGAGCTTATGAAGAGGGGAATTGCCCAGGAAACTGTCACAAATTGAGAGATCATTCTATCTGGCACAGAAACGATAAAATGCCTGAGAAACATTCAAAGCATGCCAAGGAGGATTAAAGCTGTCATAGAAGCTAAAGGAGGTCACACAAAATATTAAAAAAATTTGTTATTTAAGGTCAAAGAAAAAAATATTTTTAAATTTTGTAAAAGAACGTGTTTTTGATCTATTTTTATATTATATTCACATCATTAGACGCTTATATGCAGTTTTATTCTTTATTAAACAAGTGATCATAATAATTTGATCACCCACTGTATATTTTATATATTTGATATATAATTGATGGATTCGACCGTTACTTGATGGAAATTCATTTTATGTAACAATAAAACACTGAAAACTTTGTTTTCAAACTTCCACAAAATTTATTTTAAATATTATCACTACAGCTGTTTCGGCTGATTGCCTTTCTCAAGTGATCTATTTTGGCTTGGGTTTACAAATTTATAGTCTCTAATGAAATAGGTTGAGGAGGGGAGAACTGTTTGTCTCAAGTTGGTCATTCAGAATTATATCTGTGTTTTTTAATTTGTTGATTTCCATAGATTCTAACAAAGATAGCTTAAGGCCTTTATTTTGAATGTGAAGAATTTTAAATTTGTCATTAAAAGAATGATTATGATCTAGAAGGTGAAGTGCGTATGTCGAATCTGTTTTTCTATTCTTGAAAGCCCTTTTATGTTCTGCTATTCGTTTATCAAAGTTTCTACCAGTTTGACCGATGTAAGTTTTTGGGCAGTCGCCACATTCAAGTTTGTACACACCACTATTTAAGTGTTTTTTATTTTGGCTCTTGTTATTTTTAATATATTTGCCTAGGTTGTTATTTGTTCGGAAAGCTGGTGTTATTCCTTTCTTTTTTATGTGTTTGGCAATTTTTGTTGTTATTTTGCCTGTATATGTAATCGAGCAGAAGGTACTGCGTTTTTTCTCTGGTGGTGGAAATACTAATTTCAGGGCTTTCTTGTGTAGTTTTTCATTTGACATTTTATTAATTGTTTGTTCGTTGTATCCGTTGTTTACTGCTATCTGCTTAATTATATTTAATAACTTATATTGGACTTATAATGGGTAATCCTCTAAGCCCATTGCTATCAGATATTTTTATGAATCATCTAGAGACAAAGATTTCAAAACATCCCGTATTCAAACAGTTTTTATATTGGTGGAGATACGTAGACGACGTACTGGTATGTTTCACAGGAACTAACAGGCAACTGGACCAATTTTTATCATATATTAATTCACTTCATAGTCATATTGAATTTACAATAGAAACAGAACAAAATCAATCCATAAATTTTTTAGATTTAAAAATTAGCAGACTTCAAAACAAACATGACTTCTCCATATTTCATAAACCTACCCATACTGACACGACTATACACAATTCGTCATCCCATCCAACACAACATAAACTGGCAGCTTATCATAGTATGTTACATAGATTAACAGAAATTCCGATGTCAAAATACAACTTTGAGACAGAATTAAATATAATTAAGCAGATAGCAGTAAACAACGGATACAACGAACAAACAATTAATAAAATGTTAAATCAAAAACTACACAAGAAAGCCCTGAAATTAGTATTTCCACCACCAGAGAAAAAACTCAGTACCTTCTGCTCGATTACATATACAGGCAAAATAACAACAAAAATTGCCAAACACATAAAAAAGAAAGGAATAACACCAGCTTTCCGAACAAATAACAACCTAGGCAAATATATTAAAAATAACAAGAGCCAAAATAAAAAACACTTAAATAGTGGTGTGTACAAACTTGAATGTGGCGACTGCCCAAAAACTTACATCGGTCAAACTGGTAGAAACTTTGATAAACGAATAGCAGAACATAAAAGGGCTTTCAAGAATAGAAAAACAGATTCGACATACGCACTTCACCTTCTAGATCATAATCATTCTTTTAATGACAAATTTAAAATTCTTCACATTCAAAATAAAGGCCTTAAGCTATCTTTGTTAGAATCTATGGAAATCAACAAATTAAAAAACACAGATATAATTCTGAATGACCAACTTGAGACAAACAGTTCTCCCCTCCTCAACCTATTTCATTAGAGACTATAAATTTGTAAACCCAAGCCAAAATAGATCACTTGAGAAAGGCAATCAGCCGAAACAGCTGTAGTGATAATATTTAAAATAAATTTTGTGGAAGTTTGAAAACAAAGTTTTCAGTGTTTTATTGTTACATATTTGATATATTGTTTTTATATCAAAATCAAGTCCTAACAACCAGTTACTTCTGTTACCTTTGATACAAGTATCTGCACACTTTAATACTGTCTACAAAAATGGCAGTATCATCAGAATATCTTTTGTAGTTCAATCGTTCTCCATTTATAAGTATTCCCTTTTTTATATAAGTTAGCTCTAGTTTCATAAGGTGCTCTGATTAAATTTTAAGTAATAATGGGGAGTGTATATATCCCTGTTGCTCACCTCTTTTAATCACTACGTCGACTGTTAAATGATCCACAACTTTAACAGCTGCACTTTATTCGTAAGATAATATTTATTATACGTCGTCCTCTGCTGCCTATACTAAGCAATTTTAATATTTACATCAGTTCGTCATGTTTTTTTCTATCGAACGCTTTCTAACACTCGGCAAAATATACACACGTATTACAATAAATTATTGTCTGTACATCGCTGAAAGAGAACTTGTATTGCCAAAAGTGCCTTTCGAGTACCTAATGCATCCCCAAATATGGTGAGTTTTTCGTCACTGTATTTTTTACACTTTTTTTATTCTTTGGTGTACCGTTTTTTAAAAACATTTAGGCGATAACTTAAAAGCCTTATTATTTCATTTATTTTTCATTGATTAATATATTATAAGTATTCAGATAAACAGTAATCGGAGAAAATTGTATTAAAAAGTAAAAAAAGTAACAAAATAAAGATAAAATTTGTTAATATATTTTAAATTTATCAAAATAACTATTAATAAATAATAAAAATAATTAATAATTCATATTTACAAACTAACGAATATTAGACCAAAAACCGACTTCGGCACGTACCGGCCAGTCAGCTCATACGAGAAGCAGCTACCGCCGCCAGATCCGAGCACTTCGAGGATTCCCACCCCCAGGGAAGACACAAAACTCCCCAGAGCCGCATGACAGCGGTTTTCCATTGTGGGGAGATGTATGGACGTTAATAATCCAACACCATTAACGCTCTTTGGTTCGAGCTGCTCATCTGGCAACTACGTTGTATCCAATGCCCGCTGAGATTTAACGCTCCACTTGCCTAAAAGTCATTTATTGCGTACACTGAAAGTAAGGCCCGAAATTGAATACTTATGTTTGTATTGTTTTCAAACAAACCAACTGTACATATTTTGATTTCGAGTTATTATTAATTCATGATTTCAATCTACTCTGATCTGAGTTGTTTCCCGAAAAGGTTTGTGTTAACGACTTCAGTGTTTTATAGATCATAATTATATAAATATAAATATATATATATATATATATATATATATATATATATATATATATATATATATTAATGTGATATTAAAAGTCTGACTTGCGCCAAGCAATTAATTAGCTAATTAATTAATCAATTATTATCTATCACACTATTTAATTCTCTTATCTCAGGGTTATACTCGTGCTTCAATATCTATGCTTTACATATTATAGGTAAGGTCCAAAGAATACCGGAATAATAAAAAACATATATGATACAACATTATATATTGAAATAAATAAATTGAAATAAAATTCACACTCAAATATCTTCAATAATAAAAAATATCTCATATAATGATTCTCAAAATTTTGTTCTACGTACGTGAACCTTCAAAAATTAGTGGTACATATGATATAAATTAAAAATTTTCAATCAAAATTGTTGTTCTATATCTACTGATCAAAATATTCCTATATTTTCTAAAGCAATTGTAAAAATTGTGTTGGTAATAAAGAAAAACTGACGAATAGTAAAACTATCTCTCTGATGATGAGTTGTCCAAATCCTTGTTCCTTGTAGCCTACACTATCTATTCTTAGCAGTCCCCTAGGTAATCAGCAATCTTACAACAAATTGTTGCGAGCCTATCGTCTTTAATGATCTCCTTCAAATGCACGTATCGTTCAAATTATGCTAGCCTCTTCTCCTCTCGATAAACTGAATCTCTCGTTCTGGCCTGAACAGTGACTCTTGGAATATAAGTAGAAAATTATAACTTACAATATTTTACTGGATCAGCTTCTGTCAGATACACGTACTCCACGAAACTCACAAACATTCACTTCTACTGCTTCCTACCTCTGGGGAACCACCAGAGAACAACGACTGTTCGCCTTGCACCGTTGGAAAACAACTCATTATCTTTTTTCCCTCAAAAACATAGCTAACTCTCATTCTTACAAACCATCCCACTTTTTTCAATCTCCTCCAATCAAAGCTCGTCATACGTATCCCCATCTCTTCATTCAGATAACAAACAACAATTTTTACCTACAATTATAAATTTCCTAAAAACTATTTACATGCTAATCGGTTTCTACAAATTCTTAAGAACTAACGGAGAAATTTATTTCCTAAATATTCATTCTATTGTCTTATCCACTGTAAAGTCCATTTGGAAAACTCGCTCGCATTGTTCCTGTTTTCACTAATGTCACTCAAATATATTTTACAAAGAAATAATTTATGCATATCTTTAAACTTTTGTACAGGTAATCCAGGATAATGTACTTTCATTTCTTCGAAATATATTTTGTAGCTTATTAGTCGAATTATTTGAATTATTATATTTTGTACTTTGAAATATATTAAGCAAACTAATAATATTTTCGATTTTACATAGCATAACAATATATATATATATATATATATATATATATATATATATATATATATATATATATATATATATATATACTTGAGTGGAAAACATTCGACATGAAAATAAAAAGATGTAATAATGTAATGTGCAAACAATTACTTTTTTAAATGAAATGAGGTTGAATGCTCGAATAAATGAACTTTGAAAATAAGGCTATTATCGAGCACAAGTTAATTAAATCTAGCCCAAGTACTTTCGCTTAAAATAGCATCTTCAGGGGCATTTCGTCAAAATGTGAACTATCCGGCAAGCGTAGAATGTGGAAACATTAAAAATAACATAAATTGTACAAAACACTACACTAAAACGAGGACAAACAGTTTAAAATTACTTCTACGCTACATTCTCTGTCAGTATTATCTCTGACATTATCCCTCCAGATACTGACAGAGAATATAGCGTAGAAGTAATTTTAAACTGTTTGTCCTCGTTTTAGTGTAGTGTTTTGTACAATTTATGTTATTTTTAATGTTTCCACATTCTACGCATGCCGGATAGTTCACATTTTGACGAAATGCACCTGAAGATGCTATTTTAAGCAAAAGTACTTGGGCTAGATTTAATTAACTTGTGCTCGATAATAGCCTTATTTTCAAAGTTCAATTACTATTTTATTTAACTTACAAGAAATGCTATTGCATTATTTGGAAGACGCATTATAAAAACAATATGCAATACAAACAGGTTTTTTTTAAATATTCATCATTGGAACTAAAGCAAGAAAGAAGTTATGGAGAAATAATCGATTATGAAATGAATTTCTTTATTTTTCAGTATTCTAAGTTTTAAGTTTTGAGGCATTGTTTCCCATTCATCATTAAGCGCAGCTCTCAATTCCATTCTGCTCCTTGGTGCATGATTTTTGTCACGGGCCCTTCGATTAAGCTTATCCCAAATATGCTTTATTGGATT
Source organism: Diabrotica balteata (assembly GCA_918026665.1). NCBI lineage: Eukaryota > Metazoa > Arthropoda > Insecta > Coleoptera > Chrysomelidae > Diabrotica > Diabrotica balteata. The sequence goes on from OU898277.1 coordinate 137,566,655, forward strand.
TATGTACGGCCTCAACGCAGGCCAACTTATTGTAGATATATCGATCTCAGTCAGGTAGGTGGTGGTGATTCGTGCGGTATGGCATCGTGCATTAAAACATAGGCATCATCAATAAATTCCGCGTATAAAACCACATGTTCCTCCAAAATATCTCTGACGTAACAATCCGTCGGTAAACCTCCTCCACGTCCTTTACCAGGCACAAAAACCATCTTGGTTTTTCCGTCCATGGATATTCCTGCTCAAAGCGTACAAAAACTGCCTCTATATGACACAATTTCTTGTATACAACATTGAGCAAATCGCTCTTCTTGCCTTCTATACACTTGTCGCCTTTCGTCGTTGCCATGTAGGCAGATTCTACTTTCGTAGGAGAATAATACCTGACTCCATTGATAGTCGTTCCCATCTAGATGTTTGCGAGGAAATTTTAATCGCCTTTGCTTCTGGGCGGCAGTTAGCTTGGGACCCATAGCTGCAGTTTTTGGTGTCGAGTTTATAAAATAAGTTTTTATTCACATAAATAATATGTAGACTGAGCGGATATGTGGAATTTTAAATTCTCTCGAAAAGATATACACAAAGACACCTAGAAATCACCAGACGAACTTACAGTAAATATGATAGATCATTGTATTGTAGACTCAAGACACAAATCCAATATAATGAACCATAGCACCAGAAGAGGGGCACATGCGGATTCTGATCACTACTGGACCGAAAGTAGGGCAGGACAAGAATTTTAAACGTTTAAAAAAGGAAATAAGTTCTAAAAATGAACGATATACGGTAGTAGTAAGCAGAAATACAAACAGAGGATATAAACTAAATATAAACATTAAACTAGAAAACAGAGTAAAACATGAAAACATAAATAAAGAGTAGGAAGGGTGTAGAAACATCATAAGAGAAGCAGCTGAAGAATTACTAGGCATAAAAGGTAAAAATAGAAGAACAAGAATAAATGACTGTTTTGACGAAGAATATCAGATTATAATAGAGAGAAAAAACAAAGCATATTTAATAATGCAACAGGGGTACAGAACCGACAAGCAGAGGAGGAATATAAATACCTACGCAAGGAAGAAAAGAAAATCAAGAGAAGAGAAATTATGAATACAGAACTTCAAGAACTACAAGATCTAAGTAAGCCAATAGAGAAATTTTACCAGAAACTGAACAAGGCAAAAAAGAATTTAAATAAAAAAAGTAAAGAGCTAAGGAGTGTAATATATTGACAGAACAGCAAGAAAAACTAAGAAGATGGTACTCCTTAATGAAACCAAACATGTTTTAGATTATATTAATATGTTAGATGTTCGTTTGTAATCCTCCATTTAACGTTTTTCATAAAAACATTGCTTTTAATTATGTGTTCTTAATATGCCATACCGTAAATAATAAATAAATTCTCCGCTACTGATACACTTCTTGGTAAAACTGATAACGACAGCTTAGTGTACACCTACATTGGAACCGTATTTCTCCCGATCCGATATCGGGCGACGTCGGCCGACGTCGGATTGAAAACAAACTCAAGGTATTAAATCATAGTGCCTATACTGCTTCCGTGACGAAGCAGTATAGGCACTCTGATTTAATACCTTGAGTTTGGTTTTAATCCGACGTCGGCCGACGTCGCCAGATATCGGATCGGGAGAAATACGGTTCCAATGTAGGTGTACACTTAGTGTACACCTACATTGGAACCGTATTTCTCCCGATCCGATATCGGGCAACGTCGGCCGACGTCGGATTGATAACAAACTCAAGGTAATAAATCATAGTGCCTATACTGCTTCGTCATGGATGCAGTATAGGCACTATGATTTAATACCTTGAGTTTGTTTTCAATCCGACGTCGGCCGACGTCGCCCGATATCGGATCGGGAGAAATACGGTTCCATGATAACTTACGATATCATGCGTTAACTCATTTATGTCTTGTGCTCGAGTATAGCTTAGTATATAAATAAATACAATAACTAAAATATTGAATGGATATTTTGTGGAACTTTAATTTTTTTTGACATTTTAAATATCAGTATTGATATAAACTGACGTCTTATAATGTTTATTTGGTTTATTTATTTAATGGTAAGTCAAACATTAAAATCTGGAAGAAATTGCAGAGCAAATTTATCCGTATCTTATGGTTTATACATTAACAAACAAAACGACAATTTTTGCTTTATCACACAATATAATAATAGTAGTTTTGCATAGTAAACGCACTCGTTGTTTTAAAGACTAAATTTTTTAAAAAGTTTTGAAGCATCTTCCAATCACACTGAAAAGAACTTGTTCTTAACCTCACCAGTTTTCATTCAATAATGCTATAAATCTCATAAATATACTAAACCGTACAAAACGCTTTAGATAACCTTTATAGATAACAAGTATGTCACAGAAAACTTTTATCAATCCAAAAATATTGGTTATAAATAACTACGTGTATTCAAATCCAAAATTTTAACCGTTTGGTGAATATTTTAATTTTTTATAAACTGTCGTCCACTATATATTAACAGAAAAACGTGATCAGATTTTTCCATTGTCTCTCTTATTTTAGCGAACACTGTATCTATCAACTGTCCTCAGAGATTTAACACCCCAGTTGCCAACAGTGATGGAGCATCACTCACTGAATACTTTTACCCACCCCTTTGTCATTCGTTACTGTTTTATTAAATTATTTATTGATAATGATTGATGGATCAAAAAGTTGGAAAGTTTAAGAAAATGTAGTAGTATCTATATTTAAGTAGAACTCTTAATGCTGCTTTCTTATATTGATAATCGTTACAAGGTGTCTCACACACACCCGTGGCGTTTGGTTCTCAAGTAAGAATTAATAATAATTAATTAATCGCTATATATATAAATATATATATATATATATATATATATATATATATATATATATATATATATATATATATATATTATATATTCGGGATTCCTACCGTATAGCGACCAACAAATGGGGTATCATCAAACCGCTGACCCTATCCGCCGCCCTACTTATCCATTTACTCTGATATGCGCAAATATTTTAGTTGGCCGAGATATCTTTCAACATATTTTATTCATGAGAATTATGTTAATATGTATGCGTAGTTTTGGTTCAACAATTGAAAGGAGGTTGTGTCTTCTTCTTTGGTGCCTTATTCGGTCCGGATGTTGGCGATCATCAAGGCTAGCATGGTTTTGTTGACTGCTCTGCGAAACAGCTCCGCGGAGGTCATCCCAAACCATTGTCGAAGGTTTTTTAACCACGTCCCGGCATCCCGGTCCTCTAATGCCAAATACTTTACCCTGCATAACGAGTTGAATAATTCAATATTTTTCTTCGTTCAGCATCAAGTGCTCGAGGTACTCAAGCTTACGTTGTTTCATTAAATATGTGTATAATTTGTTGTGTGCTAAGGCTAAATGTGTATAATTTTTAATTAAGCATATGGAAATCATGTTTTTGAAAAGTGCTGTTATAAATATAAAAATATTATGCCTAAATTTATTGGGTCTATATATTAACAGGTTAATTTTTACTATTTTTTATTGATAGTAATTTACATGTTTTTAAGTATGATGTTACTGTTATTGATTAGTATTCATAAGTTTATATATTTTCCAAGAGTGATTGTGCTGGATTACATTACATTTTTTGGATCTTATTAGCAATTCTATTGATAGTGTGTTTTGAAACTGGATGATGTTAATGGTATTTTGGGTCGTTTACTTTCAACAAAAGTCAGTGGTTGGTTGTAAACTAAAAAGGTTTGTGGATGTCCGGAGTAGAATGCGTTGATGGGAACGACTGGAAGACATATAAGGACCTCAATAAATTAAGAGGAGGCATGACACAGGTTCAAATGCCAACAGTAAAAAATCTAGGAAGCGTCATAAAAGAAGCTCTAGAAGGCAGTAGAATGGGTTATTGAAAGGTGGGCAGGATGCCATAGCGGTAGAGTGCGTAAATCGAACAGCTCAGATATGAATGCATACTAATGAGGAGAAAAATAACGAGGGTAAGAGGTGGAGCAGGATAGGATACCGTGCACGAAAGAAAGAAAATACCTACAAAAAAGATTTATATAGAAAAAAGAAATCACTGAAGAGAACTGCATCATTGATATAGAACCACAATGAAAAAGTTTCATACCTACGAAAAGCCACTAAGCAAAAAGCTTGAGGTAATACGAGAGTAGAGGCATTAGATGCACTTAATGTGCAGTAAAAGGTTCAAAATGCGCGTAATTTGGGTGGCTTTTTAGTATATATTCGGTTTTATAACGTCTTACGACGTTGTCCGACTCCCAAACGCTACTGTATTCTGTCTTGAGTTAGGTCTTCGTCCAGATTTCGAGCGCTAATCGCCTTCCTAACTCCCAGGTTCCAGCTCTTTCTCGTTTCCTCTTCTCTGGGGGTTGCCACATCATTGTTTTTTTAGGCAATTTTTCGTCCTTCACTCGGCTCACATGCTCATAACATATGAGCTGTTTTCTCTCAATATACTCAACTATAGTGCCCTCTATAGCCATTTGTTGTTTTATCACTTCATTCCGTATTTTGCTCCATAAAGTCAGCTAGTTTTAACCATTGTCTCATAGATGTTCCATTTTCTTTTCTTTGATATTTCTTTACCCCATAGAACTCCGTTCAAACATGCTATAGCTCTTCATGCTTGTACAATTCGATGTTTTATTTCTCGTTCATCTTTTTCACTACGGTCGAAGATGACGCCCAGGTATTCGTCACATGGATTTATTGTTTGATTGTCATCCATATCAAGTGGTTCTGATTCAGCTCCAATTGAGAGGTATTTTGTCTTTTCTAAATTGATTTTCTAAATTGATATTTAATCCCCATTTCTGGTATTCTTCAATTATTTTTCTAAGCATGTATTCCATGTCGTCTTTGTCATTTGAGATCACCACCTGATCATCTGCAAATTGTATACCCATTCCTTTGACTTTCCTTTTCCATTATTTCAGAGCTGCAGAGATATAAATATTAAATAGAGTCAGAGAGATACAACATCCTTGTCTGAGACCCTTAGTAACTGCAAATTTTTCAACTAAGAGGTTTCCGAATGTCATTTGGGAGTTTGAACCATAATATAGATCTTTGAGAGCACTAACTAATGTTTTATGTATGTTTAATGTGCCCAGGACTTCTCATAGTTTATTTAGCGGGACTGTGTCATATGCCTTCTCAAGATCTACAAAAATCATATGTAACTCTCTATTTGTCACAATTTTTTTTTCTATAATTTGTTTAAGACAGAAGATGTTATCTGTACATGAACGACCTGCTCTAAATCCTCCTTGTTATTCGTCTTCAGACGATTGATAATCTTCCTCTATCAGGTCCCGTAGTATTCGACCATATAGTCGACTCATTGAACTTGTGACCGATATCCCTCTATAGTTTTTACAATTTCTCCTGTCACCTTTTTTAAATATTTGGGTCATATATGCTGTTTTCCATTCATCTGGTGTTGGATGTCCATTAATATATTCGTTAAATATCACCGTGTTCATTCTGTGTAATTTCTCTAAGCCATTCTTTTGTAATTCCGTAGTTACTCCCTCTGGTCCACTTGCTTTCCCATTCTTCATCCCTGCTATAGCTTTTTGAACTATGTTGATATCTATGGTAATATGCTCTCCCAGAATTTCGATTCTTGATGAATTCATATCTTCTTTAAATTCGTCTCTGTTCTCATTTAATAGATGTTTGTAATAATGTGTCCAATCCTTGGGATTTATGAGATTTAGCATCACTTTCTCGTTAGTCGGCTTCTTAACAGAGTTTATAAACTTCCACGCCTCAGTGCATTGTCGTCCTCCAATATTCTATCTCTCTGCACCTTCTGTCCCATGTCTCATTTTTGGAGGTCATAATTATCTTTTTAGTTTTCTTCTTCATTTCATTGCATCGGTCTTTGTCTGCGTCATCTTTTGTATTCAACCACTTATGGTATAATGTTTTCTTTTCTATTACCGCATTTTCGACGTCTTCATTTCACCAAAGCTTGTTACTAATTACCAATGGGGTGGCTTTTTGAGCACATAAATACGTTGCTTAAGGCACAGACATTTCCTAGGGCTTGGATAATATCAAGATTAATAATGGTTTTATTAATTTTAATTTCAAAACTGGAGAGAAGGATTGCCCTATATGTCTCCCCCCATGTATCAGGAAGTTGTACGAGAGGATGCTGCAAAACGAATCCACGACTGAGCTATTCTGCTGCTCTTCGATGTTTGGAATGCATTTAACACTCTGCAGTGTAAAGATGTGGTGGAGGAATATCCTTTCAAGAGAAGGTTCATATTTGAGAAAGACACGCTCGTTGATGTAACGGCAGTACCACAGGGATTGGTCTTGGGTCCGACGCTATGGAACCGGACATATGAGAGAGACGTGAATTAATTGTGAATACGGAGAAGGTATAACTCCCTTTGCCTTTACGGATAATCTTGCCGTGCTGGTAGTAGTAAAAGATGAGCCGAATCTTTGATTTCGGGTAAGATATACGGGCTACGTCCTGAAAGACTAAATGACAGATCACGGATTGGTACTCGCGCCAGAGAAGACCAAAGCCGTCATTCTAAATGGTAAATAGAAAAGACAAGGGATGGAACTTCAATGTTTAGGGGCATAGCTCACATCAAAAAAATGCGTCAAATATCTGGACCTGACGATACACCAATGTGGGTATGCTGGTATTAGCTTAGAAGGCAAAGAAGAGTGCGGCTGCGATAGGAAGGGGAAATGCCCAGCATTGGGAGACCCAAATCAGAAAATAGTAGGACCTTACAAGATGTTGTGAAGTCAGTATCTGCGGCGAACTGATGGACTATCACGGGTTGCGTTCCTCTCCATGTGTTAGCCGTAGAAAGGAAACATTTCTCTGGAAGAAGAGAGTATTTGACAACAGCCATAAAAAAATAAAGATTAATGGAAAGATGGCAAGAATAGTGCAACAACAAAAAATATGTTACCCAGTGAACCAAGATGCTTATTCCAAGCCTAAAGGACTGGGTGGACTCTGGTCACAGCCGACTGGATTATTTACTGGCGCAAGTGCTCAGAGGACATACGTCTTTTAGGGCGTATCTTCATAGGTTCAGAAAGAGAAATACAGACAAAGGCCTATACTGCGAGTACTTTGACACTGTAAGTCACACAATACTAAAGTGTAGGAGATGTACAGTGGAGAGAAACAGAATGTATACAGAAACAGGGATGAACTTTGTGACTCATCATCATCATCAGTAGCTCGACAACCCTTTCTGGGTCCTGGCTTGTTCTAGGATTTTCCGCTATTCTGTTCTGTTCTTGCCTTGTTTTTCCAGTTGGTAATCTTAAGTGTTTTCAGATCTTGATCCACTTGTTCCATGTATCTAAGTTTGGATCTTCCCTTTGACCTTCTCCCTACTGGTGTTTGCCTCATTATATGTTTTGGCGTTTCAGTCTCCAACATCCGTTCAACATGGCCCATCCAGCGCAGACGTCCGATCTTTATGGATGTTATGATCTCGGGTTCATTGTATGCTGTGTATAGTTCAAAGTTATATCTTCTGCGCCATATGTCATTTTCTTTACTCCCTTATATATGTGTCTAAGGATTTTTCGTTCAAATGTACCTAATAGGTTCTCATCGCTTTTTGATAGTGTCCATGTCTCTGATCCATATACAAGGACCGGTTTTATCAGGGTCTTGTATATTTTGCATTTGGTTTTTCTTGTGATGTTATTAGATCTTAGATGTTTAATCAGTCCATTATATGTTTTATTAGCTATATGTATTCGTCTCCTAACTTCTTTACTGACATTGTTATCTGCGGTATTTTTAGTGAACCTAGATATGTAAAACTTTTCACGCTTTCGATGTTATAGTCTCCTATTAGCAGATTCTGTAGGTTGCTTTGGCCTATCGATTTACTGGCTTTCATGTATTTGGTTTTCATCTCGTTAATGTTTAGGCCACTGTTTTGTGCCGCTTTTTCTATCGCATTAAATACTTGTATCTTCTCTCCTTCGCTTCTAGCTATGATATCAACGTCATCTGCAAATGCCAATATTTGTACATTTTTTGATATTATTGTTGTTCTGATGTTATCTTTTAGAATAGAATAGAATAGAAATATGCTTTATTGTCACTGAAAATTATTGAACAATTTTATGGACAAAGCTAAAAAATAAATCAGTCAAATAGTACAAAAAGTATAAAACAAAAACAAATATAGTAAAAAACAGAATAACACAATTTTAAATTAGTAAAATTATTGTATAACCTACATAATTTGTACAGACAACAACAAATGAGACAAATTGTAGCCACTGCTTGAGACACCCAAATGTAATTATAAACAATACTAATTTTGTTTCTTTGTTATACATTAAGAAACTCGTCAACTGAATAATATGGTCTTTCTGAGAGATAGATTTTTGTCACCTTACGAAACTTAATGAAGGATGTTGCGGATTTAATTTCTCTTGGAAGGTGATTATAAAGTTTCTTTGCACGATATAGAATAGAATTCTTTACTAGCTGAGTGGACGGGATCGGCAAATAAACGTTACAATCCGAATTTCTAATGGAGTAGCCATGGTCAGGTCTATCGGGAAAAATGTTTAGATGCTTTCGAATCAAACAAACCGTTTCCAAAATAAATAAAGAGGGAAGCGTCAAAATTCCGTGATTTTTGAAGTAGGTCTTGCAATGAGTTGTTTGTTTGAGACCAAATAGATAACGGATTGCTCTTTTTTGCAACTTAAAAATAGTATCAAATTGGGCCGCTGTACTAGAACCCCAAAATGGAAGCCCATATCGAAGATGGGACTCGAACAATGAGAAATATGCCATTTTGGCAGAAGATAAATTTAGTTCCTTCGAAACAGATCTTATTGCAAAGCAAGCTGAGGCTAGTTTCTTCCTTAAGGAGTCAGTATGCAAGGACCATTTGAGATCACTGTCAATGAGAATACCTAGAAATTTCACGGAATTTACGATATTGATTTGGCTCTCATTCAAAAGCAAGGGTTGCATGACTCCTTTATAAGATAATGCTACAGTCTTATCCACGTTAAAGCTAAGTAAGTTGGAGTCTGACCAAGCCTTGATTATAAGTAAATCAGCGGTTATAATTGAATGAAGCGTTGAAATATCAGAGCTGCTCCAAGTAATACTGGTATCATCAGCAAATAGAAAAATTTTCCCTTTAATTTTCAAGTAAGTGATGTCATTAATGAAAAGTAAAAAAAGAATGGGACCTAATACTGAACCTTGCGGTACTCCACACTCAATATCTTTACAACTAGAGTCGGTGTCATTTATTCTAACCAATTGTTTCCTACCTACCAAGTAAGTTTTGAACCAGTTCAAAGACACACCCCGAATTCCATAGAAAGTTAATTTTTTTAATAGAATGTCGTGATTTACGCAGTCAAAGGCTTTGGAATAGTCGCAGAAAACGGTGGCGGAGGAGAGGTTACTGTTTAGTGATAGATATACATCATGTAACACAGAAAATATGGCATCACTAGTGCATTTATTAGACAAAAAGCCGAACTGATTTTGCGATAAAATATTATATTTAAGGAGAAAGGGCATAAGTCGAACTTTTATAAGTCTTTCAATAATTTTTGATAGTGCTGGTAACAAGGCAATAGGTCTATAGTTGCAGGCATCAGATTTTTCTCCACCTTTATGAAGAGGAATGACGATGGCAGTCTTTAGGCAGTTAGGGAATGTACCTTTTTCAAGGGAATCATTTACTAGCGAGACCATGACCTCCAAAACATTATGCGGTAGATTTGAGAAAATTTTAATAGATAATCCATCTGTACTACAGGACGATGTGCTTTTTATACTACGAATTGTTGAAATGAGTTCCGTCTTATCAACTGGTCTTAAAAAGAAGGTATCAGCAATGTTTTTTGAATTAGAGAGATAGGAAACTGGATCTTGTTGTGGCGAAATAGTTGAGGTTATATTTTTACTCACATTAACAAAGTAATCATTTAGATTTTCGGGGTTAGGAAAAGAAAAGGTTTGATTCGCTGTACTGATTTTATTTCGAAAATCGTTTATTATTGACCAAGTTTTTTTTGAAATATTTTTGGAGCTTGTTAAGCGATTATGAAAGTAGAATTTTTTGGCTACTTTAAGTAGTTTTATATAGCATTTTCTGTACTTATTGATATAATCAGAGATGGGGATACTGTCATTAAATTTTTTAATATATAGCAGAGAACGCATATTTTTCGCAGATATGCGAATGCCTTTGGCAATCCAAGGTTTGGCATGTTTTGGCCTGATGTTTAATAGAGGAAATGCTTTATTAAAAATGGATACAAGTCTATTTAGAAAATCACTAACATTACAGTCAATGTCCCGAGAAGAAAAACTCCAGTCAGAAGTCAAGCATGAATTATAGAATTTACGAAAGTTTTGAGTGGAAAAAATCCTACTTAATCGTCGGGTTTTTGAGTGAGGTGTTTGTAAACTGCTAAACTTGGTATATATCGCTTCATGATCAGAAAGCCCCCCACTAATAACTGTAGAATGGACGTCAGCGGGTGGAAAATCGAAAACCACATAATGAATTGTCGAGGATGATGTTTTTGAGATTCTTGTTGGAGAATTAACGTGCATTGTGAGACCATATGATTCAAAAATAGTTACCAAAGACAGTTGGGTCGCACAAACAGCAGCGTAGTCAATATTAAAATCACCACATAAAATTTTTCTGCTTTTAATGGGCAGAATATCTAACAAATTTAGCAGGCTCTGAAAAAATAGTTCAATATCAGAGCTAGGTGATCTATAAATGCAAATAATGTATAGATTAAATTTCTTGTTTTAAATAAAAAAAAATTCGAAGTAGTTTTCACCCAGCAAATAGTCATATTTTGAAACTGAAGAAAAATCATTGTTATTTGAAAGAATCAGAGTGCCACCATGAACTGAACTTGGACGATCATACCTAGCAATTGTGGTATATTCTTGAATGAAAATTGGCTCATTAACTTCAAGCCAGTGTTCCGTCACTGCAACTAACTGGGGAAACCCTAATTCTTCCAGAAACAAAAATAATTCGCCTGTCTTATTTCTAATCGATCGAATATGAATAAGAACCATGCCAAAGTTACTAGCAGTTAAATTTGAGGATTCTAGACCCTCAGAACACGTCGGAACAGTTAAAAATTTCGTCTTGGAGAAGCGGTGGAAAAGTAATTTTGATGACATTCCCTTGATCTTTGCAGATGGATAATTCTTTCAGCAGCGATCAAGGACCTAAACTTTTGACTCCCTAATTATTTTCTCAAATGTGATGTTGAACAGAATACAGGATAGAGCATCTCTCTGTCGCAGGACCCTTTCTCACATGGGTTGTATCTGTTAGTTCGTTCTGAATTCAAATTTTGCTTTGTACTTTAAGTGTTTTTTTTTACTATATCAATGAGTTGAGTTGAGTTGGGATACATAGGCACTCTCAAAGTCAACTCTGTGACTGTGGGAGAGATATTCGTAAAGATGGCGGGAAGTAAGGTGGAATGGAACAGTGTACACAATTCCATCCTAGCAGTCATTAAGAAGAGAAACACCAAGCGGACCAACCTCAATGATAAGATCTAGATAAGAGAAGAAAGTGTTTAAAAAATGTTGTCAGATTTACAGCGGCTATCCCACTTTCGGAGTACGGTACGTGTAACAGTCAGCTGCGCACAAGTAGGAGAAAGTGGCAAGATCAGTCTAGTGGTAAAGTGCTGGTAAAAGGTCTAGAAGGCAAAATTAGTTTGCCAGGGTATCTATGAAAAGTGCAAGCTACAAAAAATCCATTCGAAAATAGTTAAAATTAACGTAAGCGCTCCATGGTACGTAATTAACAATGTTATTGCTCGTGTTCTTAAAAAAATATCTGCTAAACCAAAAATATTATACTTCTTCCAGAAGTTTGACAAGAGCATAGAAAATCACCCCAACTTATTGGCTTAGTCCCTTATATGAGAAGACCCGTCCATCAAAGGTTAAGAAAGCATCTTTCATGTATATGCCTGTAAGATTTTCGAGCATTAGTACTGTTCTATGATGTAGTAAAAATTTCTATTTTATATCATTTTACAAAAGAAGTTTTTAGTTCACAGTAAGTTAATTATTAGAAAAGTCTTTGTATATTAAGAGTAGTGTAAAGCAATATTGAGACTTTTTTAGTTTAAAGAAATTTGAGGAAACAATTAGATATAATTTACGGATCCTTATTATAATTTGGAACTAATTGGCAAGTAAAGACGGATGATTTTATTATTGATTTAGGATAATATTCTGTTTAGTGTAAACTAATGTATATTTCACGAGTGGATAATCACATAAGTAAATAGTTTTAGCAAATGTTACTATTGAGTTAAATTTTATTATATAATTAGTCTTAAGTTATAGTGGATTTTTATGTATGAGAGAGTAATAAAACAATAAATTATGTATGCAAATCCCTAAACTGTTGATACGGGTGACTCAATGAAAAACATATATTTGTCAACAAGTTTACAGAAGTATATAGGAAAACAATTTTAAATTGAGTATGACCACCAGGTATAAAGGTTGGAGCAGAATAGAATACAATAGTTGTGAGGGTTACTAATCCCTAAATAAGGTTGCCAGTGTCGGAGTGATGGAGGTTAACAGGTACTAATGAATTTGCAAGAAATGTAAGATGTTTATTTTATTGGTTATATATAACCAATAAAAGTTTAATAAGTACCTACCTATTTGCAAAATAAAGTTTAATTCTTTAGATAAAATAAAACGTTTTATTTTATCTGAAATGAGTGCATTCCACGAAGTAAGGGTTTCAACAATCAAACATTTAATTCTTTAATTCCAGGAATCTACGACAGTAATTGACTAGATAATTACCTTCTAAACTTATTCCACAGAAAATGTGATAGTGGGTTTTTCCATTTTGTAGGAAGGTCCAAGTGGCGTATTCAAAATTCTTAACAGTTCACTAAAAGTAGGTACTTCAGTTGCAAGGTGCAGTTTATTGTGTATACTAGTGTTATGGAAAATTTGGAAGTGCCGTGTAAACGCCGAAAAATTGGTCCTTTAACAGTTAATGAAAAAACATTAATATTTAATTGTTTTAAATCATTTACAGACAAACGTTTATGTGAAAGTGTTGATGAGACCGTTGAGTTAGTTAGCAGTACACTTGGTGTTGGGAAATCTACGATTTACAGAGTTATTAAAGAAGAGAAATGTGGTAGTTTTCAAATGCCACGTAATGCTCCAGGGAAACCAAAATTTCAAATAGAATATCATTTTAAAGAAGGACTTCGACGGAAAGTGCATGAATTCTTCTTTAGACAAGAATTTCCAACATTGGATAAAGTTCTTGTCTCAGTTCGAGATGATAAGGATTACCCAGAAATGAGTCGAAGTACGTTATGGAAACTTTTAAAAGAAATAGGCTTCCGCTGGAAAAAGAATCCCAGAAAGTCTATTTTATTAGAAAGAAGCGATATTGTCATATGGAGAAGACATTTTCTAAGAACCATAAAGGAAATGAGAAACCAAAAAAGAAAAATATTTTATCTTGATGAAACATGGATCAACGAGGGTCATACACCAAATAAATTTTGGCAGGATGAAACTGTTACAAGTCAAAGGCACGCTTTTGTAAATAACTTATCTACTGGTTTAAACCCACCATCAGGAAAGGGACGCAGGCTGATAATAGTACACATTGGCAGTTCAGACGGTTTTGTTGAAGGTGGTTTATTAACTTTTGAATCAACTCGTACCGGTGACTACCATGAAGACATGAACGCTGATGTCTTTCAAGAATGGTTCGAACAAATGATAGATCTTCTTCCTAAGAACTGTGTAATAGTAATGGATAATGCAAGTTATCACTCCAGACTTATAGAAGGACTGCCCACAACCAAGTGGTTAAAAAAAGACTTGCAGAATTGGCTGAGTTCAAAAAATATTACGTACCATCCCGGATCTATAAGAAAGGAACTTTATTCGTTGTGTGCCCTTCATAAAGAAAAATTTAAAAAATACGAAATTGATGAAATTGCCAAAAATCGTGGAATGACAGTACTTAGATCCCCACCATATCATTGTGAATTAAACCCGATTGAACTGGTATGGGCACAGATAAAGAGTGAAGTTTCAAGAAAAAATACCACTTTTAAAATTCATGATGTTAAACAGTTGTTTTTGGAGGCCGTAAATAATGTAAAACCTGAAAACTGGGAAAAGGCAGTAAATCACACTATTAAAGAAGAGGAAAAAATGTGGAAGCTGGACAATATTACTGATAAAATGATCGAGCCAGTTATTATAAATCTTGGTTCTGAAAGTTCATCTTCTGAATCTGATTTGGATTTGTAACAAGTAGCTGTAAGTTTTATATTAATATTTTTATTCATCTATTTAACATACCTTAGACGGTTTTAAAAACTCTTTTTCTCTTTTGTAATTTTTAAAAATTAAAAAAAATGTGAATTTTTTAAAACCCTTTTTAATGTAGGCCAGTCAGTTCTAATATAGTGTGTGATAAAAGAGGTCACTTTTGTTTACATACACATAACACTTTATAACACTGAAATAATTCATTTATTTTTTACAATTATTCAAAGTAATTTTTCAATTAATCTTGAGCACGCCCATGGAGTGGTCGGAGGTACCAGTTAAAATTATGCTAATTACTCTCTCGTTCATAAAAATAAATTATAATTCAACATTACTTTATTTTTAATTTACTTTACTGTCGCGATTATAAACGTTTATCAAAGAACAAATATGAATTAGATAGGAAAACTTTCATATTCTTTACTTTTCTTAAAATATTAACAGTTTGACTGCGTTACTGGTCCCCTGGGACCGGTGTTTGTTATTATTAAAGTGCGGCGTGTGAAAACTGCAAACTTTTAAAAATTGTAAAAGGAATATCTTCGTTAATATTCGTTTGTTTTAAATGCTAAAAACAGAATTATAGTTGTCTTAAGATTCTAAACATTTCTAAAAGAGAAATATGTACCGGGCTTTGGGGGCCGGTAACGCACAGAGATTACAATTAAAGATTTAGTATCGTTTGTATTTTAATAGCAGGTGTGTTTACGTCCGTGTTTTACGTGGTTTTACTAGTCTAAAAATGTCATCTCGCGTTAAAAAGATTTTGTTTTTAGCTCAAACAGCTGATACAAACAAAACAAAAACTGTAGAGTGTAACGAACCGAGTACTTCAGTTGAAAATAAAAAATATGACGAAGATAACCCAAGTATTGTAAATTCGCGCCAAAGTCCAACTGATTTAAGAGACCATGTGCTTGCAGAGTTGCCAAATAGTGACAGTGAAAATGAACGGGACGATCCTTTTGATTCGGACGATTCTGTAATCGACAAAAACTATGTTCTTTCTTCAGATGAATCGTACAGTGATGTAAGTGAGAGTGATTTATTCGACGATGATAATGAGACAGAAATTGATAACGAAAAAATGTCAGAATCTGAAAATGATGATGAAAAGAAGTGGCATGATATAGGTGAGAGTGACAATGAAACTGGTGAGTTGAATCAATATCAAGATATGCCTATATTAAATTTTAACGTTAACGAAATAAAAAATCCTATAGACGCTTACAAGTTATTTGTAACCGATGATCTTTTACAGAATATTGTCACTGAAACAAATAGATTTGCTCGGGAAATGTTGTTAAATATACATCGATCAAAATCACGTATACGTTACTGGGTTGACTGCGATATAGCCGAACTGAAACGTTTTTTTTTTCAATATGTATAGTTATGGGATTAGTTGATGGTCCCGCAATAAATTTATATTGGTCGAAAGATCCCATGTACAGGAATGAGTTTATTACGACTACCATGAGACGAGACAGGTTCCTTTTACTGATGCGTTGCATTCATTTTTGTAATAATCAGCAGTGTAATAAAGATGATCGGCTCTATAAGTTAGGGGAAGTTTTAAAAGTACTGAATAAAAATTTTCAAGCTGCATTAACTCCAGGACGGATTTTGGTAGTCGATGAAAGTATAGTACCTTATCAAGGAAGACTGCAAATAAAGCAATATCTGCCAAATAAAACACACCCGTATGGAATTAAATTATATAAGTTATGTACAGTGGATGGTTATACTAACAACATAATCGTTTATCGTGGTAAAAATACGACTACCAATGCAAATACTGCTCAGAGTGAGCAGATAGTGTATGATCTTCATGAACATGTTGAATTCGAAAATGGCTACTATCGCTACTTGTATGCTGATAATTATTACTCGAGTTTACCTTTAGCCAAATCATTATTCAAAAAACAAATAATTTATTGTGGAACCCTGAGGTCCAACAGAAGAGGTATTCCCAAAACGGTACCTAAAAAAATGAAAAAGGGAGAAATTTGGGGTACACAGAACAACTCCTTACGTATTATAAAATGGATGGACAAACGGCCAGTTCTGATGTTAAGCACTGATCCAACCCATACAACTACTTTAGAACCAACAGGAAAGCGAAACTGGCAACGTGAGTTTGTATTGAAACCAAAGGCAATTATTGATTACAATCAAGCAAAAAAAAGAGTAGACTTTAGTGATCAGATGAGTTCTTATCATTCCGTTTTAAGAAAAAGTTTAAAATGGTACCGTAAACTAGCCTTTGAATTTTTACTTGAAACATCTATTGTAAATGCCCGGATTGTTTATAACAAGATTAGTTGTTCCACAAAATTATCTATAATGGAATTTAGAAGAAGATTGGCGCAGGAGTTACTTGTTACTACAGCTGCACACGAAAACACCACTACTCCCAAAAGAGTTCCACATACTTTTGTTAAACCGTCAGGACCGGGAAAGAAAAGGAGAAGACAATGCCAAGGATGCTACCATAAATTAAGAGAAACACATTCAAGCAAACAGGCAAGTAATATGGTGACAAAAGTAACAAGTTACTGCAATGAATATCCTGGACAACCAGGAATGTGTTCATCTTGCTTTAATAGCATTCATAAAAAATAATCTTTCTGAAATTTGATTGTTTTTTTAATAACTACGAAAAAATCTTTTATTTTCCTGAAACTTTATGTTTTTTTTTGTTTAATAACTAAGGACATAAATATTATTTAGTTTACATGTTTTTTGTTTTCAAATATCATTTACACTAATAAAATATTAAGAAGTTTTGATCTTTTAATCTAAATCTGTAAAAATAGTAAGCTGTCTTGATACTTTAAAATATTCTTAACAGGAAACGAATGACAATGGCTTTAAAATGTTTTTACTGTTAATAACTGATCTTAAAACTCGTTTAATTTATATTATAAAACTGTAAAAATGTAAAAACTAATTACGTCACTTCCGGTCCCCGACGGTCGGTAATGCACCGTGTTCGCGTCAAGCTACCGGTCCCGAGGGACCGGTAACGCACTGTTCTTTGGTTGACATATTTTGGAAACGCAGTCAACCTGTTAAATATGGTCATGGAATCAATCAAATCTGTTTATCCAATTATTTTGTAAATACTGGCTAGGTGTTTGACTAAATTCGACTAAAAATAAATACAGAAACCAATAATACAAGAACAAGAGGAAAATGTAGTGACAAAAAATTACATTTATTGCATGAGCTAGAGTCCACTTCTATTGCCTTGTATATAAAGTCGAAGTTTTTAAAAATTGTCATTGAAACCAATAACAATATATTAGTACGCTCAAGAGTTTCTGAATAGGTAGTTTTCTGCATAGATAAAGGCATACAAAATAAAAGTCTATTACTTGTTACTCCGTAACAACTAAAAACTACAAACAGTACCTTAAGTAACGGGCGAAATAAAAAAGATTAACTTTTTTCGGTACCAACACATAAACAAATTGCTTTTAATGACACCAATGATAATCTTGCTTGAAAAATGACCTAATATTAGACTGGACATATTCTAACTCTATCTTCTAATTCTATGACTAGTCATATATTATAAAAGATATCCTTACATTAAAAAATGAACTTAATTTGGCCTACTTGGAACATAGTCTGCACCAAAGGCAAGCAAAAAGTTTAATAAAGCTGTTCTCGCTGACCACTGTTCACTTAAATAGTATGTGCATTAAAGGGGCAAAGTGGAAAAACCACACACATACCATGAAAATGCAGGGGAAATTATTACAGCTCCAGGTTTGACATCCAGGAAGAAGTTTTGCAAAGAATGTAGATAGCGTTATATAAAACAGTGTGTAGCAGCATATATAGCATAAATATATAGCAGTCAAGCGTTAGTGATGCAAGTAATCGAAAATTCTTAATATATAGGTAATCTTCTTCTTCTTCGTCTAGCCATTCACGTCCACATCTGAACATAAGCCTCCTCAAGTCTTCCTTTCCATTGGTTTTTATTGTACGCTACTTGTAGCCAATTTTTCCCGGCAGTCCTTTTCAGATCATCTGTCCATCTCATAGGAGGTCTGCCTCTGGGTCTTTTGTGTTGGTATGGTCTCCAGGTTAAAATTGAAATATATATATATATATATATATATATATATATATATATATAGGTAATACAGTTGACAAAATAATAAAAAGAATTACCGTTAGTATATAGAACTCTTTATAAGTTTACGAAAGACTAAAAATATATATATATATATATATATATATATATATATATATATATATATATATATGTATATATATATATATATATATATATATATATATATATATATATGTATATATATATATGTATATATATATATATATATATATATATATTATCACCCCATTATAGCATGACACCATATCATCATTTCAGCTTTACAACTCTGAGTAGCTTCTTTAAGAATTTCTCTTCATTCGTCCCTATCCAGCGCCTTCGTCTGCTTAACACGTATTCCCTTATTTCTTATGTCTTTATCGATGTTATCAAGGAACCTTGTATCCTTATTTTTGAAGAGTTTTTCTCTTCTTCTCTAACCAATGGGTCTATTAAGGAGGGTTTTTCAAGCTGGGTGATTTTGTTCCAGCAGCATTACATGCTCTATCCACTTCAGACGTACTATTTTTAAATATTTTACAATAACTGGATCCTAAACTATTCTTTAAAGTTCGAAGTTGTATCGTCTTCTCCACACTCTCTTGTCATTGTCCGCTCCATAGAGTCTCGTAGTTAATTCTCTTTCGAAACATTTGAACATGATTTCATTACTTCTTTTTAGAGTTCAGGTCTCTAAAGCATATGTTAGTACTAAGCGTATTATTGTTTTTTGAGTTTTATCTTTGTATTTCTCGATATATTAATGGATTTATTTAATATTATTTATCTCTGTCTCCCTTTTTAAAGAGAAGTATTGTCAAACTTTCATTCCATTCATCTGGGATTTCTCCTCTGTGAAGACATTCGTTGAAAAGTTTTTTCAATTCTTCGAGAATAGCTTCATTCCCCTCCTTCAACATTTCTACAAGTATTCCATCTGGACCCGGAGCCTTATTATTCTTTAGTTGTGTCATAGCTTGTTTTATTTCGAAGGATTCTATGTTAGGGAGTATTTCTGAGTTGACATTCGATATCTTTCTCTTAAGGTCTTCCTTTGCAGTAGTTATCTGGGTTCTTGTTTGAGGAATATAAATCACGGTAAAATGTCTGAGTAACTTTTAGGATTTCGTTCTTTTCTCTTATTTCTTTTCCATCTTTATCCTTCAATGAGATTATTATAGGCTTTCCTTAATTTGATCTTAAGCATTTCAGGCCTCGGTTCTTTTCTATTATTTTTTCTACCTTGTTTTCATTATAGATCCTTAAATCTTCTTTTACTCTCTTCTTTATTTGTTTATTCAATTATTTGAAACCATTGGTGTTTCGCTTTCCTTCGCTTAGAAATGTGCGTCTCTTTTCCATCAACCGGTTTGTTCTCTCACTTATTCAGTCTTCTTTATTTTTCGTTTTCTTTGCAACAGTCAGTCCTGCTTTAAAGAGCTTTCGTTGCTTGTTGTTGGTTTGCTACATTGCTCCTATATTTCTCTATTATACCTAATTCGCAAATTATAGTATTCACTTATTGGGCCCAGTATACTACGCAATATTTTCTTTCAAACACATCTAATGCATTGGCAGATTTCTGTGTTACCACCCATGTTTCACAACCATAAATTACTATGGGTCTGATTATTGTTTTATAGACCCAGAGTTTTGTTTTCCGGTGTACGTCTTGCGATTTGAATATGTGACCCATCGCGAAATATGCTTTATTTGCTAGCACAAGCCTTCCATTTATTTCTGGTTTTTCTTCATTGCTTACGACCAGATCCATTCCTAGGTATGTGAATCTATTCACACGTTTTATATCTGTCCTTAAATACATACCTGTGCTTCTGTTTCTGTCATTGTCATTTGCTCTAGTCGTATTAATTTTGATGGTATGCCAAATTCTTCCAATATATTAGGTAGAATTGTTCTATCTATTGAATCATAGGCTTGTTTTTAAAATCTACAAAGAGATCGTAAACGTCCATGTCATATTCCCATGCTTTGGCTAGTATTTATTGGACCTCCTCTAGCGTTGGGGGTCTAGTTAATTCATTTTCTGTTTTATCTTCCCCCAGCTGTTGTTGTTGTACCACCTGCTGTTCCAGCTACTGCTACTGTTGTTGTAATGGTGTTCGTGTCCCTTTGTTTAGTAATTTCTTAAAATATGTCATCCAAGTTCTCTTAATTTCATCCATGTCGCAAATTATTTTACCCTTCTTATTTTTGCAGAGGCTAATCTTCGGTTTGTATCCCTGTCTTAAATGTTTAATAAATTGGTATGCACTACGTGTTTCGTTTTCCTTAAACTCCCTCTCTATGTTTAGTATCCGCTGGTTTTCGGACCTTCTCTTTTTCTGTCTGCACAGTTTATCTGCTCTTCGTCTTTTGTTCTTTAAATTCTGTTTTTCTTTCTTCAGTACGTCTGAGTATGTTATTTTTATGTGCTTTATTTCTTTTCTATATAGCTTGTTTGCATTTTTCATTAAATCATGTTTCTTCTATCCGCTGTGACTTTGTTCCTAGGACTTCTTTCGCTGTGTTGAGTATAATACTGCTTATGGTGTTCATTGGTTTTCTATTGTGGAGTCTGCTCTATTTTCTTGTAGTAATTTTTTATTCACTGTTCTCTCAAATATTTCTTGTACCTCAGAGACTTTTAGGTTAACTAAGTTTAGTTTTTCTTGTTTTGGATATGTTTCCTTTACCTGTCGACTGATTTCGCATTTAATCGTCGCCATTCTTTTTTCAGTCAGTATATGGTCTATTTAATTGATTGCATGTCGAACTGATGATCATATTCCTTCTAGTTGCGAAATCTATTAGAAACTGAAAATTATCCTAAATGCAGCTGTAATAATAATGCTGTAATAAAATTTTAGCTCGTAAAAATTTCATTTTAATGTTTACCTCTTTTACAACGTCCCTCTGATTATAACGTTAGTGGACCTTTCAATGACGCTACCAAGTTCCACTGTCAGAACTGCTGATCTACGTGTTCTTAAAGAGAGTAGGAGAGAAAGACTAAAAGGACATAGGAAGACTATGTCATAGAAACTTATGGAGAAATGTAATTAGGAAGCGGACCTTGCATAGGGATAAAGGCCATGGTAATGATAATAATGATTACTATTTAAACTTCGATTTTCCAGTTGTCCTTTTACAAACAATTTTTGGATACTATTTAATGCAATCACTTAATGCCCCAAATATCGTGTTGCAGATACATAATGCTAGAACCAGGCATTATCCGCAAAATTGAGTCATTTGTTTTTTGCTATTGTTAACAAAAGTACAAATACCTAATAAATAATTTTTACTAAAAATATTTAAAAAATATATGTAAATTATTTTAGTTTTACTCTATTTTAGTTTAGCTGTCTTGTGTCTCCTTTAACCCAAGATACTTTAGACCCTTTTAAATTTAACCCAATATCCTTTATATTGAATCGGTTATTAAATCCCGTTTATTTTTTATAGTAAAAAGTAAAGGCTACCTTTAGCAACATCAAAAAACTTTTCTAATATTTTTAAATATAACAGAGCAAAATAAATAGATAAGAAAAATTATTGCAGGCTCATTCGGAAGTTACGACTTTTGATTTTCCTGCGGTAGGATTCCGAGCCCAATAAAGTCCGCTGGAATGAGGGGCACAAGGGGAAAGAGAAAACACACAGCGTGGTGCAAGAGCAGGGCCCAACTCCGATCATACATCAACCGCGCCCCATTAGGGATTAATGATGCCAACACGGCCGAAATTAACTTCCTGCTGGCTTACCGCTGCAATAACGTTAACATATTAACCATTTGTTAGAATAGCAATATCGCCATAGGCTTATCCTTCCCATCTTTGTTATAAAAACGTCGGAGATTTTAATGAAAATATGAAACGGACAAGAGTTTTTGGCTTTCGGGTAGAGTTTTTGTTTGTAAAGGAAGTTTGTTACGAGTAACATTCCAATTTATAGCTTGCAAAGATATGAAACACAAAATTCTAAAATTTGAGCTAATTAAAATGTTAACATGTATTGCTGTAAATATTTATATATCTCGCTTTTACCGAGATATAAAATGGTTTCTGGTAATTTTGTAAATTTAATTATGATATTACAGGCTTATGAAGGGATATTACCTTATAATTCTGTGCAGCCGAATTCATTTTATTGTTCAGACCTCGTTATCCTACCCTTTGTCTTGATTCTTGTGCGAGTTCTGCTTTGCTAATTAAAGTTTTCTATGAGTTATTATCTGTAGTAAGACCAATATACTGAATTATATTGTAATAACATGTTTTGTCACTTGTCAATCGCCCTAACTAGTCCTCTCTCAAAATGGAAATTAGACCAGGCAAATTGCACCCATATCTCCCTGACCCTAGTACCTCAAATATATCTTCAAATTATCTAAAATTTTCTGAGTTAATATTAGAAGCAGGCCACAAAGCAGTCGGAAAAACCAAAACTCTAAAAACTCACATGCCAGTACCGTGGTGGAATACTAAATGTGACGAAGCCATCAAAAAATACAAGCGAGCTTTTAACAAATTCAGACGATGTCCTACTACACAAAATCAAATAGAATATAAAAAAGTAAGAGCTGAAGCTCGATATCAAATTAAGCAAACTAAAAAACAAAACTGGAAATCTTTCGTGGCATCCATTAACAACTCTACTCCCCTCTCTGCATAATGGAGGAAAATTCATCAACTATCTGGAAAACAGCAAAACGCCCAAATTAGTTTCTTAATACATAATGATCAATTTATCACCCCAACACAAGAAATCACAGAAATTTTTGCAGACCTTTACGAACAAAATTCCAGTACTAACAACTACTCTCCAAATTATCTTCAATTTAAATTTAGAAATGAAAAGAAGGAGATAATGATCACAGAGAACACGGAAGACTACATGAATTTGCCAATTTTACTGGAAGAAATGGACGATGCATTGTTTGGCATAAAAAACTCTTCTACGGGTCCAGATGATATACCAATAATTTTTCTCCAAAAACTAAGCTCAAATGCTAAAATATACCTTCTTAATGTTTTAAACCAAATGTGGATTCAGCACTACTTTCCAAAGTCTTGGTCAGAATTATATCTTATCCCAATCCCTAAACCCCAAAAACCGAAAAGAGATCCCCAGTCCTATAGATCAATATCCCTAACCTCGTCAACCTGTAAGCTATTTGAAAAGATTATAAACCGTCGTCTTACATGGTTTCTGGAAGATAAAAAATTGCTTATCCCGGAGCAAAACGGCTTTCGTCAAAATAGATCAACGACGGATAACCTAGTTGATCTTGAATCCGAAGTTCACGAAGCACTCATTAACAAACAACACTGTCTAGCTATTTTATGCGATATAACAAAAGCCTACGATTGCACATGGAGATATGGTATAGTGAAAAAGCTTCACTCCTGGGGTATTAATGGACAATTCCTAAAATTTATTCAAAATTTTCTTCAACTTAGAACATTTAAAGTACGATCAAATGGAACACTATCATCAAGTCGAATCCAGGAAAATGGAGTCCCCCAGGGATCGGTATTAAGTGTAACTTTATTTCTTGTTGCAATTAACGATATCTTGGAACAATGTCAACATCCAGTAAAAGCAAGACTATACGCAGACGATCTGGTTATCCTACTAAGAGGAACAAATCTAGAATCCACCCAAAGAATCCTGCAAAGCGCATTAAATAATCTCCAGAAATGGTCTGACAAAACAGGACTCAGTTTCTCTAACGAAAAAACAAAATGCATGCTCTTCTCAAAAAAGCGAAAAGAGGATAATCCAATTTTAACATTGAATGGTAAAAATCTGATCTTCGTAAAAGAAATAAAGTTCCTCGGTCTTACATTTGACAAAACATTGAATTGGAAAAGTCACATTAAAAATCTAAAAGGTACTTGCCAGCAAAGCATTAATATTTTGAAGACACTGTCGAACATCAACTGGGGCAGCGATACGGCAACTCTTCTACGAATCTTTTCATCATTAGTTCGATCAAAAATTGACTACGGCTCAGTGGTATATAACTCAGCCAAAAAATCTGTTCTTAAAGAACTAGATGTAATCCAAAATACGGGACTGCGAGTCGCTTTGGGTGCCTTTCGAACAAGCCCCATACTAAGTATATGTAGTGAATCAGGGCAAACCCCTTTAGAATTTAGAAGAGATTTTTTAAGTTTGTCGTTTGCTTGTAAAGTTCTATCCTCTCTAGATAACCCAGTCTACCATAACGTTCACAGCAATCGTTTCAGCCACTACTTCTCATCTCATCCTCAATGTAATCCGCCTTTCTATGAACGAATTAACCGATTACTTCATAAATATAGCATACAATTCCCGTCAATATACCATCCTTCCGAAAACCCTCCTCCTCCATGGACTGTAAATAAACCACCAGTAATTACTGATCTATCAAAATTTAATAAACATGAATCCCCACCAGCCATATTAATAAACAACTTCAAAGATATTATGGATAGATTTAGCGACTACCGACAGATCTACACAGATGCATCAAAAACAACGGACGGAGTCGGCGCAGCCATTTTCTGTAATACTCATAATGCTAAATTTAAGTTGCATAACAACTGGACTATCTCGAACGCAGAACTATACGCAATCCTTGAAGCTCTAAAATTCATTAACACAACGGACCAGAGAAATTATACAATCATAACTGACTCAATGAATGCCCTTTGTGACATCAAAAACATATACTCCAGCAATCCTATTCATAAAGACATTTACAAAGAACTTCAAAATGCTGCAAAGGAAAACAAACATGTGGTATTAATCTGGGTTCCATCTCATATTGGAATACATGGTAACGAGGTTGTGGACCGTCTAGCTCACGAAGCAGCGACAAGTGATGGTCAAGTGCAATTAAATAAAATAGTGCCAAGTGATCTTAAATTGTGCTTAAAAAACATAGTTAGTTGTGCGTGGCAAAACAAATGGTCGCAGTGTTCCGAAAAACTAAGGCAAATTAAAGACAATGTTTTACAAAAACAAGCCTTTGTGTTACCTAGGAAAAAACAAGTCATCTTTTCTCGACTTCGAATTGGTCACACCCGTCATACACATCTTTACCGAATTACAAGAGACAATCCTCCATACTGCAACCAGTGTCAAACCAACAGTACAGTTAAACATATTTTAACCGAATGTCAAATTTTCCAGGAAACCAGAAGTAAACTCAACCTTCCCAGCGACATAGGCGACCTTCTTAGAGACAATAATCATCTACACAATATTATAAAGTTTTTAACGGCTATAGGCATAAAAGATATTTAAATTAATATCTAGACTGTACTTATATTACATATATCAATCTTCTTTAATGTTAGTACGTAATTAATATTAACCTTTCTTTGTTATAATATGTATTTTCCATTGGGGTCGTCTATAACTCTAGTGGTTCGGACGACATTTTTTGTTTTGTTTGTGTTTAAATGACTGCGGACACTAAATCCATTCGCCAATCTTACAATTTGAGGTGTAGTGTGTGTGTGTGTGTGTGTGTGTGTGTGTGTGTGTGTGTGTGTGTGTGTGTGTGTGTGTGTGTGTGTAGAGAGTAATTGTCTTGATACTTAGCAAAGTCGACGTCATTGTCTTTGCTAAGAGACGCTAATTGTATCCGAACGTCTGCGGTCCCTCCGGTGTGTACCGATCACACAAGGATAGAAATTATTTTCATCTATTAATTTTTTTAATAAACGAAAATTTCCACCCAGGTGGGATTCGAACTCACGACCTTTAGATTTAAAGGCAGGCGCTCTTACCACTGAGCCACAGAGGGGGTTCGGACGACATTAAATAAATTAATAAAAAAAAAACATGTTTTGTCTAGCGTCATATACCAGGTCTAGCTGTCTAGCGGTCTTTTTTGTTATTTGTCTACTAGTTATTCCAGGAGCTTGCGATTCAGCGATCATTAATATAAAATTATTATTATCTTAATACTGAACATACCCTAACTTGTTCACTTATGTTAACGATATGGCTTTGTCAAGATATTTACCAAGAACACACAAGACAACTATAATGGATTTAGCTGATTCATAGACAAATTGTTCTTTGTGAAGCGGTGTATTTACCAATTGTTTACTTTTTAATATTTTTTAGAGAAAGGAGGTTATGCAAATATGTCTGAATGAATTTTGCTTTCTTTGGAGGGTGTTTGCAAGTATTAAGAATAAAGTATACCCTATCATGCTGCTATTATTTTGACCTGTAATAAAATTTATCTTGAACATTTTTGCTACTTGATGCAGTAGCATATCTATAGGCTGCTGAAGTAGAGCTGCAAAGATTCCATCTTCACCAGAACATTTATAGGACCCAAAGTTTTTGATATTCGTTAGATTTTATGTTTTGTGAAGATTCATCATCATCATTGGCTCCACAACTTATTGTGGGTCGTTAAACGTTAATAGATTTTTAAAGTTTTTGTGATTTGCAAGTTTTGTGCAGAATTGCAATTATGTTGTTTTCAACAATTTTTTATATAAAATGTACCTATTTTTAAACATATAATATATATATATATATATATATATAAAATTTTGTTTGTATATGTTTAATTGTTTGTGGAATATGACTTTAATAACACAACATGTTTTTTGTTTTTGTTATAAGTCAGTTTGATTTTTTTCTTTTTCACTAAATAAAAATGACATTACAATATCGTTTCATTATTAAAAACTGTTTTATTGCATTTTTTAGGTGCCAGCTTGACAAAAACAGCTTTTTTTAGACATTAGTCTGTCAGACTCATGGTCGCCATTTATGTAATAAAAAATAGGGTCACCAGTTAAAGGGTTAAGTTTTTGTTGTTAATGTTATTTCCATTAATTTTGAAAAAAGATAATGCGCTCAACAACTTGTTGGATATACTCTATTTAAACAATTTCTTGAATAATTTTTTTTGAAAACGATTTCCAGAGTGGAAAACGAAACGTCAAATATATTAGTTAAAAATGTAATTTTCATTTCAATCAATAGTGGCTTAATCCCATATAAATATATTATTTAAAATTCTTCAAAGTATATAATTTTTTATAAAGTTATTTATAACATATGAGAAGGATTACGGTTTTATAGAAATACGAATAAAATTTCTAAACTATAAAAAACTCCCTCTTATAACAGCATCTACTCTACATTGAAAACAAATATTGGTTTCCTCTTTTATTCTGCATATTACTGTAACAG
Organism: Diabrotica balteata; assembly: GCA_918026665.1. Classification (NCBI taxonomy): domain Eukaryota; kingdom Metazoa; phylum Arthropoda; class Insecta; order Coleoptera; family Chrysomelidae; genus Diabrotica; species Diabrotica balteata. Next base: position 137,594,446 of record OU898277.1, read on the forward strand.
GGCGTTTAAATATAGCAGATTTTATATTGTGTTTGTTGTCATGTTTTTTAAATACATACATACCATCATTTTTTATCTACTAAATCCTCAACCTCTACTGCCTACATTTTAACAAAAATATTTCTACCTGTATTCAAAACGATTTTAAAGCTTTTTTTGTAGTTTTCACATGTTACTGAGGAATATAACAGCTTTTTGTCTACATCCGTCGCTACACGTAAGAAAATGTTTCAAGATTTACTTAGGAAGGCCAGTTTTATGATGGGCAAACAATAAAGGCTAGTCACCACTACTGAGATCGACACGAACGAAATGTTTTATTGGTTTTTCGGACAGCGTCTATCAAAACAAGAAAACGGCTAGAAGCAAGAACTAAAAAGGTTAAGAGTAGTCTATTTACTTTAGATAAATGTATGTAAGAAATATATTAAGATATATACAGTATATGTATAATATTTCGTTAAATATAATAAGTAAACAAATAGTAAAATTGATTTTGAAGATAAAAATATGTGTTAAAGAAGTACCCAAAAATATTAACGTGTTAATTGTTAATCCTCCTATAACATAAAATATATTACTTTTATTTATAAGACGAAATATATGTGTATAAATAGAATGACACAAAGAGACAAAATAGGACAAAATGTGATGGTCAACACCTTCAATTTCGAAAGAGTACAACGTTTTAAGTATCTGGGGGCTGTAATCACAGCTGACAACGATGTTACTGAAGACATAAAAGACAGAATCCAATCTGCAAACCGCTGTCTATTCGCACTGGATAAGCTCATAAAATCAAAAAATGTTACAGGAAGTTCAAAGATCAAAATCTATAAATCCATCGTCAGACCTGTAATAACATACGGATGCGAAACGTGGACCATGACCAAAGCAAACGAAGAAAAGTTCAGACGCTTTGAACGAAAAATACTTAGAAACATCTTCGAACCTTACGATGACATCACTACAAACCAGTATAAGATCAGAACCAATATCGAATTAAAAGCACTCTACAATGACGCCGATATTGTTCAAGAAATAAATCACAGCGACTAAGATGGGCAGGCTACGTGCACAGACTGCATAACGAGAGACTTGTAAAACTGGTATGGGAGGAGATTCCCACAGGCAAAAGACCACTCGGATGTCCCAGAATGCGATGGAGAGATAACATCCAACCAGATCTCCGGAAAATGAACATTCCATTTGACCCTAAGTTGATGGAAGACCGAACAAATTGGAAAAAAGTTGTACAGTCAGCCAAGACCCACCCAGGGTTGTAGCGCTACGTAATGATGATGATGACTTTCATTTATACTTCTTTATGTTTGTAATATCTTGGTGAGGTGTTATGTTTGGGATTCGGTACTGTTTCACTTCTTGGTAGATTTACACAAAATCATCGACAACTAGTTCAAGAATGCATAAACACAAGTGAAAATATCATATCTCAATACTGTACATTAAAATGAGAAAATTGTGAAAATTACCGAGGTGTAACTGTAACCTGATCTATGAGTACATTATATGTGAAGGTTTTCAAGAATCTAATCGAGAAAGAACATTTAGATTCTAAAGCAGAAGAACAAGCAGATGTTTATAAGGGTCGATCCAATATTGATCATATTTTTTGCCTAAGCCAAATAATACAAAAAAGAATGGCAAAGAATCAACAAATTCTGTACAAATTTTTACTCAAAAACCATATTAGATAATTAAAATATTTTTTCGGAATATTATTAGTATTACGTATGAGATTGTCAAGATATACTTTTGGTACAAAAATTCATTTCCGGTTTTGAGATGACCGGAAGTTAAAATTTACTTTGTTTTAGACCCCACAATGTATATATGGATCGAAAGGTCTTCTTCTTCTTCTTCATGTACCATGTCCTTTCAGAACGTTGGTTACCATCATAGCTATTTTAATTTTATTCACTGCCACCCTAAAGACCATGCTTGTATCTACACCATACCAATCTCGCAAGTTCTTCAACCATGAGGTTCTTCTTCGTCCTGGACTGCGTTTGCCTGCTATTTTTCCTTGCATGATATTTTGTAGCAATCTATATTTGGGACCTCTCATTACATGTCCGAAATATTCCAGCTTTCTCTGCTTGATGCTTTTTATGATCTCAGTAGTCTTGCTGAGACGTTCAAGTATTGTGGAGTTACGAATCTTCTCCACCCAGGAAACTTTTAAAATTCTTCTATAGCACCACATTTCGAAAGCCTCAAGGCGATTTAGATCGATTTTATTCACAGTCCAGGACTCGACAGCATAAAGTAAGACCGAGAACACGTAGCAGCGAAGTAGGCGGATCCTTAATGCCAATTTTAGGTCTCTGTTACATAACACCTTGGACATCCTTCTAAAAGCAGCTCTAGCCTGCTCTATTCTGGATCTAATTTCGCCGTGATTTTCTGCATTACAATTTAATTGCTGTCCAAGGTAGACGATTTTATCAACTTGCTCAAGTTTGGTATTATTTACATATATAGACGGTTTTATATTCTGTTGTTTACTTATTACAAGTATTTTGGTTTTCCTTATGTTAAGATCCAGACCTGCCTCCCTACAACTCTCAACGACACTATCAAGTAGTGTTTGCAGATTTTCTTGACTAGAAGCTAGGAGTACTGTATCGTCCGCATATCGCAAATTATTGATGACTTCGCCGTTCACAAGTATTCCTTCTTGTTTTTCAGAAAGTGCTTTTCTGAAAATTCTTTCGGAGTAAACGTTAAAAAGCAGGGGTGACAAGAGGCATCCCTGCCGTACTCCTCTTTTAATATTGAGAGCTTGTGATTCCACACGATCTACTAAAACTGATGTTGTTTGATTCCAATATAAATTTGCAATTATTCGAACATCTCTGCCGTCCAAGCCAATGTCTTTTAGAGCTTCGATCAATATAGAGTGCTTAACGCGATCAAATGCCTTTTGAAAGTCAATAAAACAACAGTATATGTCTACAGATATATCACGACATCTTTGAGCAAGTACGTTCATTCCAAACAGTGCCTCTCTCGTTCCAAATCCGTTACGGAAACCAAACTGAGTGTCATCCAGGTATTCCTCACATTTATTGTAGATACGACCACGTATTACCTTCAGAAAAATTTTCAATAAGTGGTTTAACAAACTGATGGTTCTATAATCAGCACAGGTTTTTGCTGTCTTCTTAGGTAGAGCTATAAACAGTGAGGTAGACCAAGTTTTAGACCCCACAATGTATATATGGATCGAAAGGTCTCGTCGAGACGAATCTAAATATGTATTTCCGGTTGCGATCCGACACCGGAAGTGAGCCGAAACGCGCATAAAACGTCAAATAAACGAATATTATTAGTATTACGTATGAGATTGTCAAGATATACTTTTGGTACAAAAATTCACTTCCGGTTTTGAGATGACCGGAAGTTAAAATTTACTTTAAGTTTTAGACCCCACAATGTATATATGGATCGAAAGGTCTCGTCGAGACGAATCTAAATATGTACTTCCGGTTGCGATCCGACACCGGAAGTGACCCGAAACGCGCATAAAACGTCAAGATAGAGCAAATCTGACACCGGATTCGTGATCAGCATGCAAAATTAACTGCTAAATGATATCCATGTCGACATTTGATGAACTAAAAATTGCATTCCGGTTTTGAGGTCGACTTCCGGTTTCGTTTTTATTAAAAAGTAAAAAGTAAAAGTTTACATAACTCCCGGTGCCAAGCAAAAGTTTTCAGAAAATGGAGACATTGTAACAAAAAACATTGTTTTCGACGAAATATTTCGTGATATTTAATACACTTTTTACTTGCATTATTATTGATGAATGTTATGTATATTCTTGCTTATATTGTTTGTATTGATCTCTTAATTTTTCTCGCAAAATAAAAATTTCATTTAAAAAACTCGATATCGAGTTGGTCCGCTAGTATTATAGAATTCATAAGAGACGTCAAAGTACCATACAATCATCCCATAACAAAAATAAAAACTGGCACAAAGAATAACTGGGTTTATGTTTCCTCATTTTATTTAGAATATACCTCGATAGCGCTTGAACAAGCTAAAAACAAAAATGTAGAACAATGAGGATACCACGCACCAATACTATGATAATATACGCTCAACTCAACAAACTATCAAGTAATAGTGGCTCAAGATTATGACGATTTAAACTATATGGCCCAAAAATGAATTAGAACATAGGATTGCATACACATAGGTATATGTAAATAATTTTAAATTTTACGACTGGCCAGAGGACAGAAAACAATTATTTATTCAATTGCTTGGTTCTTCGCCACCAGAGCAGGTGGCACCTCTGTGCTCGAACCTCTGAAAGTATGAAGATTTTGGACACATAAGTAAGACTTTTTAGTTTGAATCGGAATTAGCTCGAATAGCTGACGAAGAGAATATTCCTGACCTTGAATATTTTAATAGAAACTTTTTTATTTTCTGGGTTTGTCGCTCTGTTGTAAATAAAAATATTTAACTATTGCTTAAACGTTTCGGCAAATTTGCCATTTTCAATAAGTACTTTATTTTATTATAGCAACATTACATTTACAATTAAATTTCATGTTTACACTTTTTAAAAACATGGATTAAAAAATTGGTATCTGACATTGACAGATGACATCTGGCAGGTATCTTAAAATAGGAGTGGTTCAGGGTCGTATCTTAAATTACTGCCATAGTGCATTTAAAAACATTTCAATGTATTAAATTATGATACATATTCGAATTTTATATAGATCTTTAATGTCAGTCTTATTATTGAATTTGGATCTTTTTTATATGAATCATCTCCAATATTCATCTTTTGTTGTAATTTTGTTCTTTTTACAAAATCTGTACATTTTCAAAATCAAACGAATGTCTATTTTCTAGAGAATGTTTGGCTAGGGCTGTTGTGTTTAATGTATTGGTCTGTACACTATGTTTGTGTGAAACAGCTCTTCTATGTAAGTATTGGTGTGTTTGTCAAATATATATGTTGAATTACAGTCTTTACAATTTATTTTATAAATAACATTTGATTGATGGTCTTTATTAACCTAACATTTTTGACATTTGTTCAGAAAATCCATTAATATATGATAAGAATATATACAGGATTACGCAATTGAACTGTTACCTATTCAAACGACCATAAGTTTTTTGTGTGAAATTAGTTTTTATTGATTCAAATGACAAATAATCAAAATGTGTGAAAATAATCAAAATTTCAGAATCCACTCACTTTAGCTTGATGTGGCCACCTTTTGCCTTGACTATGGCCTTCAAACGATCAAAAAACGAGTTGCATGCTGCACGAATGTGATCTTCCGGTATTTTGGCCCATTCATGTATAATTGCTTTCTTCAGCGCATCCATACTGGCATACTTTTTAGTCCTCACCTTGCTCTCC